>NQII01000749.1:441042-475901 GCA_002778355.1 Clitarchus hookeri
CCCCCCCTCCTTATTTCCTTTTTATTCAACCTTAACGCGTGTTTATTCGAAAAGGAAAGAGCAAGTAAATTTTAAACGTAATCACATAAATGATAGAAAGTATTAGGTATATTTTAATAACAAATTCACTTGCATTATATGACACGAAAATATAATATACCAAAATTTCTGTGGCTGGTCTATGAACGAAGAAAAGCTTTTAATTTTATATCTATTCTTCCTACTGTAGCAGTGTGATGAGCAGAGCACTTTGTTAAATTGGTTGAAATGAGACAAGTCGTGGAATTTCATGTTTGATCATAGCACTCATCCCTGAAGTCTTAAATTCAGAGTCAATACGAGTTGGAATAGACTATTCACGGTGAAGTGAGCATTTTTGAAAGCCCTCTCATTTGAAATAATGGTCAATAAATATATTTTATTTCAGCATTAGACGTTAACTTCCAAGTGCGGTGGAATATACACACTGTGTTTATTACTTACATGGCAATATTTTTTTTGAAAAGGTAGTTAAAGGATAAAAAACGGCTAAAAGGAAAAAGTAACTAGAGCCTCAAAAGTGCTCACTTTGCCGTGAACAACTTATAGGCGATGGATAGAGACCTGAAAAATTCGCGCGCGTTTTCATTTCGGGACAAGCTAGAGTTCGAAACCTCGTACGTTTGTGTGGCTAATGCTATTGGTCCACCCGTTAGTTTACACCCCCTGGAAAACTCTGAGCCAATAATAAATGCACAGTAAAATGCAGATCGAATCACCGTATTCCGCTAATACAACAAGCAACCAATGAACAGTGATATTTGCATGATTTTACATACGACAGTGGAGTTAAAGCCTACAGGTCGTTGAACTCGCGAATTTTTCAGGTCTCTAGCGATGGAACATGCGAGGGCATTATACATGATCTGTATAATTATGTACTACATTACACAATCAAATCAAGAGTGTTAAAGGAGCTTGTAAATGTACAAAGAATATTCAAGATGAGTACGATATCCTGTGCAATACACCAATCAGCAGTTTGAGTTTATAAACGCCAGGTAAAAAGTGGTTTGGTACCTAACATTTTGGTGCGATTGGAAGCGTGTAAGGAAGAAAAAAACGATCGTACGCAACCTTTTCCAAGAACTGGAGATAATCCACATATAAATGGTCACATTTTGTTACTAATGATGATGCATAATTAGGGACACCCGATTTCCGCGAAAAGATTTCACGACCGGTTGTATTTCATAACACTTTTTTTCAGACGCAGCGTCATGATTGGATGATTTGCGTGTTACGAGTCTTAGGTATACGTGCGCGAATCACAGACGCACAGTATTGGAGTTACCTTATTCTGATTGGCCAGTCAAGTAGAAAAATGACATCATACAAAGACATGCGCCACCAATAAGCAAAAGAAAACAGCTGGTACGCCCGCATAGTATTGAAGTCTTGCATGTACGAAAATCTTTTCTCGAAATTCGGGTGTCCCTACGCATAATTAAAAGGGCCGATACCTCAATAACCCCCCCCCCCATTTTTTTTATCGGTTACCAAGCACCGCAAGAGGACTTCAACCACATATCTCCGGTTTCTGCGAAGATAGGAACGCTTACACTGCACTGTATAATTTGAAATCTGGAAAAATGACAAGTAGCAACCGATGGAAATATTTAAAAATACTTTATACATAAAGTAGTGGGTTCGATTCTTGGCCGGCTGCATTGGCGGGGTCGTCGTCCCCGAATTACTTCCCGAATTCGAAGCAAACGCGGGCGCAATTTCGTAACACCGACCGTGCCCATTCTTTAGATTAAAATATTTGTTAGCCAAGAGAAATTATACTCTTTTTGTGGCAGGAAGCGCACTTCAAAACGGTCTCTTTTGTAATTACGTGTTTTATAACTGGAATTTAGCTTTTAACGTAAGAGAAAATGAATAATTTACCATAAACGAAATCATAGAATCATAGTAAGTAGAATAATGGCGTTTTGCAGCTGATTATAGGGGTATACAAAATTACATTTAATTAAGAAGTGGCATTCCTATATTTGTTTTTTAAACATTTTATTTACGATCACATCACGAGTGCGAAACAAATGACTAGACAAGCGTCGCGTCGCTTGTTTTAAAACGAAGAACTGGCACACGGCCTTGGTCTAGCGGTGCAGATCCTCAAAACTTTTTAACGAGCGTGAGTAAATCGATTATCTGTCCAAACAATCGACCGAGCAAGTTGTCGCCGCGGCCAAGGTCGCACACCGCTGCACCGGCCGGAAGAAATCCCGAAGTCCGCCCGGAAAAAAAAAAAAGACGGTCGGTTCTTGGCCCGCGGCTGTTGAACTCCCCGAATAACGGGACTCTACCCCGTAGCTTCTTTCCCATCCTTCAAAAAAAAATTCCTGGAAGGAAAGAAATACCACCCCCTGAGTCTTTTACCAAGGCCCGAGCATCTTTTCCTTACCCTATCTCACTCTCCTCCCTTCGCCGGCAGTACCAAACTCATCAGCAATTCGACGTTACTTCATCCTATGTGATGGAATATGCGCCCACGATGGATTCGGTCCCCATAATAACGGAAACTCGTGCGCCAGAAACTCCTGTCGACGTACCAATTATCTGGAGCGATGATTATTCAACGCTTATGGCTGAGTGGCAAGGGGAACCACACAATTAGAATATCGACGCTAAAAAAAAAGATGCTGCACTCGGTACTGGGAAATTCAGTCACACGCGTGGTCAAAGATACACTTTAAAAATATAACTGCACAAGCAACATGCATAAAATAGCTAATGCAAAGAACATTGAAACCACCCTTCCCATGGTTAAAAACAAGCCAACGTTGTTTTCAAACGACACAAGAAATTCATATTTTTGTTTTCTAAAGACAGACCCGTGGGAATAACTTCGACAGCCAGGCGCTTGTGTGTTGTTAGAGCGGGTTGAGGGGGTTCGGGGGTTATAAAGTTTTTATTTTCATCGCCGGATCTCACATAATCACGAAGTTAGACGCGGAACCTTAACAAGAAGAGGAGGGGGGGGGAGACGCGCCGATAATGACGCAGCGAGGCGTACTTCCACTACGCATGCGCGCAGACGCCTCTCCACCCCTCTTTTCCCCTACTTTCCCCCTCGCGAGAGACAGACCTTCTTCCATCCTTGCGCAGGTTGACGTAGAGTAGCGGCGTTGGAGGGGAGGGGCAAAATTGTTATGTTATACGCCGAAGGGAAGAGGGAGAGCGCGCCGTCTTCCCCTTCCCTATCACACCAATCATTCGAACGGCGTTTGTTTTTCCGCGCCGACCAGGCGACCAGTAGACGCCCTGACGTCGGACGACGCGGAGAGTCGGCGGTGTTGCTCTCTTTCTTCACATTTCTAACTCGGGTCTCATCCCCCGAGACGTGACTAGTAGTAAGGCCGGCAGTTAAAAATAAACGTCTATGTTACGTCGCACGGTTAAGCTCGGATTAAACTTTATTCCATTCCAAGGTAGCAACAGAGTTAAACATTGCCAGTGACGAAGTCGAAGCCATTGGGCTTGCTAGACAGTTTATCGCGATTGCGGCAGAAAATAGTTCCAACGGTACTTTGTAATAATCAAGGTCTAACTTACTAATTTAAATAAATATTTACGTATTTTGATGCTCTATGGCACTGTTACTTAACCTGGGGTCAGCGGACCCCTGGGGGTCCGCGAGTATATGGGGGTCCGCATTCTCATCTCTGGACCATTTAACAATAATAAGTAAATGCCACCAAAAGTCTCGTAATCGTTACGCTTACTTAGCACGACGAACGTGCGCCAGCGGGCGGTGTGCGAGACTGACTGGAGTGAGTGCGGGCCGTGACTGAACAGATTACAAGTGGAATACAATTTGAGATTACAACTTAGTAGTACAATCAACCCGAATATCACTAATTTAGTTGCAACAAAGCAACACCAACCTTCACATTAACGTACTTTTTTTATTAAAAAAGTATTTTTTTTTTTTGTATTTGTAGTATTAAAATAATTGGTCCGAAATTTTTTGCTTGTTTTTTTTATTAAGGGGTTCCTTGAAAATTGTGCTTGATTTCCTAGGGGTCCGTGGCTGAAAAAGGTTAGGAAACGCTGCTCTATGGCATTAAAATAATTTGCGTGCATGTAAGAGAGTAAGTAGCCTATGTACTTGCAAGCAGGGAAATATTTTTATTTCTTATTTTGTTCGGGGGTTGAAACGCATCAAGTATCCAGTGTTGTGTTGTGATCGTCGAACATCGTGTACAGAGAGGTTAAATAGAACCGGTTTTATTTGAAATTTTGTTGTGTGACGTCTTCTAAACGACAAATAACAAACATATGTTGGAAGGACTTTTGTAATAAGTGTCAGTTTCTCGACTGTTCTCTACCGACGTTTATTTGGAGGGTACGAATTATGCGTTTCCCGCCAATATTTTTACGTTACAAAAATTGCATCATAACTTAATTTCACAGTGCTACTGTTGGAAAGTTCCATTGACGTGCCCTGCCGACGGAAAGACTGCAAGAAAGCCGATACCTTTTCCGTAGAGACAACGACGGGTTTGATGCACCAAATTCGTGTCGCCCTTATTGCTCCATAGCTTCTAGGATTCGAACAAGTAAACATGGCGGGAATGCCGAGCACCCTCGGTACGACTGAGGCAATAATTACGCAAAAACAAATCACGCAAAAACCCCATAAACCTCTTTTTAAAAAATATTTTTAAAAAAACGGGCATTTCATTGGAAAACGAAACTAAGTTACTGGCATAAGTTTTAAATTTGACGAAATTAAGGCCTGCGGTATGCTTTTTGTTACATTTAACCATGAAAATTATATATTTTGAGGTACACAGAAAAACGTATTAGAAATTAATAAGTAAGTACTTTACATACTCGTGAATTGTCCAATGAATTATTAACGAAAAGCATAAAAATTTGTAATGAAGAAGACTTTAAAATTGACTGATACTATGACTAAGCACAGAATTTAAGTTGACTGTTGCATTTTGCAACTAATTTCTCGGCATAATTTTTTAATGCGATTGTTGATTTCGAATTTCTGATTGCATCTGGCTTCCTATTCCATGCTCTCGATACTCACACCGTGTAGTTTTTTTTTTTTGTATTGCGACCGCCAGTCACATTTTTTTGTTCATCCAAAAAAAAAAATACGAGTCTACTTTTCCTAGTAACGGCAGCAGCGTGATAACGCATGCGCAATTACAGAAACTTCGATGAAAGCTAGAAAGTGTTCTATCTGCGAAATGAAATACAACAACGCAGCAGTGTGAAACCGCTAGAAAAATAAATAAATATGATGTTATTATGACAGTGCTTGCTAAAATGTAAACCATGTTTCAGTGATCGAGTGATCACTTTTAATACAGGTATACTGTCTCTAATTCGTTAACATTTGCAAATACTGAAGCGAGTGTTTATGATAAAAAAAAATACTACGGGGAGGAATTTTGTTTCAGGGTGATGATTTCGGACATGTCCAGTTAGTCGTGAAATGGGTATACGTTACGAAATTTACCCTTTGACGCGGTCGTAATGACGCTTACTGATCTCAAACAGCAGTCTAGAGACAGACGATGGAACAACCACCACAAACTTACATTTACGTTACTTTACGTGAAAATTAAGGTCTCTGTTACACATCTTATACCTTCTAAATGAAATTTTACGGTACAATTTACCCATGACAAAGAGAATAAGTGGATTTTTTTTTATGATAAGACAAAAAAATGTGATTGGAAATTATTGCATTGTATTCTTTCAGTGTATGCTTTCAAACTCGACACGCATGTGCGCGTCCAGTGTGCTAATAATGTGTTTCCGAAATTAAAATCACCCTTCAATTCTCAAACCTTTCTACTGCTCTATTTCTATAGTTCACAACTCATATTTACGTTAAAAAATATTAAATTTCTAAAAAATTATTTGTTAGAATACAATACTTATATAACTCTACATAGCTATATCTTCTCAGTGTTTTACTTTTACATACATTTGCATTCTACATAACCGGTTTTTCCCTTACGCAATTAAGTGAGATTTCAGTAAAATCATTACAACAAACGTAAAAAAGTTTTATTTGAAGCATAATGAAGAGTTTGCAGGTTTTTGGCTTTCCGACCGTAAAAGTACAAGCATAGGTGCAAGAGGCAACTGATTATTGAAAATATTAAGATCTCTTCTTACGCCTTAATGATCAGAACGGAAGGTCACCGCACACAACGTGCATGTCCTCGTAGTCTAATAGATATATAGTTGTGAATTTACAGGCAATTTTCAAAAACTGGAAGATAAAAAAATTATGTGCGGAAGAAATAATAACTTTGGCAATTAAAATTGGGATGCACCAAAATACACCTACTATTTGGAGGCCACCGCAAACGTCCCCCAATTGCGAACTGCCTACCGGCTCTAAGTTGATGTGTTTGTTTTAATTTTGTAAGTATCTTGCAGAAACGTTCTTTCCTCTCGTTCACTGTTCAATACCCCTGTCACGCGTAACGTATGGTATCAGAATCTTGATATTTTGAAAGGCGAATTCTAGACACAGGGACGCACTAAGGATTTTGGTTTGGATGGGACACAAGACACAAAAAACATAACGTTAAGAAGTTTTCACTATAGAAACAAGCAAGAACTTAGTAAACATATTAATTATTCACAAAATATTACATCCAGAAAATGGTAAATTAGTTTGCCAACTACAACTACTATATATAATCGTGTTGCTTTTACAGTATATTCTGCTGATGTGGTGTCATAAGCTTTCACCCATGATTGCGTGCGCACATGTTTTTCTCTGCCACGGCGATTGGTCAGTATTCAAGTGGCTCTTGGCTTCTTGTGAGAACATTTATTTCATTCCTCTTTCATTTGAATTTTTAAAGACACTTAAATCCCATGAATGAAGTAAATAATTAACGCATTATTCTTACTGGCAATTCTATAAAAATGTTCACAGAGGCCTTTTCCTTCGGGGGTGGACCCAAGTGCCCACCCCCTGGGTGCGCCCCTGATTCGACATGAAGAATAGTTGTGTAATGTTTATAGAAATTTAATGCAAATGCCGGTTACTCAATTTGCAGACATATTTGCACTGAAGTTCACATCTGAACAGAACGGGTGTGCGGTGTTCTTAGGCCAAGCTATAGGCATATGCGCGCTAGAAAAACAACCAACCATACATCATTCACTGGTGTCCACACTATTTCCGGAATTAGTAAACAATTTAGAGTTTAAATATATATATACACACTCCACAAGAAAGATACCAGCACGCACACAGCACACATTCTACCTACAGCAGAACGTGAGAATGGTTGAATAGATGACGTGACGCAGCTAAAAGTTTACGTATCACGTGAAATATAGACACGGGCAAGATGTATATTACCTACGCGATAGATGAAGCAGGTTCAAACTCTCACATCCAGAATTTAATTTCACGTCTATCTTAACTGAAACTGCTGTGCGATCTACACGGGAACATACTGACAACGCCAATTTTACGTAACGAGACCCATGTTACTACCCGACCAAGCTAAGTGTGCAGCCGGGGAGGGGTGAGACTCGAGCGATAGTGTGGCTGTTGGGAGGGGAATAACAACGGCGAGTAAGGAGAATGCAATACCTTCAGCTGCTACGCCTATCGACGTGTATTCAAACAATTTCTACAGACATCACAACATATGGTCACTGCACCTGACGACCGTAGCCGATCGCTCTATGATATCCTGAAGGATGAAGGGGTAAGTAAGTAAGGGAAGAGCGAAGGGAGATACCGGCGTGACCTTGTGTAATTCACATATTTTCCGGACGCACACTTGGGCTTGGTCGAGTAGGTAACCTGAGTGTGAATCTGCCTGAAGCCCGAGCTCACGGGGAGTCTGCTAGCAGCGCTTCCACGTCACGAAGCGTGGAAGCTCACTGCGTGACCGCCACGATGGCGCACGCAGACGCTGGCACCACAGAATGTCGTCGCTGGCTCACCGTTAGCTGCGTTCACCTTCGCGCCTTGTCCTTAAAGTGGAGAAATTCCATACATCTTGGATTTTTTTTTTTTTTTTACAAATCTCGACATAAAAAAAAACAAAACAAAGCTTGACATTACGTACAGGTCTACTTTCCAGAATTTTGAAGTGTGTACGGTTTCCGTTGTATCCGTATTTTCCCATGGTGTACAGCAATTGTTCGATAATGAGTTGAAGTTTGATTACTCTTACAAATGTGAAATGGGTAACTGCAGAAAAAGAAGTTGGATTTCGAAGTAACTACTATCTCTAGATCTGTTATCACTACAACTTCAGTGCACTGACGTTGATCGTACATTTGCACAGAGCCTGATTCTGCATATGCCTACAAATGACTACAAGTCATGTCAGTATTGTTTTAGAAACGCAGTCACAAACTATTAGCTCCTTAAACCCGAAGCCTGTATGCCGTAAGGGCAAAGATATAGAAACTAATACCGTCTTCCTTACAAAATATCGTACAATCCTTGCAAAATATCGTACAACCCATCTGTTCAATTTCGTTTTTTAGTCAAATATACAGGGAGCATGTAGGCGTGATAGCAACACTGATATCACTATTATGGGCAGTGGCTCCGTTGGATATTTTTTTAATGTGTTATGACATGTTTTGTTATCGATGCATATGTAACCACTTTATTTTTTCAATATATGGCTGGTTGTTAAGGGTTACCCATGCTAACGATGACTCGAGCCGCCGGCCCTTGTGTTGGACTGATGGTGTTCGTTTATATTACTATATATGTATTTTACAGTTACCCACGACTATGTACATCATTCCGCAGCACATTTATATATATATATATATATATCTTGATTTTTCGCATATAATTGTTTGTTGTATTTTACCAATGCTAACGTTTCTTTATGTATATATTTTCACATTTATATATACAGCCTGGATGTCGGTGGGCGAAAGGAGGATGGCTGTCGCTGAGGGGGATCCGAGTTGGTATTGGTAGACACCTGCGGTAGCAGATGACAAGGGCAGTGGTGGGTGGTTGACCCATACTTGACCCTGCGGTCCTTTTCTTCGTCGGTGGTGATGCCTATGTTATGAATTTGGTGACTGTACCTAAAACGGTTCGGAAGTTACAGCCAACTATGCTTATACGTGCGCTTAGGGCATACTTGGAAGAATGACAGAGCAGGTGGAATGACAGAGCAGGAGACTCGTCCCCGCCAGGACGCCAGGTGAAAGGAGACCAGAAGGAATATGAGAAACCCAAGGTGGCAGCAGACGACGGTGATTAGGAAAAATTCAAGATGGAGGACTCGGAAGGCAAGAGAGAGGGAAGTGTGAATGTAAAGGGAACCGAAAGGAATACGAGAAAAAACCCCAAGGGATAGAATGAACAAAAGAGGGGCCATNAAGTGTGAATGTAAAGGGAACCGAAAGGAATACGAGAAAAAACCCCAAGGGATAGAATGAACAAAAGAGGGGCCATGAGAAATAAAAGACAAGAGAGAAAATAAGGGAGACTGGAAGGAGAATGAGAAACTCCCAAAGTATAGAAAGGACAAGAGAGAGAGAGAGAGAGGCAGGAAGGAATGAGGGAGCATGAGAAATAAAATACAAGAGAGAAAATACGGGAGACCGGAAGGAATATACCGTAAACAGGATTACATATTAGCAGGAGTGAAGTTTACATAAGTACAAGTATTTTTTTCTTCGTTATCAGAAACAGGACATAGCGAGCAATAAGACTACGTCAAAATCCCCAAGGGAAATGAAAGTCTCCTTAAACAATCAGACGGTCACGTCATAAATTACAGAAAGTAATGGTCTGTAGAAGGCCTCGCCTCAGTGCATCCGAGTTACGACAAGCACGCCATTTACCCTCCACACGTTGAGAGAGAGCTAGCCGGTAAAAAATAAAAAAAAGCCTACGCACAGCGCAGCGAAGCAAGACTTCCTTCGCTAAACCAAACAGGAAATGGTACTTGCCGATGGCGCCAGCCGTTTTAACTGTTCCTCCAAGTGCAATCTTTCCTGCCATAAAATAGCCTTAATTTTATACTTCCCTAGTGTCGGGTGGAGAACAAACATTTACTGTCTCACACTTGAAAACATTTTTGTCCCCCCNTTGGCAATAATATGGTAAGAAAATCATTAGAGGCTTTGATCGTTAAGGTGTCATGTCGTGCTTATGTGGCAAGAAGTTCTCGCCCACCTCCAACATGACTTTCCTGTAATCTAAGTATTTGTAGGCTACAAGATGGATATTCACACTATGTAGCAAAGAGACAGATTTGCATTGTCATCGATCACACGCCTGTCTGGAAGCCAAGTTATTTTTATGTTAACTGTCATTTTTAAATAATCACTTTTAACACCTGTTGTTTTGCATACTATGTACTTCTCAGGCCTACCGAGTGTCTTTCCGCATGTTCTTTATGATACGACAGACTGCGTGATTGCATAAATAGACCCAGTGCTAATTTGAAACAATTTGTTAAGTATTTACAGCAAATAAATTAAAATTTTCATTTAAATTTCTATGAGAAAATTAGAAACACTGCAATGTTACAAAGCGTGTTACACCGACCTTCGGTGTGTGAGGTTCGAGGTTTCAATTTTTAACCTAGGGTTTAGTTGATGTAATATTGCAAGCGTGATCTACACTCGGCGAATACGTACACCACTGATAGTTCCATACAAAAACTAGACCTAACGTATAATTTTTACTGGAAACAGGCTCTGTCGATGAGCTTTCGGTTTTATATTGGCCAAAAATCAGAGATAATATAAATCCTACCGTTTCGGGATAGAACACATTGTATGCCATATACGCCATACTATACAGGATGATTCTAAAATCATGGGACAAACATTGAGGGGTGGTAGAGAGCACTAAAACAAACAATTATTGTATAGGAATATACGGGCGGAAGTGAAGCGTTGAGGCACAAACACAAAAACCTAACACATTAACGGGAACATAAAATGTTCATTAGCAGCATACTTAACGAGTGATTCCGTACAGAAAATGTTAAAACATGCTGGAAATGCATCCACCAACAGTCACGCATGCTTGGCGACCTCTACATGGTAGCAATTTTGAGCAATTTTTATAAACATTGCTGTAAAAAGGCATTTAGCGGCGACGTTGTAATTAAACAATGCGTTGTATTTCATGTGTTATTACACATGAATTACAANGTTGCTGGAAATGCATCCACCAACAGTCACGCATGCTTGGCGACCTCTACATGGTAGCAATTTTGAGCAATTTTTATAAACATTGATGTAAAAAGGCATTTAGCGGCGACGTTGTAATTAAACAATGCGTTGTATTTCATGTGTTATTACACATGAATTACAATATCACACTCAATATGTTATTGAAATCCATTGCATGTATGTAAAGACAGCCAGAACATTATGACATTATTTACTAACATTGCCAATTAACGTCAGACTTGTAGCAAAATTTCATTGGCTAAAAATATTACACAAGTATGCAATTGTGAATCAATTTCTAAGCACAAGATTTCTGGTCGTGCGAATGTTCTATTGTTATTATGTCCTAATGTTCCTTGATTACGTTTTTAAAATGTAAATCTACCATTAGCAAGTATAGGTTGTTCACGGTAAATAAAACTCTTTTCAAAGTCCTGCTTAAGATCTACTTGTACGCACAGTGAGTATTCTTCCACCAAATGTAAAAATTACATTGCCGTAGGCCTTATCACTTGATTGATACGTTGGACAAGTCAAACTGCGAAAATATTTTACAAATTTGCTCTGCTCATTCTTACACGGACAATCATTTAAAAAAAACAACCGAAAGCAAAATAAATAATTTCGGTGTTCACAAATGCGTAACTAACATTTTAAATTAAACGTTAGAACGCGGAACTTCTTTCCTTCCATAGTTACCAACTTTACTGGGCGCATGGCACTCAGTGTACCCGTTATGATATATGCAGGTAGGGCGTAGTGACATTTTTCAAATGTTTTCAAAAGTGTTTAATTAAGCCTATAGTCACAGTGCACCCCGCGGATGATACAACCCTGGCCTACCGTTACAGGGGCTGGCAATATCTCCACGTTTACGGACAGCGCAAAACCATGCGTGTGGCTACAGCGAAGCCTTGCTGGGTAAGATCGTTGCAGACCCTGTCCGAGTGGCTGTCGGCGGGTATCTGAGAGACGGATGAGGCGCTATTCCTTCCCCCCACTCCTTCACCCACTATCACTCTGTCTCTATCGTGCTCTTTCCTACTCACCGGGTAGGAGGGGGCGAAGATAAGGAATGACGCACGGGTCATGGGGCATTTCGAGGATGGCTGAAGGTTCCCCCGCCATCGCTACAAGGGACCCTGAAACTCTCGTTCCCTCCACTTCATGCTCCTCCGTCTCTCTTCGCCTTCTTCCTTCCCGGTTCCTTGGCCCCTCTCTGCTTTTCGTGAAGCTTCAGTCTCCGCATCTGGGCCGCGGGCAATGCATCAATTGGTCGGCGCTGCGTTTGTTTATGCAGAGGCGTGCAACTGCGGTTCGGGACTTGTCCTGCCAGTTAAATTATGACAAACTCGCACACATAGACACAAAAACGTATCACGATTAATTAAACAATTCTGCAATAAACACTCGGAGAAAAAAAATTCCCGCCCGTGTTAACTGCAGTTTTTTTTCTAATGTGAACCCTAACTGGAGTGTTTACAACTATGTTTTNGAACAATTCTGCAATAAACTCTCGGAGAAAAAAATTCCCGCCCGTGTTAACTGCAGTTTTTTTTCTAATGTGAACCCTAACTGGAGTGTTTACAACTATGTTTTCAGAGAATTACGACACGCAAATGCCATATTTTAATGTCTTAATACGCGTGTAGTGTTTAAATTGCTAACGAGTTGTTATTATTATTACAGTAATAACTGACGTAACAGTATACGCACATCCTCGTCACTTCAACACATGCATACTATACTTNCGTCTTAATACGCGTGTAGTGTTTAAATTGCTAACGAGTTATTATTATTACAGTAATAACTGACGTAACAGTATACGCACATCCTCGTCACTTCAACACATGCATACTATACTTGTCCATGTAAGTTTTTCTATAAACATTTAAACTGACTGTATTCGTTGCCGAAAATAAGCCGATGAACAAAATAAATCAAAAAGCTGCTGTTTCTTCTCAAATAGGAGTTTTTGCTCGCATCAGTTTTACAGTGTGTCTTTTCCGTCTTTCTTGCTTGTCTTTAATTATTTTCGATCAGTTTCCTGTTCTTTGGACACGAAATAATTTTCCTTGTCCAGTTGTCTTCCGCTAGTTCATGTTTTATTGACTTCTAACTTCTTATATGTTTCCTAGATTATAGTTCATTTTCTGAGATTTTTTTTTCGACGTTTTTGATTTTTCCACTTATTTTCGGTAATAGACAGAAACCACTAAAATATATGTAAAAAAAACCTTACAATACCATTGTCACTGAACTTAAAAGACAATTGCAATTTAAATCCATTGCGGTGTTCAATTTCGCTGTTGGCGTATCCACGCAGTAGGCAAAAATAAGGAACGTAGGGCTTGGAAAATTTTTGGATTAATCGCGAGCTGGCTATAGGTTTACACGGAGCTGTGTTACATTCCGATATATCGATCATGATATGTTATTTCTGAAATACCGCGGCGGCTATATGGCACAAAAAGTTGTCAATAAATATACAACATATTGCTATATTCGCGCTTCTCCGCCACTAACGATTTTTCACTGATTGTATTTGAATATTTATAGTATATATCGGGCATGACAAAAAAATATATATCTAGCAGCCAACCCTGAAACTTATGAGCCACGTAATTTACCGAATGAACGCATGTTGTTTTACATATATTTGCGGACAATGTAATGATAAAAGTGCATCTTAACTTTGACAAGTCAAAATTAACTAGTTTTAACCACTTTAGTAATCCTGAATACGTATTTAAATAATTAATACAGACACAAATGCATTCAGAGATAAAGCGTATGTACAAAAACCTGACAGTAGCTAATTAACAGGCTAAGTAAGAACTCTGTCATAATGCGGACTTTGAATATATGTTAAGGTATTAACAGTTCACTTAACCAATTAACTTGCTAACCTAAAGATCGTTAAGTTCCCGCCACAAGTTCAGTCAGCACACAAATCAATTTTTCTGCAGACCATGTGCGGACGATACGCAGGAAGTACGGGTGACGTAGAGTGCACACTGATGCGTGCGAGTCACAGAAAACGAACTTGAAAATTTTCGGGTCACACAGATTCGTAGTTCATATTCCATGCCGATACACGTTTCACTATACGTCACTAGCCGGACGTAAGCTGGCAATAACGTACGCCGTCCTGGAACACAGAATTCTGGAAGAAGGAAAAAATAAACAAGGCGCTAACTTCGGTTTCTTAATGGGAGTCGGTCCTCGCCATCTTGGATTAATTAATGTACCTTTCGCAGCAGCCTGCAGTTCAGATTTTGTTTTATGTTTTACGACTTAACACAGTGAAAAAACATTGCATTTCACATTTTTTTAAACGCAGTTTTTGCTTGACTGTTGTTGTTAAGGGCCGTTCACGGTAAACTGAGAACATTTGAAAGCCCTGATTAAGCCCATTGTGTATTCTTCCCCCGTATGCAAAATTATATGCATTAAGAAACAGAAAGCAAAAGTAAAAATTACAGTATTCAGGAATGTTTTCGTAACACTTTTCGTTCAACGTTAAAACATGGAACTACTTCCCTTCCGTTGTTACCAACTTTACAGGACGCATGCCGTTCATTGTGCCAGTTAAAATATATGCAGTTAGAGACAGTGACATTTTTCGAAGGTTGATTTCATAAGTGCTCACTTTATCGTGAACAGCCTTCAGTACCATTTTTATAATCTCCGGCCGTCACAGGTTGAAAAGTAATAAAGCAGAGAGGCTGTAACAATTTGATCAAGTTCGAGAAGCTGTTATTTATGACCCGTCGAGCAAAAAAATTTCATTTAAACCTCTTACAATGGTACTTACGCCAAGAAATTTATAAATCGAAGGTAACGGATATCGACGACCTGGTGCCTGGGATTTGTCGTGCAGTGGTATACATTACTCGAATATCGAAGATGTCGCGGTATTTGCTACGATTATCAAGGTTTACGATATTCTCAATCGATGCCCATTATTGTTAGCGTGAATCCGAAAAGTGCTATTGACCGTGCATGCCTGTTACAGCCATCCCGAACAAGTTATGCTTCCGAAGCAACTTTACGTTGTGCGTTTGTCGAGATTGGGTTTCTACCCGTATCGCCTTCGTGCGCCGCAACAGCTTCAGGTGTAACGAATGTGAAGTCAACGCCACGTTTACAACAAAAGAGGGAAACATCTTTCTCCCTAATACAAAGAATAAACGAAACAGTTTTGGAAGTTCCTCGTGCACGCGAGAAACACATGCGTGAAAATGTGCACGACTTAAAACCTGCATAAACATCGACAACAATCCGAATCAGAAGAAGTAAAATTTATTTTAATTGTGGTCTGATGCACATTGTAACATAGGCCTACGTGGTGTTCTGTTTATAACTACCATTAAAATAAGGAAGAAATCTGTCAAGATTTTATTTCCAAAAATTAGTATCCCTCCCTCAGACTAAAAAATGAAGTTGAAATACACAGGAGATTTAACTTACGCTACACGCAGGGCTAATGCCAGCATGCTACACATCCAGTACGCTAATTAGTGCTATTTTTATTTATTTATTTTAATTAGTGCATAGTGGCGGTATTATTCCAGTACTCCATTTGTAGGTTGCACATCATTTTGCTTACATTTTGCACTGCCTTATTTTATATTTATTAATTCACGCAACGATATCATCTACCGTGCTGGGTGAAATGAATACGCTTCGCCACGCGAAAAGGCATTTGGAAAGGAAATAAGGAAGGTTCTGAATGCTTAAAACTATTACGCAAACTGCAAATATTGAGCTAGATGCTCGTGGTGCGACCCGTAAGCTTCATAATGTAATTACAGCGTTATAAATACACGAGGTTATTACCGCACAATTTTAACAACCTGCCAAAAGTAACTGTAGCTAGTTAGCGCTGCTTGACTCCCGCGACAAGTTTGCAATCGATTTCAGGCCTCCGCGCCAAACATACAACCGATTTTATGGCTGACGCTTTTAAGTTTTATGTATGGTTCTGCGACAATGGAGAGTTAACGGTCGACAGCGCTTCTTACGTTTCTCTCATTACAGTGATGTGGTACGTCACATACGCTTCCCAGTAGTCAGAGAGTTGCTTCCAACAAAGTTTAAGAAAGACTAAAAATTACAACACCCTTAACCGATTTTACCCACTACAAGAGACTTGGGAATACATGCGTGTTCCGTGATTTCACAATCGTATGTATGCTGGGGCCAAAATCATTTGTTCAGCAGCTATTTTTACGGTGAATTATTCTTTCCTTTGACTGGGTTGATAGTAATTAGGGTCCGTCTTTTGATACAACTTATCTACTGGCTCAGAGTTCACCATGCAGGCTTATAATAACAAATTAGGGTCCAGCAGCACTAGTATAAATATAGAGGTGTTTTTAAGTCTGACCAGTTGGTAATACGATACGAAAATTCTTCCTGTCTAAACAAACAATACAGCAGCGATATACAAACAGTAATTTTGTTTCTACTTCGTGTAGCAGTCTAATTAGCAAACTGGATAGTATCACTGCAGAGTGATACGTCTAAAACTATACGTTTCGCAAAAATTCGTATTACATGACCGCGAAAATTCTGCACAATTTTGAAAGATGACAAACTCCTTCATTTGTGAAAGGAATCATTTACGATATCTTGTAGGCATCGCAGCGCACACATGCCATCCTTTGAATTATTTCTGGACTGAGCAAAAGCCTACGAATAAACATTTTTATTTAACTACAAATGTAAACTTACGCTCATTACCTACGTAACTATTTTTGGTCAATCGTACACAGTATAGAAATCAATGAAAAAATACACGGGGATAATAATTTTTGTGAATCGACTCAGCCAAAAAAATTAATAAAATCTCTGGGAATTTTTTTTTTTGCCAAAGATGAAATTTTGGAGTTTTGCAGAGTAAAATATGCTTCATAACGTACCAAAAATTTAGCTCTCCAGGCATCATGCTTCCCGTTAAAAAGCGCGAAAAAACATACCTCTGTCATATTTGTACAGAATTTCACAAAACTGCTCCCCCACGTGCATATTTATCATTGCTATCTCTCTCGGTAAATGGGTCAAAATATTTAAGAAACTTTATTCTACACGATTGAAATGGTTCGAAACGCAGCGTTGCCGATACAGCGAAAAGCAATTAAGTTAGCAAATTTATTTTATATCGTTACTGAATAAAATTTACATTATTTTCAGCGGTTTACTTAGATTTAAGCCTATTTATTTATTTTTGTTTACATGGCATAAAAAAATTAAATACGAGACTACCCTAAAGTTACACTAGTCAAATAATGACATGATCATTGTAATACTTTGAATGCGGTATTTTATTTATATTACTTATGTATTTTTAGAGTTTAATTTTTTATATTTCTGAGCTATGAATTCCTTAATTAGTTTTTTTTAAGGTTTTGGATTGATTTTAACTGTTCTTGTGACAGAAAAATGCCAAAATTATGATTTTTCCAAGGCAATGCATGCATTAAAGATAATTAAAGGCTGTTCACAGAAAAAGTGAGCACTTTTGAAAGTCCTGCTTAGATCTGCTTGTATGCACATTGTGTGTTCTTCCTCCATATGTAAGATGATCATTGATGTGGGTCTGATCACCTTGTTAACGCGTCGGTTGAGTCAAATTGCGAAACTATTAGAAAAGTAAATATTTTACAAATTTTGCTTATTCTTACATTCTTACACTTATATGCATTAAAAAAAAACAGAAAGCAAAAGTAATAATTTTAGTACGGTATTCACAAAATCTTTACCTAACGTTTTTAATATAAAGTAAAGCCATGGAACTACCTTCCTTCCGTTGTTACCAACTTTACCGGACGCGTGTCGGTCAGTGCGTCCCTTAAAATATATGCAGGCGACAGTGACATTTTCCAAAGGTTGATTTCAAAAGTGCTCAATTAGCCGTGAGCAGCCAATAGCAGAACTTATTTTTATGTGCGCCAGTTAAACATGAGGTGACTAACGCCTGAAAATGAATGAGTAATAGTGCGCTGGACAAGGTGAACGGTCCTACTGCTGAATAGAGGCAATAGAGCGAGTGTAAGGAACGACGTGTTGCGCCGAACTGCTGAGCGTGTTCGCATTGCTGCTCAATCGCTACGCACTGTGGCGCTCAGGCTGTTCTAGCCACTGTGCAGATAAACCTGTTTAAAACTGACAGAATTGGGGAAGGGGGGGGGGGGAATATTTGGAAATATTTTCAAGTAATACACTTTTATTTTTCGCTGAATATTGTAACCGTATTTCTGTACACTGGCTAAAGAAAATAGTTCCACTTATCACTTTGCCGTGAATTTTTAACATTACATTTCGGGCAATTCCATGACAAAAGCACGTAGAATTAAGTTTCGAAAACATTTCGATCTATTTACTGAGATTTGACGATGATAATGATACGAGCGAGGAGTAATTTTACGAAACTCCCGTCGAGTCCAACTCGTAAAGATTTTTTTGCACGTTTTCAACGTGAAGCACAAGGCGTGGAATGATAAAACTTTTAGGGCATTATAAAACGAGTTGGAATGTGAAAAATGTAGGTTTTAGACAACTTTTTCAGAGGTTTATGCATATATATATACAGTATATATATATACAGTATATATATACTTTTTTTTCTGGGCTGCTCAGGTTGTAGCCGTCTGAAAATGCTGCATCCATCGTCCTTACATCCATCCATTGTACTTTAAATTCCTCCGAAACCAGCACCTGCTAAGAGCTTTAGATCTCTTAACTCACACGATTTATAACGTCACAGTGAATTGACAGCAAAGTAAATAAATAATCAAATAAATTCCAAATAACAATGACGATGAAACATTAATCGGCAGTGTTCGCCACCGTGATTGATTTTTAAACCCTACAGTTCCTAATACCACGCGAAAATACAGAGAGAGAAAAAAAAAAAATCCACTCTAATATGTTTTCAACCCCCACTTCTGCCCTTATTGCAAAACTATTTTATTTGAAGTCATTGCTATAGGTTCAACTACTCCTATCATCAGCACAGTGGTCAAACCATTGAGAAAAAAAAATATATTATTGGGCAAATTACAACTTTCACTAAAAAATAACATGATGAACACGATAAACCTACAAGTTCGGCAGTATACTCCGTCTTCGAAGTCGTTTAAGTCGTTTAGATAAATTCTTGACCGTTGTCACTTGTTCATTAGCTGCTAAGTTAGTATTCCTAGCTCATAAAACTAAAAATAAAAAATAAACTGATTCTAATCCACAGCAACACAACAATAAAACAGTGCGCCGCCGAGCTGGTGTGCGGGAGGTTCTGGGTTCGAATCCCAGGTAGGGCATGGGTGTTAGTTTCAGTAAGGTCATAGGTTAGTATGTAAGTCTTCCCCTGATAAGCCTTCAGGCATAACACCGGGGGGACGTTAATAAGCCCTATACAATACAATAAAACACGCGGATTTTTTTTTGTTGTAAAAAGTAATAGGTCTATACCGGCACTTGAGCTCGCATATACCCCCCAATCTGGTCGTTTAATTCGTCAGTTGAGATGAACCAATGCGCTTCGAAACGTAATTCAAATAAAAGCCAACCTTCAAAGATGAATTCGAACCACTTAAGCATTGTACATCGATTTGTCAAAATACCGCGCTAGCCTTTCAAATTAGTGTTGATTATACTTCGTACAGCGAATGCACTTAGAACAGAGACACAGCCCACAATCACTGTGATTTCAACAGTGAATCCTAGGTTTATACCGAACCCTGTTATTCCTCCAAAATATTAGGTTCGTTGGCTACATTCGTGATTCAATTAGAAGATTATACTTTTCTTTGGGCCACGTGAGAAACGTAAACAAGTAAGAGCGCATCGCAACGACAAAGCTTATTCAATGTAAAGCCACGCGAGGTACGAGGCTCTGCATCTAAACGTCTCGTTCTCACGCGCGGACTTCTCATCTTGCCTGGTTCACAGCCCTCGGCAGTAAGGATGTTCGATTACGATTATATTAGTATGCTAACAGATTATTTCATTGCGATTAATCTTTTTTTTTGGAATCGATTGTTATTCTTTAGGTTAACCGGTATATCAATTTATTTCTTTAGATTATTTTTCGATATGTTCCATGCTTCAAACAACTTTAATTTTAATCGGTACGCTAAAAATAACAATTATAATAAGCAGAGAATCTGTGAGAGTACGCCTATGACATAATTTTCCTCAGCTTAAACATTTCAACAAAAATTTACTCATCGCTATTTTTTATTTATAAAAGCACAGAGAACATTTGTGTTAAGCTAGTTTAAATAGTTTTAATTTCCCTTAATAATTTGGAATTTATGACAAAAAAACTAGATTAATCGATTTCGTGTATAATCGATTATTCAGGACCGATCAACCTGTTATTAATCGTATCCTTCTGGTTCAATCGATAGGTGACTAATCAATTATTTTGTTTCGATTGCCATCCCCAGTATGGAATGCCGGGATACACAGGCGTCTTTTATTAAAAAGTTGAGCAGTGACGCGCCTGTGACAGGTCAGAGAGCATTCACGGCGCGAGACAAACACTATCCTGTGGTCGCACGTACCAGATATACGACCCCGTATTCAACTCGTACGTATTCCTCGCGAGCCCAGCTTCGCAGTACCTCGTGCCGGGACCCGACCACGCTCCACGCTGCTTCGTCATCGCCTCCCACCCTTCTCTCCCTCCGGCTTCCTCCTACTCCGCCTCGCCCACATACCATCTTGGAAGATCGAGAGGGGGAAGTAAGATGGTCCCTGACCTTCAACACAGCCGCACGAAAATGCAAGGGCTGTTGTTGGCGATGAGGCAAAGGGGAGAGAAAAAAAAGTCTTAATACCTCCCTTCCCCCTTCCACACTCTTTTTTTCGATCATTCAACCCCGACGTGACGAGGGTTGGCTTTGTTTTTGAGTGTTTTTCCATTCCCAATTCTCTTGGCTCGACCTGGGAGAAAAGAGGTTTCTGGAGTGTACTCGGCAGTTCAGTGATCGATTCCTGTCTTGTGTGTCCATTCCGTCCCTTGTAAGCCCTAGAAGGACGCTGTAGTGGTTTTTATGTTACAACCCTACTTGCATATAGCTGTTATTTATTTCTGATTATAAATTTCTGTTAGTAAATATCCATGACTGATTTTCTGATGCTCTGGCTTACAAAATGATTTTTGTGTTTGTAATCAAATTGATCTAATATGTACAGTTAGTGCTGACTTCATACATATCCAATTATCTTTAACCAGAAAAATCTATAACAAAGATACTATTAATATTTGGGAAAATCACATAGGTGGAAAGTTTTTATGGGATTTTTAGTGTTAAATTTACGTCATATGCCAAAGCTAACACGTATGCTGTATGCTGACATGATATTCTGCTTGCACTGTTTCTACACTTGCAATAAGCATTTTCTATCCGTCGTGAGGGAACGTTTTGTAACTTGCGCATCGAGAATCCAAATTTCCAGAAAATCCGCTGGCCATATATTTATTACGATCTACGTGTGCTGTTGTCTATTATATCACAAACATTTAACGTAGTACGTCTTACTTTTTATTATGCATATTCATAAGTATATTCTGATTTTCACAGAAAATTCAAACCTGACTAAGAAAATTGCTTTCATGTTAATTTCTTAAAATATCAGTCAATAAAAAAATTGTTTCTTGGGAGGAAAAAATATTTTTTTTGTTTGAAAGTTATATAATCAATGTAGTTTTCTATACTACTACGAATTAAAAGAGTTATTTATAGCAACCCTGTCGCGTCATAAATATGTATTGTTAAACTGTCTGAATACTTTCGGTTATGGGGTATGTTACCTGCGTTATCTACTGAACACCTTGACACTGTTTATTTCACTTACGGGCGGTTACACTGCGACAACGGCACCGCTTGGCTGATACAAGTTCACTTACAGACAATTATGTTGCAATGAATAATGCGAAACAGTCATACTAACCTTTTTTTTAATTTTTAATAAAAAAGCTGTTACAGTCAAAAGCTTATGTAACCAAGTGCATCACTTGTACTGTAAGAAATTCAAGTTCATAGCTTTATATAGTCATGACTGGCATTACACGACGCTTTCTTTCAAATTTAATATTAGCCTTGTGCGTAGAATCGGTGTGGAGGATTTGCTGTGCGTGGCATTTTCACCCTTAGGAATTCCTCGGTTCGGTACTTCAGACGCATGAAAACGGCTCTGGTGACAGATAGGGCCACTGACTTTTCCCGTAAAAATCGGAGCACACAGTAGACTTCAATACTATATACACACCTCAGCTGTTGTTATACCTCCATAGGCTGCTGGTGCCGTGTCCGTCTTTGACCAAGCCACTCAGGACTAAGTAACTCCGACACTGAACCTTCGTGATTCGTGCGCAACCGGTTAACACTGGCCAGAACATTTTTTTAGCCAATCAAAGAAGCTGGACGACCCCACAGTGCTTTGGACTGTATCTTGTCTCGGAATCTTTTCGCGAAATATCACTGCCCCTAGTCATAGACAACGCCATAGGTAGAATGAGCTAACGTGTATACTTAAATTGTGTACAATAGTCACTATATCGTAGGTTCACGCCTGTCCAAGGGCAGGGCAGATATAAATAGGTGTTTCTGCGTGGCAAAAGTTTCCTCCAACCGCCGAGGGCACAGGGTTTTTCCTGCTGAGTAATCACGATGGCAGCGGTCCAACAGGTCTGCTGTTGTTGGTGCGGCGAGGCAAGTTCCCGGCGAAGAGAGAAAAACACTCTGCTTCCTTGTTACCGCTCGGCTGACCGAGATGACCTCTGGGCGTAGCGTCGATTCCCAGCCGTTACGTGTCCTCTATCTCCTGCCAGGAACACCGGACACAACGGCGAACGAAATAAAAAAAAGTTCCTCTCGATTAGTCTCCTTTTCCTAGCTTGTTGAGCGATTTTTTTTCCCCCAATAATTGCCCATGACCTCCTGTAGGCCCACGGTTGGCCGACTACCTTCTGAGGTTCGATTCGAGGCCCTGGCGGGCGGGAAATTTTCGGACATAAGGTTCTCACGTGGGAAGTGTGTCGTGGTTTGGGAGCTTTCTCGAGGCTCGCTCCGCCTTCCGCTTTGCGACTCTGCCTCGGGCGGGAACTACATGTGGCTTTTCATTTTCATCCATTAATTCCTGTTCTGTGGAGGGGTTTTATGGTGTCTGCACTAGTTCCCCCTTCCCCCTTCAAAAGCTTATGGTAGCAGGAAGGTAAATCACGGTTCTAGTCCCAATAACTAATACTTTGAAACCCTCGCCCTTTAGTTGAACACTTCCTGCATGTCCAGACGCACCTAGGTGCTGTTCTATGTCGGACCTCAGACTCATCCTGTGTGTTAAGAGTTAAAGTATAACCGGGGAGGGGGGAGAAAAACGAGAGTTGATGTGACAGGAATCCTCCGAGGTGCTGGGAGCTGTTGTTTTTTTACAACTCCATGAGTGCGACCTCCGTGGTTGAGATCCAACACGATATCCCGAAAGTGAGTTGGACACTACTGCATTGAAAACATGCAGGTACTCTGGGTTGGACAGCTAGGTGCTTCCCTTCCAATCACCACTACCCCCTGTCACAGAAACGTAGTACAGTCAATAAGAGAACGCCGTGGTGCGAGGCTGCCTACACGCTAGGCGCTAGTCAGTCCATGAACTTATTGACTGTGGTAGTATTGCCCTTGAGCTGTCCATTTACACGCACCAAAAAAGAAGTTTTGCATCGCCTGTAATTGGTTGCATATGAAGGATGTATACTACGACAGTAGGCGCATTAAAAAAAAAAAAAACATTCGTCTAGTCTGGCGTGGTATTCTGTACAGACCGTACTTTCTCTTGGGCCGTTAGCGACCTATTAACTCTGAAATCGCGGTAGTGCAACACTTTTTTTTTTTGCCGTGTGTTACAGTTCTCGAGAGCGTTCAACGGGGGTAAACAACCCCCATGGTTCAACTTCGGGACGAAAAAGAAAGTACGAGTAATCGACGCCTGTCCACCCCACCAATGCAAAGATCTGGCGAAATTGCCTCGCAGGATACCCGCGAACATCGGACCCGTGCCTCGCTCGCACGTTATCGTCCCAGTCTGACAGAAGTCGACATGCTACCCAGCCTTTTGTGAGGATGGGCGATGAATAGCGCGGGACGTACACGTCAGCGAAACACGACACTCTAAGTTTCGACTTAAGTCCTGCACGGCACTCTAAAACATCGACCAAAAGTTTGCGTTAAATGACGTTCCATCGAATGGGGAACAAAATAAAAATTTACATTAAAATACTTTATGCATATATTATTTTAATTTCTTCGGTACAAGCCCTTCATTGAAATCAATTTTGGATATCAAAAGCAAACTAAAATATGTAAGCAATTTTTGCTCGTACCAACCATACAGTTACTGTATGAAAAAAAAAAATCTTACGACCATCTTTAAGTATGCTGCCCTTAGACGTCCTCTTCTTTCTTGAAGACACCAAAAATAGATAAACTAGCGCTTTTAGGTTGCTTCTAACGCCCTCGCTTATTTAAAGAACTTGCGGTGGCTCTCCTCCATCGACCTACTCTTATAATGGGCGGCCCAAATAAAATTTAATTTAATTTTAACAACAGATAAAATTTAACAGTCTGGCCGCTGTCATGTTTGAAGAGAGAGAGTGCCTGTGCTTGCTTAAGGCAGTCCTTCTTCTTCCTTAACAAATCTAAGAACAAATAAAACCATCTCCTGATAAGTGAATCTTATGTACAAACAGTTTAAAAGTAACGATCTCTTAGGCCTATAAAATTAACATTATACAAGGCACTAGTTTGACAAGGAGAAAACACCTAAAATAAAACAACAATTACTCTACCTGTGACATTAAAACGTTCAATTGATTAAAATTTCAGAAAAATAGAGTCTGTTCATCAAAATAAAATTGTGATAAAATTTCTCCCATAAATTTTTAATGTAAACAAATAATAAATATTATACTGCCAGTTGTAAACATTGCAAAGGAATTATAATATTTGGCAGTATAAGTTTCTGTAAACAAACAAGTAACATTTTTCTTTTAAATGCTCGCACAATCAACGCCTAGGAACTGATCTGCACGATGTTGGGCCGAATACGCGATATGGAAACCTAATCAGACTCACTGGGTACGTCCAAGAACAACTTGCAGCCATTCAAATAACAACGATTTCAACGCACTGCGATGGATATTTCGTTACATTTACGCATTCTTACAGAAGTTCGGTTTGGCCGGGAAAAAGAAGTTGATTTGACTACTTACTATAGCTGGCTTACGAATAGGGGCACGTGAGTTCCGCTGAGACATTTTATAACTAATTGAATTCAAATCAATTTGGCTCGGATTCACTTTCGTGAGGGGTCGATTTTTAACTGTTACGCATATTGTATCTGCATGGGAATGATAAACCTTAAGTATCAACGTATCTTATTCACGATTGATTCAGTTACGTGGAAAAATTTCTTCGCGAAGAGGCTCACTGCAAAATCTCAGCCTGCGCGTTAATCTTTCATAAAAATCAGTCGTCCCAACTCATGGAACTAAAGAAAAAAATATTGGCTTTTCCTAATAAAAAGATACCTTTTGTTTTACGACAGGACTCAGAAATGACAGCTGCCAGACAAGTCATAAAACAGTCCTCGAGTGAAAATTGTGAAGTGAAGCGGTCTGGCTGGCTCTTAACATCAAAGTCTTAGCGCTAGAATGCAAATGCGGGGGGAAGCGGGAGATCCCCGAGAAAACCCGCCGACCAGCGGATTTGTCCGGCAAGATTCCCACCTGCAAAAAATCAGGGAGCGACCCCGACGGGAATCGAACCAGATTTGGCTTGCTTGGAGGCGGGCGTTCTAGCCACTGCACCACCGCGGTCCCGAGTGAAAAATTGGAATCCACTTGTAAATCTGCGGGTGGCGGATGGCGGAACAAGGGACAACTGGAAGAAGCGCAGTTGGGAATGTCCCGCCACGACGCGACGTTTGGCCGCGAAACACAAATTAAAAGCAAGCATTTTGTTTATTTTTTCTTTCTACCGCGAGGAGGCGGCCGTAGAGAATGTCGCAAATGGCGCGCACGACGCCCCGTCGGGCGTTAATTGCAGAACAGAGAGACGTCTGCAGCGGCTTTCGACTGCAACACGTTGCGACACAATGTAGCAGCATTTGGTGTGCGGCGGCGTAACCGAACGNNCCCCTCCCGGACAGTACAAGTTTCCAACGAAGACTTGCCCCGTGGCTTCCTCACTTTCCTGCAACTCTCATCCATCCCCCCCCCCTTCTCCTACTTCTTTCTCCTTCGCACTGACCGGCGTGGCGCACATCACGAGATATAGAGATATAGTCTATTCGCGGTTCCTTCCCTCTGTTTGAAATCAAACCTTAGAAAATTCACACCATGTATTGCAAGCGTTTTATACTTGTGTTAGCATAAAAGTGCCATATGTTATTTAAAATGAACTTTTACTTATATTCTATCAATAAATTGAATTTCATTTATATTTACAGGAAGAATATAGCTGTGTTGGTAACGCCTAGTAAGAAATAGTTCTCGTGCAAAATATTATTAAACTGAGTGCGCACGACAGTGGTGCGTAGTCCCTTTGACGTAATTTTCTAGAATTGGTTACGCATTGTTTGCGTGAGGCGGAGGAGTGGCCTCGAAGTAGAACTTAGTGATTACTGTATGATTAATTGTAAGTAGCAAGTGACAGCAATTTATTGTGACATATTGAGTAGAGATTGTAGTTATTGTTAATAAATCAGGAACTTATAATTAATTCTTCTATTTAACTGAGACCTTAATCCCTGAAAGAACCACTGACTTTAAGAGAATTTGTAATAATATCGTTACAAGACGCACGAGGGGCGTATCTGAGTTCGTGAGGGATGGAGGTCGTAATACAAATAAAAGAACTAGGTTTGATTTTAGTTTATTCACACAGCTATTATTTATAGCATTAAATTATCTGTCTCCACTATTAATCTTTTTATTTCTCAACGAGCGCAATATTTAATGTATATTTTACTCTCATTAACGTCTATCTTAATGTCTCTGTTTGGTTATGGTCAATTAACTCGTACTCATCATTAACACACTTTCAGTCTGTCTGTTGCCATCATCTGTAACGTATTCCACTCGCGCATCTAGTCCAATAGTCCAGCCTGCAGTCGCACTATTCCCTGCGCCGATGCTCGCAGTCGCAGATTTTCCTCCCGCTGGTCACTTCTCTCGCCGCTCGTCCGTCGTCTATCGCTAAAACTCCAGCCACTCATCAACTCCCGGCCCGGAGGACCGTCGCACTATTTATACTCTGCTGGCCTTGACCTGGAAAGTTCGACGCACCCCGAGTCATGCTGACAGAAACTAGGGCAGTAAACCACTAGAAAATTCTTCAGATAAACGCCTAAACTCTATACAACCGAGGTCGATAGCGCGCGCCGCAAAAAGGATTGTCGTGTCGGCTCGCTTTTTTCGTACCAGATACGCGGTTCTTGGTATATCGCTCGCCTGTCATTCAAAACATTACTTGTGACTCGCCGCTATCGTGTAACAGCTCTGTCCTTCACTTCCATTAGCTCGCACGGGACAAAGCAGCGAGCGCGTAACAATGTGTTAAAATTAACATCACTTTATTGATNCGTAACAATGTGTTAAAATTAACATCACTTTATTGATAATCGATTAAGTTAAAACTTTAAATTATCGGGAACTAACCAATTCGTAATGTTATGTGCATAAATCTGACTAACTGAATTTAATTCCGTGTTGACGTATCTTCACATCACATTTCAAATACAACGTTGAGACGTGGAGCTATTTTTCCAGCAGCGATGCCAACTTCCCTGGGAGCATTCCAGTCAGCGAACCTGTCAAATTACATACAGCTAGAGGCAAGAATATTTTTATTTTATAAGGTTAATTTCAAATGTGCGTAGTTTATCATGGATAGCATACAGGAAGCTGGCTTATTTCAAGGCTAGTTTCATTTCGGTTCTAGCAATAGAAGTAATAAGCAGTTAAGGAATTATCTTTGTATAAAATTGCCCAGTCGCTCTTGTTTGGAATACGTTTTCCAAAACCAGGCATAAATAATGGTTTCATCATAACCTTAATAAAGACCCTAATTTGTCGAAGAGTATGTGATGAAACCATTCCTTAGGTCTGGTTTTGGAGAACGAATTCCCTACAAGAATGGCAACATGCACCTCTAATATAATTTATAACTTGTATTACTTTTATTACTGTAACGGAATCGGTCTAGGATTAAATGGAATTAAAGGTTGTTCAGAGTAAAATGAGCACTTCTGAAAGCCCTACTTCAACTCTACTTGTATGCAAAGCGTCTACTTTCATCATATGTACAATTAACATTACCATGGGCCTCATCGCTTTATTCATGCGTAGGTCAAGTGAAACTAAAATTATTAGAAAAGTAAATATTTTACAGATTTGCTAATTCTTACAATTACAACGATTAAAAAAAAGNGTGAAACTAAAATTATTAGAAAAGTAAATATTTTACAGATTTGCTAATTCTTACAATTACAACGATTAAAAAAAAGTAGAAAGCAAAATAAATCACTTGTGTGTTTACGGAAGTTAGTCTTACACTTTTAATTCAACGTTAAGACATGTAACTAATTTCTCTCCGTCGTCACCAACTTTACTGGCGCATGCCNGTGAAACTAAAATTATTAGAAAAGTAAATATTTTACAGATTTGCTAATTCTTACAATTACAACGATTAAAAAAAAAAGTAGAAAGCAAAATAAATCACTTGTGTGTTTACGGAAGTTGGTCTTACACTTTTAATTCAACGTTAAGACATGTAACTAATTTCTCTCCGTCGTCACCAACTTTACTGGCGCATGCCTGTCAAGTCTGCGCGTTAAAATACGTGCAGGTAAGGGCAGTGAGAGTTTTCGAAAGTTTATTTCAGAAGCGCGCAATTAATCGTAAACAGCCTATACTGCGAGTTGCGTACAGTCTCGGGAACGCTGGCATGGCATGGTAGCCCCAACGAAGGCCTACACAATTGCGTGCATAATGCACAGGAAGATTACATTGATCCGCTACTCTATAGCATTGCAAATATCAGTGGCCAGTGATTGCTGTTGTGTTTCAATGCAACACATAACAAAAAAATAATACTAATAGTTTTGTGATTTATTTAATTTCCTAGATATATTGATATTTTATGAGCGATGAAATTTGTTGCCTTTGATTTTTTATTTTTGCTTATTATTCATGTGGCACTTCCAACTACATTCGTGTCCAGACAAGGTATCATGAAAATTAATTATCTCCATAGCCTCTTTTATAGCTATTGGTCACCATTTTAGAGTTTCGTGTGATCGGGAATATCCGTTATTGACGTGCATGATTCTAATTGGCCGAACTCGTCAATCATAAAAAAAATATATATTAGACTTGGTTTCCAACAAACAATTTTATAACTGATCCAATATACAAAATATCCTACGCAAACTACAACCATCCAACTTTTTTACACACAAACATGGCAGCGATAATGACGTTTCAGACCGTGTTCTAATTCGTGTAGAGTTTCGTTTTTTTGTAACTTGTTTTAGCATTTTGTAAGGTTTAGTCGNTTTTTACACACAAACATGGCAGCGATAATGACGTTTCAGACCGTGTTCTAATTCGTGTAGAGTTTCGTTTTTTTGTAACTTGTTTTAGCATTTTGTAAGGTTTAGTCGAAACACCACGACATTCAACTATCTAGCACGCTATGCTGCTATTATTTTGACGTTATCATTATTCCGAAATAAAAATTACAGTAAGTCCTAAAATGAACAGTAATTATTCCCGAAAGTTTTTCGAAGGCCGCTTAAAATTTAAAATTAACAAAATGAAACCAATATGATGGGAAATTGTTACCTAGCAAAAATTTTGTCATGATAAAATACCCATTTAAAGAATATTTCAGCTACTTGCTTTGTGAAATTGCGAGTACGATACACATTTGTTTATTCCAATAATCTCGTCTATATGTGTGTTTAAACGTTTCATACAGGCAAAACTAATATGGCGGCGGCTTGGTAATATGTATTTTGTAATTTGTCAGCTTCGAAACTGACAAAATGGGTCACGTGATCATTTTGTTTTAAAAAAGTGCCGATTGGAACCCGACCTCAGTGACGTCCGCAAACTCCCAACTTTCTTTGAACAACTTTGTTTGAAGCAGTGTGGCGGGGAAAAGCAGACAGTGTGACAGGGGCTTTACGCGAGACGTCGTGTAACTCGAGCTCAAGCCGTGAAAGGCTACCCCCAGTCCACGGACAATGCTCCACGGCGACGCAGCATCGGAAACTGAAATGCACGCGGAGCGCAAACAAAAGGAAACCAGGGACGGTTGGTTTTTCGTCTTTTGTTTACCGCCTGCTCCACACTATCTGAGTTCGTTCACTTCGCCCGGGAAGTTTACACTAATAAAATTCCACACGCTGCGCATTGTTCTGGCCGGTCGCAATGTCGTGTGTTTACGGGTGTCGCCTTGAGAACGCGCTGCTTCGCCCCTGGGGAGTAACAAGCCGGGGTTGGCATCTCGACAATGGTGTTTGCTTTTACGCGCGCCACGTTTATTTTCCTCGGCGCTCTCTCGAGCTGGTAACCGTCTTCGTATCTACCGACGTGCGCAGGTTCCCGCCTACCTGGTGCTTAAACTGTGTTGCAGTGTGTTTTAAATACTTGTTTTTTCTAACGGAAATATGAAGCGTGTGTCCAATGTGCAAGAACACACACTTCAGACGAATGCTGTTGAGTATTTTCACGCAAATTAGAAACACCGTTTCAGAGTAGGGGAGGGTGGGGGAATTGCGGACGTGGGGTAAAGACGGACTAGCAAGTATCTACTCATTCCCTCCCCCCCGCGGCAGCCCGGTGCTGTCACCTGTTTCTTTCCGCCATTTTAGTGCCACGCAAAAACTTACGACAGCCGGCTGCGCACAGTTTGAAAGGTAGGTAAAATTTAAACAAAAAGTGTATATTGATCTAATTGTTAGTGTTTTGTAATTCGAGGGACAGGTCTGTATACTAAGTGATGGTAAAAAGTGATATTTTCTATGGATAGCTTTGTCAATGGAGTTTGAATCGCCAATGTTTGTTTTTATGGAACGTTTTCATAACCTACAAATTTCTCTCTTTGATTTTAAAATACCCAGTTGGGTTAATTGCGGACAAGCCTTGCGGGGTAAATACGGACGTCCGCAATTACCCCTAATTCGATAAACTATTATGAAATTAATCAATAACTGCTCATTTTCAGATGCCTCGGAAATATATAAGAAAAAAAGAACAATCATACACCATCGAATCATTACAAAAAGCTGTGCAAGAATTAAAAGACCAGAAGATAACTTTTCGTCAGGCGGAAGAAAAATATGGTATTCCCAGAGCTACTTTGTTTGACCAAGTGAAAAAAGGCAGTGTTTCTACAATACCAAAGAGAGGTAAGAAATCTGTTTTTAACGAAATACAAGAAAACGAACTGGTTGATTTTATTTTAAAGTCATGTAAGGCTTTCTTTGGGATAACAATACCTACTCTGAGAAAGATAGCTTTCGATTTTGCCACCGCAAATAACATAAAACATAATTTCAATAAAGAAACTGGTATGGCAGGAATGGATTGGTATTACAATTTTTTGGCTAGACATCCAAATATATCACTTCGAAGGCCTGAAGCTACTTCCATAAATAGAATTACCGCATTTAATGAAGAAGAAACCGATATATTTTTTGTAAATCTGAAAGCTCTCATGATTAAATACAAATTTAAATCTGATTCAATTTACAATATAGATGAAACTGGAATTAGTACGGTACAACGCAATTCCAGGATCCTTGCACCAAAGGGGCTAAAACAGGTTGGAAAATGTACCAGTGCAGAACGTGGTTCTTTAACTACAGTTGTGAATTGCTTTAATGCTGGAGGCTCGTACATTCCCCCATTTTTTATCTTTAAAAGAAAAAGGATGAATGCTCAGCTTATGAAAGACAGTAATAGCAACATGATAGCTTGTGTTTCAGACTCTGGTTGGATCAATGAATCAATATTTGTTGATTGGCTCCAGCATTTTAAAGAATTCGCTAAACCATCGGCTGACAATCCCGTTTTGTTAGTTCTAGACAACCACGAGAGCCATATTAGTCTGAAAGTTTACGAGTTTTGTCGTAAAAATTGTATCCATGTTTTGACATTGCCTCCACATACATCGCATAGAATGCAGCCATTAGACTTGACCTTTCATGGACCAGTAAAAACAGCATACAACAGAGAGTGTGAAACCTATATGGTTAACCATCCGGGAGCAAAAATTACAGCATTTGATATTGTTGGTCTTTATACAAAAGCTTTTAACCGATGCTCGTCTATTGATAAAGCTATAAATGGCTTCAAGAGTGCTGGAATTTTCCCAGTTGATCAAGATAAATTCAAGGGCACTTTCGAAAGTTTCGGTGATATAATTACACCAGAAACTCCATGTGATACCAGCCATGTGAGTCCTGATCATAACAGCCAAAGAGAGTTTCATAGCGAATCTCAAATTAGTGATGCAGCTAATAACAGCATTCCTAGTGAAGTAAGATCTCAACAAGAGTCTCAGCCCTCTAGTAACATAAACATTATCGATGAATCCGTTCCCGATGTACCTGATCAAGACGAAATAAATGAAAATAATGCTATAAGTGAAGCTGATTTAAACCAAAGTACGACAAGTCAAACTAGTCAATCTTCATCAGTACCGCTTAGTGATTTAATAAAGGTCCCAACTCTACAAATTCATCGTAGCAAACGGGCAGTAAACAAAAAGCATTCCATCATTTTTACCAGCACACCGGAAAGAAAGAATCTAGAAGAAAAGGAACAAACGAAATTAGACAAGAAAAGAAAAGTTCAAGAAAACGAAAATAAAACTACATCTAATAAGCTAAAAAAGTCAAAAATTTCTACAGGAAAAGGATCAAAGGGTGTAAGAAATCTAAATAATTTTGAAAATGAAAGAAATGATGATTACTTTTGCATTTATTGTCAAGAAAAGTACAGTGATCCACCCGTCGAAGACTGGATTATGTGTTCAAAGTGTAACAAGTGGGCTCATGAGAACTGCACTGCAGGAAGTTCTTCTAAAGGCTTTACTTGTGATTTTTGTCTATGATGTGGACCTAGTCCGTAAATACCCCATGCTGTCCGTAATTAACCCAGGGTCAGTCCGGATTTACCCCGAGCGCTACGGGTAATTACGGACAGACAAGGTTTTGTTTTTGCTAAAAATATTGTATTTGTTGATTGATCTCGTTTAATAAGTATAATTGTTTTTGTAGTTGTATAACTAAAGATTAATAATTAATAAAGACAGACTGATTATTACTGATAGTACGAATGTTGTGCGTTATTTCCCTTCAGCGTCTGCAATTCCCCCATCCTCCCCTACTACTCCAAATTGACTAAAAACTGCTTTTTCAAAGCTCTGTATCTCAGAATATACACGTCAGATATATACAAACTACTTAAGGGCCCTGCACTGAATATTCCTACAGACTTTCCAAAAATAAAATAATAGGATAACCACTGAAAAGTCTCATAGGTACACGCAGTGCGACGAGAACACTGCGCGCCAGTTCAGAGCACTTGCGCTTAGTGGCGATGGCGCACGTGATGAGCGTGGCAGTATCACCCTTATCGCTCCCACGCTTATTCTCGGTCCCAAACGGGGAGCAAAGCTCTAGGTAAGCGGGAGCCTAAGTTACACGGTAAAAAAAAAAAAAAAAAAAAAACCACGTGCTAATCCAGGCCATTTGACGTGCATGTAAACGTGCTCGCTCATTACAACACTACAAAGTGATTGACATAACGACACGACCTTCTCACCAGTGGGCAGCTTCACTCCACTGGCGATTGAGGTACACGTAAATTATTAGCACGGGTCCGTCAATTTCGCCAGTTCACTCACTGGCAAGTTAAGACTCCTAGCACGGTTACTTCTCTTTTACGATTGAACCACAGTTGTTTCGACACGCCTAGGACCAATCTTCAGCCAGTAATAGTGATGGATGGCAGTATTAGAGTTCAAAATGTCAAAGAATTATGATAATTAAATTGTTAGAATACTTCTATCCGAGTGATATAGCTGAGTGATTAATAAATATTCACGTCTCGCACGAGTACTCGAGTACTACGGCAAATGATACGCCGTTCGTTCCACGCTTGTTTTCGAATGTTTGTAGAAACAATAGTATTTTACAAATTTTATACTTAATTTACTGGTGTCGAAGTCTTCATATGTGTTTTGTGGTCAATTTGTATTATATAATAAAGTTTAAAAATCCGTTTATCTCTCTCTCTCTCTCTCTCTCTCTCTCTCTCTCTCTCTCTCTCTCTATATATATATATATATATATATATATATATATATACACACACACAAACCATTTATACCAGATAATCTGTTTCGTGTCTATTATTGACTCCTATAACATAATTTGGAATTTTATCTACTTTTATTTAGTTATCTGGAAAAGGCATTCGCCAACCCTCGACTGCATCTTATCTTAATATAAAAATACAAATGAAAACAGATCGTTTGATAAAAAAAAAC
>NQII01000749.1:485830-505146 GCA_002778355.1 Clitarchus hookeri
GGGGGGACTGGATCCATCGCGCCAATTGCCGGACGTCCTCCTTGTTAGACGGAAGTGCATAGCAGACGCGATTACGTCTTCCCTTCGAGATGCGCAGACGTGACGCTCCGAACACACAGATCAGTCATTTCCAGCTCAGGGGGTTAGCAACGGCGGCAGACTGACCACTAAATCAATTTTCTAGCCACCGTGCCGCAGAACGCAAGGTATCCAGCAGCAACAAGTGTCGGTGGCTTTGAAGTGCACGCACTCAGTTGCTGGTTGGCTGCGTATTGCTCTAAAATGTACCGAATAACTGTTTGGGTCTACAACGCAGTGAACTGTTTCGTATTGGCTCACGCACTGCGGCGGGTCAGTTGCTATGAGCTGATTGGCCGTCATTTCTCTATACTTTATAAATTATTCTGCGACCCTAATTTTTTCGCGTAAACATTTCGGTAGCAGGCTAGGCGTCATGAAAATATACGTTAGTTTTGACATGTGTAATCAAACCTTTGGTCAGATGAGACACCCTGTAGGACTTTGACTCAACGGTAAACAACCAGAATTTGAGTACTACAGTCGTGTGCAGGACTGAGAAATCTAGCCTGACGCTATTGTAAGACGCTAAATAGCACTCTCTTTTGATGTTATTCATATGGCAGCTAAAACACTGAAAACCGCTTATTCGTTTAAACGTGGGCATAACTAAATGTTAATATAATACTAAAAGGTACAAAAGTATTTCACAAGTTAATAACCCGTGTCAGGAAACGTATCAAGTTTTTCTATTACTATTCCAGCAGGACTTCCAACCACGCCTCCCATTTTCATTCTGCTGATTCTTTTTCTCGCTAGCCTAGAGTTCCCTTGGATCATAACGTTTTAACCCAAACCGTCTTCATGTCTTAATTAAAATTTAGTAATCACCGAACTCTTTTAAAATTGTTTGGAAGAAAAAAATAACTGCCACAGTATCTGGGAGGTCCTGAGCTAAACGCAAATCAATAAGGACTGGGAAAATTTGCGGGTGCAATGACCCGTATATTATATTTCACGGTTCTATGTACAGTCTAGTCGAAGTCATTATTAGTTTAGTGGTTGTTACATAAGCGTGCAGCAAAGAACCGCAACGCCATTTCGCTTCTGCATGCTTATCGATTCTGTGTTTACAGAATAAAGAACGTGGCCCAAAAAACAGACGCAGCGAGAAAGTAAAACAAGTGATTGGAAGTCTCTGCTATCACCACCATCATTTCCACCGTCAAGGAACACGCGAAATTTCTGGCCGTGTAGCCATAACGTGTTTGCCACATGGGAAGGATGCGCACAAAAACTAATTCCATCTTCTTAATTTATTGCACAGTAAATAAAATGCTGAAAGGATGAGACCCACCATAATCGCGTCTTCTCTCACAAGACGGTGTCATGACACCGATTGCCTGCAACTTTCTCCAAACTAGTGTTTTATGATCTTGTTACAAAACTACTCCCGCGCAAAAAAAAAAACATCGTTTGTGCGTCCCCGACGGAAAAACGAAACCATATTAATAATCGCTTGCTCAAAGAGTTACCAAACTAGTTCATTAAAACGAGGAAGGGATCACAAAACAAACGCCGCTTCAAAAAAAAAATCGTTCGGCTAGAAAGCGAATGTTGTGAATCAAGCAAACTCAAGTTTCCTCACCACGCTATTTATTACACATGCAGGAAACGATGTTTCATGAGTCGTGTAGTCCCTAATCGACCGCTTAAAAATGCGAATGTATTTTATACCGTCCGGTCTCTCAACAACTACAATATTATCCTCGATTAAAAAAAAAATGAGAAAGCGAGAAGCGAAAACACACACGTAAACCACAAAATGATGTTTTCAAAGTCCATATTAGAGCTACAGATTAACCAAAATACGTAAAATCAATAAGCAAATGTTAATATAAATCAAGCTACCACTTGCATGCAAATTCATTATTACAATTTATGTTAAACGACAATGACTTAGTTTCGCATTATACCAGACCGAGACTACAGGTTTTAGCTGTACACACTCGCTATCGCTACACATCCGCCATCCAAAAGTTTGTTCGCAAAATTCATAGTGACATGGCGCATTGCAAAACACTTACAAAAATCGACCTGACAGTCAATTGCACGTTGTAAGTTCTTCGCCAACTTTTTTTATCAATATTTCTGTACTAAGAACGAACATATATCGTTTAGCTGCAGGTCATCACTTCGAAACCGAGAGGCAATATGTCAACTCATCGAACATCCATTCAGCTGGGAATGAAAATCGAATGTCAGGTGGGGAAAACCATTCTCGGTAAGGGGCGGGCTAACCCACGCTCGACCAAACAAGTAGGCAATTTGGCCGCCGCAGTGGCTGACAAAGAAGTTCCGTTAAGTTCCCTTGCTTTTTGTGGAGTGCTAGCTCGGGGATTGCGGACGATGCTAGAGCGCTCGCCTTGATGTCACGCCCCGGAGCGAGAGCAGACAAGAGCATTCTCTTGGCGGCGAGACACAGAGAAGAGTTCGTCAAGAGGCAGGAAAGCCGCGAGGCGTCATTTGTCCCTGTGCTCCCTCGCGCGGGAGATGGCGGTGCACGACTAAGAGGGCACACAACCAACAACAACACAGCAGCGGCCGCCCCTTCTATGTCGCGTTCTCGCCTGCCGATTGGCTGCGCGAGGCTGTGGAGATAGGCCTCGCGCCCGACTGCCTATATGAAAATACTCAGAGTGAACGAACACGAAAACCACCATACTGGTGTGGATACTGCTTAAAAGGAGTTTTCTAAACAACAGCTACACGACGACCTAAACTACAAGCTGGCAAAGTGATGTGCACACACATTCACGACGCGCCTTGAGCAATATGCTTTCTATACCGAACCGGCGACTATAGCCTGTTCGCGGTTTCCTCGCACTTTTTTTTAACCAAATCTTTGAAAAATCACCCCATGAATAACGTGTTTGGTTGGTTCTTAAATATGCCACATGTCAAAAGCGTTTTATATTTATGTTAATATAAAAGTGCCTAATTTTTTTGTTAAATTGAACTTTTATTTTGTCACAGAACGGGAGCACCCGGCGGAAACCCCACCACTCCGTGACAGTGACCTTCAAATGCCCTTCCTTCCATTCCTCTCATCTAAGCAAAATGAGTCTTACCAAAAAACCTTCAAGCAGCAGAGTTTTAAATAGCATAGTACAGAATAACGCAGTCGCAATAAATTGCGACAATTCAACCATCCCTGATATGAATTGGAATACAAGATAATTAACCTCCAAAATTGTGAGAAATGATTTAACAAACTGTTAGTTTTCTTTTCCTTTATCTCCGGACTTATTTTTTTCTCTCTCTCTCATAAACTGCCCATATAAAATATGCGGCACCGATATGGAGCTGAGATCCGCGAGCAGGTATCGAACCATCGCCGGGCACACGAGCCAACTCGCCACACGAGCGTGACGCCTCGGGTCACGGCCGTCAAGAGCCCTAGGACCTGTTCAGGCGAGCGGGCCGGCGATCGCTTCGCTAGTTTGCTGTGTGCGCCCTGCCCGTCAAGGTCCTTCCTCTTTCGCGGCACTGCCACGTCTACAAACTGAGGCCAAGGAACCAGACGAACAAGCTTTACATCTGTTTTAACACTTTGAGTTCTGCCGAAGTAACATTAAGTCACCTGACTTGTACGACGTTTGCTGTGACATTACGACATCGTTGTATGACGTTTGCTGTAACATTACGACATCCGCATTTCGACATGGATTACATGTCTTCCTCGCACGCTCGGGGGGTAATGCGCGCCGCACTCGCCGTCACAACATGTACCACGCCTCGCCCCGCCACTCAGTCAACGTACGCACGTCGAACCGTGCACATGTACCGATCCACGGAGCAAGGTTGCCCGCACATTATAAATACATTGTTTTATAACGCTCGCCTTATCGCTTCCGGTGGTGCGTCATCGAGTTTGAGGCAAATTTCGGCGCAATTTGCAGCACTTTTATTCTTTCGCGCGCCACTGCTCCGAAACTACAGTGGCACGGACGCGAGTGATAGCTCATTCGAAGGGGCTTGAAAGGGTCCTCCTTCTAACGTAACAACCACTGATCTACTCTGAAAATTTTCGAAGCAGCCGCGCTTTGAATTCGTGAAACAGCGTCATGACGCGAAAGAAGGGCAAGGATCCGAGTCTAAATCCGCCACAAGACCGACAAATGCCATTAACTTCGGCAGAACGAAGCCGCGGGTATAGAGAGAAGAAAAAATTAAGAGAATCGGATCACCAGGAAAGAAGTTATGGGGCTCCAAATACTAGCGTGCAGAACGAAAATGGCGCGCGCGCCACTTCTCCGCAGCCGGGTCCCTCGGGAGTGCCACCAAAACGACCGAGGATGTCAGATATGTATTTGCGAAATCAAGACGAAGCTGACGAGACCACTCATAACCCCCCTCCACCCTGGTCACAATGGACCCCAACACAGGCCCTTCAATGCTGTTACTAAAGGAACCAGCAGCGTCGTCGCGCTACTCTGGCGCAGACATACAGTTCGCCAAGCTACTTCTAAACAATTCCTTCGGGCATGTGTGAGGTGTGTGCGATCGCCTCTGGCACAAGGATATATAGAACTGTGTGTTTAATTCATTATCCAATACCCTAACAAGACAGACATGTAATCCATGTTCGGTAGGTGCCACAAACGGCGATCTACCAAGGGCAAGTTTTTTTTATGACATGGGTGAAAAAATATTACTTCAAAAGCAGTTTTCATAAGGTTTTCTGATACGTAGCATTACGTCAGTGACATTTAAAGTGTAGATTTCTTAGATGAACAGGATTGACTATATATTACATAGAGAAAAAAAACATTTTATTGGGACACTTACAACTCGGCATTATATTGGCAAAATGTCTGCCTGTAATGAACTACCTACCCAAGTGAAGTTGGCTCTTCTGCACTTTGCGTCATGAAAAACTACAAACAGAAGCCAATTACAATCAGAACATGGCTTGCGGTGCTATTTTTAAACTAAAAGAGCACGGTTTTGAATAGTTGCATGCACTTATACTAGGTCAAGGATCACATTGAACTCATGTGAATAATTATTCCTAAAATTTCTTTTCGCAGAAAGTATGAAGTTTTAATTATTATGAAATATTATTTGTCCCATCCACAATATGTTATTACTATGGCCCCCTGTTTTTCGCGAAAAAATTTACATGGAGGCTAAACTTCAATATTATGTGTGTACACTTGCGGTCTTCATTTGACTATTGGCCGCTTATCTTTGTGTGAAGACAGTCTGTTACATGAGCAAGCCAATCAGAATTAAGTTTATCCTATACTGACCGTCCGTGATTCGCGGACGGATAGTTAGGACACCAAACAATTCAAATGATCCAATCACGAAAGTGTTACTGAACTAAAGGGCTTTGGAACGCAGTTTGTCTCGAAATCTTTTCGCGAAAAACAGGTGCCCTTAGATATTACTCAAGTCCTTGGATTATTATGATTGCATTTTATAATTGCTTATTAGCAAATATTTGAACTCTATAAGAATGAAATAAATAATTCCTTTAATTATTTACACAGTAATATGTTTTGTAATATTTTATCTCCATATTTTTTAACATTACCTTTGGGAATCAAAGATTTCCTGCATTTATTTTGAAAGTAATGCATGGCTATTAATTTCAGATCCAATAGGGTCGAATTTTCTCATTCGTAAACAATATATACGAGAACATATTTGTAAGAATTCTTCCTAACAATTTTTTTTTTTGCGTTGAGCACACAATTATTTTGTAGTGACTGCAAAAGAAATAGTTCTTACAAAAAATAAATATCAGGGTGAATTTTTACAAAAGACAGGTTGTTTCGCAACGAACAGAAGAAGCTTCACCAGCAGGGTTGGGTTGGTCGTTATAGGTATAAAATTTGCTACAAGCCACGGGCAAGGACCTGCGAAGTTCGCGTTATAATGGAGCAACAAACTAAACTCCAAGACTCTGTTCACTCGTTTGACTTCCGCCATTGGCGGAAAAGTTGCGTGGCACGCCCCAAGAACGCTTTTAGCCAATGGCAAAGGCTCAGAGGCTGGGCAACCAGTCGGCAGTAAAGCAGTCACCGTATAGTTGCCAGCAACCAACGAAGTCGTAAATTGCACTCAAGTATAGGACAGTGAATTCTAGCCTGTTAAATGAGCACTTTTGAAAGCCTTTCTCAGGATCTACTTTCCCTCTCATGTTGTATCCTTCTGCCATACTGTAAGTAAAATTAACACTGACATGGGCCTTATCACTTTATTCGTGCGCCTTTCAAGTGGACACGGGGACTTGCTAGAAATGTAGTCTGAATGTGATAACAATATGCAAATTCGTGCTCTTATGTGGTATAAAACAAGAAATACCGCCTTCCTGTGACCATAAATGTAAGTATCACACTCGCAATACAGCGTCGAGTACTAGAAATATTTTGATTAAATTGCTCCTAATTTAACTGAGAGCCTGCACGCCGGTGCGTACTGTAGTTATAGACACTGCCATTTTTCTAAGGTTTATTTCAAAGGTACTCACTTTACCGTGAATAGTCTTCACCAAATAATAACGCAAACGTTTAAGGTCTTTAACCATGGGTCAATTCGGCATCGTTCAACAGATAATGGCTTGGAATGCCCGTGCACAGTAGTTATCGTAACGTACACGTCAGATGCCGGGTTCGAAAATTGCGAGTTAGCACAGTTGTTTGTTTCTGTTAAGCGTGTCTATAGGCTGTTCAAGGTCAAGTGAGCACTTTTAAGGCCCTAGTTTCTTTTTCCTTTCAGCAATTTTTTTATTCTGTAATCACCTTTTTAAATAAATATTGCCATGTAAGTAATAAACACAGTGTATATATTCCACCGCACTCACAAATTAACGTTTAAGATTAAAATAAAATATATCTATTGACTATTATTCCAAATGAGAGAGCTTTCAAGAGTGCTCGATTTACCATGAACAGCCCATAACGGGTCGACCACATTAACCAAATTGCGGTAAGCGATCTGACGAAATTAAGCGGTGAGGTGGGTAAAAATAAGCATGTATGGCCACCAATCGCTTTCTAATGCCGACCACAGTCGCAACAGCGCTTTATATCCCCTCGCGCAGACTAGACGCCACATTAGTCAGCGCAACTGATGACATCGTCGTGAGAGGCCCGCGATACATATGTAACGTCGGTACTTGTTCCAATGCGGCGAGAGTGGAATGGCTGTACGATTAAATGGCTCGCTAGTACAGTATGTGTTCAGACATGGAGTATGCCGACGTGATGTTCGTGAAAGGCTTTTGCGGTGGGAATGGGCGTACTGCTGCAACAGGACTATCGATGTGTCACAGACTACTGGTAACTGTCCAGCAGGAACACTGCCCGCGTGGTACAAAGGCGTGATAATGTTCTCGATGCTTTCGAACGAAATCCAACGTCAAATGTGTGGAAGACTGTCGAGACCCACCACACAAGTGTGCACGATGCTACATTCCGATGGTATTCTGTCTACCACATGCAAAAAGTCCCTAAACCTACTGCTACTCGTGATGATTATTCACTTCCGAGTATCATCAAGTGAGAGTGGTTTCAACCCGATGTGAATATAATTCCATACATCAGTAAAGAAGTTTCATTCATCCATGATAGCACTAATTAATACACCAGAAATTCCCACTCTTCGACCCATGAGAATCTCCACGCCGTAACAATCCGTAGTTTCAAAACTCGGATTCTCTGACGTGTGATGTGGAAGTCGGCAACCATGTGACTAGGCCACATTTCATCAAGGAACGTAACAGCATACGCCGATTTCATGCGGAATTATACAACACCATGGTTCGCCTAACGTGGACAACTCCAAAATTTCCGGAACGGTTGCAGATCACGAAATGCTGCTTTCGCTAAATGAGATTACATACGGGGGCAAGTAATTTGCAGCAAAGTGACCATTCGTAACACGTGTATGAACAGAATTAATTTAACCACATATGAATTGTCCCCTGGAAACATGCATTTATTTCAACGGCACCTGAAAGTATGTGCAAAGAGGAATTCAGTGATATAGCATATGCAATTTAAAGTAAAACCGAAACGCCAAGAAATAATGTTCACGTATGATTAAGTTAGGTGGGCCGGTAGCATGGAGCAGTGGACCTGTATTCACTGCTGTAAGCAAGCAACCCGTCATGTGACTCGTCCTGGCGGGACCGCTTCCTGATAGCAGTGCAGCACCAGTCCCCGTAATCTGTTATGGTAAGTGGTATTGCTGTATGTGGCTGTACGTACGCAATGAAGTTCACGAATGAGGAAAAACTGGACTCTCTTCTTATTTACCGCGGTGAGTGTGGTAGAATTGCCAAACAAGCTATCTAAATGTATTATGTAAAGTATCGTAATCGGACACCCAACTCACGGCAAACGATACGAAGAATTTGCACACGTCTCTTGTCACGAGGTGATTGGAATCCCACAACACGAGTGCGACGAAAAACTGCTACGGGCGAGACGCATCAACACGATGTGTTGGCACGTGTCGATGCAAACCCCCCACATGTGTACGCGAGAACATTCCAGGTTCGTAGGAATAAGTAAAACAAGTGTGTTACGGATACTGCGCTATTGGAAATTTCGCCCGTATCACGTGGCCAGGCATTACATGAAGGTGCAGCGTGTTCAGTTTTGTAGGCTTCATCTGATGTCTGTAAGGGATAACAGGTATTTTCTGAAGAACATACTATTTACCAATGAAGCTACCTTCACAAACAATGGGCGCCTAATTTACGAAGTATGCACTACTGGGCGACGGAGAATCCGCGTTGGGTCCGGCACGTGGTGAACCAGCGACAGTGGAAAGTGAACATGTGATGTGGAATCGTTGGAGACTACGTCATAGGGCCATACTTCATTCAAGGGACAATGACCGGCTGTACGCACGCCCATTTCCTCTGAGAGACCTTAGCGGCACTTCTGAAAGACATGACATGCCGCTCGACAGTTCGAAATACGTCGTGATACGTGGTTTCAGCACGATGGTTGTCCTACGCATTTTGCTTTGGTGGCGAGGCAAGTGTTAAATGAAATGTTTCCAAACCGGTGGTTAGGGCGTGGTGGTGTTGTAAGATGGCCAGCTCGCTTCACCGACCTCACACCTCTCGATTTTTTTCCTGAGGGGAACGCTGAAAGACAACACGGTTTCTACGACGCCAGAAGACATGCAGGAACGCATTGTGGCAGCTTGCAGAGGCATTACGCCAGAAACACTTCAGGCCGCTCGTCGCTCGCTACATGTGCGTTTACAGATGTGTATTGCTGTCGGTGGTAAACACATCGAGCACATGCTGTGAAAAGACCCAATGTGAAGCGTTTCAACCTGTGTTCTTTTGTACTATGCATGCAGATGCGAATGCATTTCTCCTTAGGTTGGTTTGTTCTATTTTTGTTGCGAATCTGTACGCACTCGTTACTCAGTATAGTTAATGACTAGGAAACAAATCTCCTGAATTATGTTGGTATCTGAATAAAATATAATTTATTGATATCAGACTTGCACTCACATTGCCCGTCTTCCCTCCGCTGCGGTGCTCTCCTTTGTCCAATATCGCATTCCGTGCCCTTGTCCCATTAAGGCAAGCGCTACACTGCTATAAGGAAGCGGTCCCGCCAGGATGAATCACAACGCGTGTTACTTGCTTACAGCTGTGAGTACAGGTCCACCGCCCCATGCTACCAGCCCACTTAACATAATCATATTTGCACATTATTTCTTGGCGTTTCTGTGTTACTTTCCATTGCATATACTATATCACTGAATTCCTCTTTGCGCGTACTTTCAGATGACGTTGAAATAAATGTATGTTTCCGGGGAAAAATAATACGTGGGTTAATTATTTCTGTCCATACACGTGTTGCGAATAGTCACTTTGCGGCAAATTACTTGTCCCCGTACGTAATTTAATTGAGCAAAAACCGCATTTCGTGATCTGCAACCGTTCCGAAAATTTTTGAGGTGTCCACGTTAGGCGGATCACCCTGTATACATCATTTATCAGACGATATGCCACTATAAACAATGCAACACATATGACTACAGCACGTCGCCCCAGCACACGCGATATACCTACACGTTAATAGGGATGTTGACAACGGTAAAAAAATATCGATATTATTTATATTGGTTATCTATAAAAGTATCGTTTTATGAAACTATACATTCTGTACATCGGAATCCGATAGTTTATGTCATTAAAGGACTTGCAAAATGTAAAATTGCTTGGATTATTATATGCTGAGGACACGAAACATTGCAGAAAGATGTGGTGCTTGTTTTTGGTGCATGTTGCCAAAGTAAACTTATTAATTTTTAATTCCATTTTTGTATACAAAACAAAGCTTATTAAAAGAGCATTTTAAAAATATTTATTTCCGATACCTGGAAAAAGATATTGATTTCAATATAATATCGTTGAAATGTATGTACGATTTCTATCGTTATATGGCTGATAAATATCGTCATTTCGATATATTGAAATTTTTCAACATCCCTACAACTAAACTGGCCTGCCGCACAATATGTTACCCGAACGATGAATCGGACGAGGTGGACAGATACCATGGCCCCCTTCGTCACCAGACACGTGACTATTCGATTTCTTCCTGTGTACGTGCATGAAATCCAGAATTTACTTGCATGGGAAGCCAGGAACACGAGAATAGTTATTACAGACGATAACAGAGGCTGCAAATGGCATTCATCGTTACACTGGTGATGTTGAGTGGACGAAATCATTGGAGCAACGAGTTACGGCATGTTTATAGCACTAACATGAACGAAATGAACCATATCTGAGAATGGGAAGATTGTACTGGGTGCCATGTAGTCTTTGTGATGGTAATTTAATATCAGTACATCAAATGACTTCAACATTGGAAAATTAACGGACTTAATATGGGTAATTGGACCTTGTACTACAAAAGTAATCATAAACGGGAAACGACGGCGAATCAACCCATGGTGTATATAACTTTTTTTTTCTTAGAATGACAATCTGACATGTCGATTCCGTGAGTAAATTTTTGTATTTAATTGTAATCGCATCCCCCATCCCCGTCGTTACGTAGTTTTAATCCGGCTTCGAAAACACAAACACGAAACTAAGAAAGCTACTTTTGCCAGCCCAGCGGACACTCCACTTGTACCTTAAGTTGGAGGCCGCCTCTGTCGGTCATTTCACGACCGCTTGAATGTTACTCTGAGAATCACAGCGACCGTGACCAATGACGTGGTCGCAGTTATCCACCATAGCCCCACCCGCAAAGGGAACACGAGACTGCAAATCATCTGGCGAATAATCCATTTCCGAATCGCGATATTAAACATTTCCTAGAATTGTGACATTCTCGTGGTCTAGTTCCAGAGCTAATGTTTGAGTACAAGCGCAGGAGTATCAGTCGCCTATGTCTNAATTGTGACATTCTCGTGGTCTAGTTCCAGAGCTAATGTTTGAGTACAAGCGCAGGAGTATCAGTCGCCTATGTCTACTCCTACTTTGTTGCCACCAGCGGCGTGTGGTGAACTGTTGCAAGGTAACCCGTGTTTTGCTCTGTGCTATACCTAATCATGTGCTAGTTTACAATTGGGCCACTTAAACGTGGTATAGTGGATTTGACGCCACAGCACGTGTGTAATGGGTGCCTCACCGCACTCTCGTGAGTGGCCGCAGTACACTCCGTTTCTCACGGCTCCACNAATTGTGACATTCTCGTGGTCTAGTTCCAGAGCTAATGTTTGAGTACAAGCGCAGGAGTATCAGTCGCCTATGTCGCGTGCAGTCTACTCCTACTTTGTTGCCACCAGCGGCGTGTGGTGAACTGTTGCAAGGTAACCCGTGTTTTGCTCTGTGCTATACCTAATCATGTGCTAGTTTACAATTGGGCCACTTAAACGTGGTATAGTGGATTTGACGTCACAGCACGTGTGTAATGGGTGCCTCACCGCACTCTCGTGAGTGGCCGCAGTACACTCCGTTTCTCACGGCTCCACTCTGGCTACTGGTTCCTGCTGCGTGCGGCAAGTGTGTACAGCACTGAGCAAGCACCAGCTTACCTTGCAACACTTCACCACACACCACTGATTGCCACATATTAATTTACGAATGAATTAGTAAGGTTGCCAGCTATACAGTGGCAAAACACTGCACTTCACGATAAATTAATACCAGATCCAGTTAGCAGGTTTTATTTTCAAGTTATTGGTGATACGACTATGATAAATTACCGCGCAATAAAGTCCTGTTTTTATGCAAAACATTATACGCTATCGTCAACATCACTGCATTTTTCTCTCTGGCATTTCGAGAAAACCAATGTGCTACGGGCACTTAAACGCACTTTGAAAAATAGACGTTTTCTAAATGTTTTCATTATAGATCCGCGCATTGACATGATCGACTAAAATTTTAGCCTTCGTAAAATGCCATGTTTGGTAGTTTTTACGCAACTGCAAATTCCACCCCAAGGTAACGATTTTCGCTTTGCAAACATTATTTCTAGTAAGTATAATGATAAGTACAGCAAAATGTAGTACTAAATATTTCCAAAATTGTCTATAAACGTTTTAAGTTACAACACCTACTCGAAGTGATTTTTTTTTAAAGATGCGTTTGTCAAATTTTTAAGTTAATACTTACCGTAATCTTAGAATTAACAAAAGAACCTCCTACAAAAATTGTCCCTTGCAGAGCTATCAGCAGGATAAATTTCCACACAGCAGTCGGATACAAATCGGTCCATTCAAGTGACAGGCACTGCAAGGAGAACTACCAGTTGCCGCAGCTACGTCATCAAGACGGGGAGGTTGGGAGGAGGAGGTGCCGGGTAGTTCCCCGGAGAGCTGCGGCGATAAACGAAAAAGTGACCTCTATCGCAGAGGTCAGTGAGGCGCCATCAGACCGCAGGGAAGACATGGACGTGAGTGCTATTTTTAGACCTACGATTAGTCGAATTTACTAAGTAAGCTGTCGACCTACGATTAGTCGAATTTACTAAGTAAGCTGTCACTCGATTAATTTCCTGCCGTGCACGGGGAAGTAAAAAAAAAAAAACTTTAAAATGTGAACTGCAATCGTTTCTTTGAGAAGTGCTGGTTAAGCGTGGACCCCTCCCCCCCCCTTTTTTTACAGACAGAGACAAACATATTAAAAGCAAAAATGTACATAAATAATATTCCTGCTATATTTACTTCGGTTTAAATATAGCCTAAACTAAGCGTTGTACACGTGAGGGGATGTAATTTCTTTAAAATACTTACGTTCTTGTTAGAACGCAACTTACTAAATTGCACAGTACATTGATGTGCACTTGTAAGTGAAAAACGAACTGAACAGCGAGGACGCTGTTTCTGACAGGTGCTCGGGCCTACGCCGCTAATGCTACCAAGCGAAGTACGTTTATGGACCACGAGCAGCGTGTTCGCACTGCAAGTAAGACTTAGAGACTTACCACACAACTCGAGAGCCACAAGTTTCCTTTTCCTGATATGTCAGCAAGTGACTTTATTTCACGCCGAAAGAACAAGTTAAAATAATTGCACGCCCATAAGATCCTGGAACCAGACGCTCTCCGAATGAATGCCCGATAAGATTTATCATTCCGCGTTAAAAGGAGGCTGCTCATTTTATTGCATAATAAAAACAACTGTATCAATCAGAAGAGTGCTCGAGTGTCGGTGGTTATGACAGGAGAAGGAGAAAAGTATATAAAAACTCCTTGTTTTTTCCAGAATCCACTTTCAGTCTGCCTAAAGACGGGAACCAGTTTTTGAAACTTTGCTACTGTTTCGTCATAAAAAAAACACCTCCGCTCGGCTGTTTTCTCCTCGTGTCTTCCACAGTTACTTACATGTATCTATATATATAAATAAGGCACTTTCTTCATTTGTTCGTTAGTTTCATTGCTCGTTCTGTTTTGTTTATGTCTCGATTAGTTGGTTATTACTGACGGGTATCTTGTTCACTCAGGACAGTGTGGGACCCACGCGGTCTCATTAGCTATGAAAATATACGACTCAAAAAATGTCCGTATCGCGTGACTAATCTCCACGCTTTATTCTAATGCCGTCGAACATTTACGTCACTGCGAGCTAGTGAAAACCAGGAGGTCGTAAGTCGGTAACTGCAAATAAATAGGCGCGATAAAGAAATTCTCATAAATCTACCTTTCAAAGATAATACATCCAACTGGCAGCCAGTGAAATAGTTTCGCTATTTAAAAATAAGAAAATTAAAAAAGGAAAGAATACACTTCAACATAAAATACAGAATTTTCTTTTATTCTGTACGTAGATCATTACATACGCGAGTCTTGAAACTCTGCAAATGAACTGTGAATTCATTTAAAGTCATTTCTGACAGAAAATTTTTTTTTTTCATCCCTGGGAATTTAAACGCTCGGGTAAGAAATTAAATCCACTCATATGGTGCCAGACTTTTGACCCAACACTAAACGACTTTAACTCATCAGTAAATACCAGAAAATCGTGCTTTGCGTTGGTAACTGATCAAACTTCAAACACCTGTAATTTTTTTTTTTGGTACTTGTGCAGTTGAAAATTTGTTTATTTGACGCGTCCTAACGGACTTTGCGTAAATAACGACTTTAGAGCTTGCAACCTAGTCAAATAGTAAAATTACTTCTTCAGAGACATCGGCCGATGAACAAATGACTTTGGCCCTAGCCAACACGTCACTGTACAAGCGTACGCAAAACATGAACGTGAAAGGAACTTCAGAAGACAAGTGCCTGAACTTAAGGCGCCCGTCTACCTGGACACTGCCACGCGCATCAAGTACGCCATCGCCTCTCAGCGCAAGGCTCTGAACTGGCGTGCAGTGTTCTCGTCGTGCTGCGTGTACCTATGGGACTTTCAGCGGTGATCATATTATTTTATTGGTGGGAAGTCTTTAGGAAGGTTCAGTGCAGGCGCCTATAGTAGTTTTGTATGTATCTGATGCGTGCATTTTGAGCTACAGCGCCTTGGAAAGGCCGTTTTTAGCGGTTTTGGAGTACTCTGAATTGATGTTTCTAACGTACGTGATATTTTGAAAGTACTTAACAGCTCTCGTCTGAAGTGTGTGTTCTTTTCGTAGATAAGTACATCGGACGCACGCTTAATAGTTTCGTTGAAAAACGTGTATTTCGAACACTCTGCAACGCAGTTCAAGCGCCAGGTAGACGGGCGCCTTAAGAGTGCAACAGCCGCAGCGTAGCTGCAGGCAAGGGTGGGTTGTAAATCTAGCGATAGAGCAGATGGAGGTAGCGATGTGATACACCTGTTCACGGTTAACTCAGCACTTTTGAAAGCCCTGTTTAAGATTTATTTTCCTCCTCTTGTTTTATCCTTCCGCTTTATCTACATTTCACATTGATTGCCATGGGCTTCATTCACGCGCCAGTCGAGTGAAAATGTGAAATTGTTAGTAACCTAAAAAGGATTACTAATATTCATACAAGTTCGTACTCTAATGTGTGTAGAGCCAACAAATACCAACTTTATTCAACATAAATATTAACATTACGCTCGCAATACGACGTTAATATTTAGAACTATTTTATTAAACTCGCTGCCAACTTAACAGGGAGCCTGGATGACAGTATGCACGGTAGCACAGGATACAGTTAACGGGTATATATATATATATATATATATTTTTTTTTTTTTTTTTTTTTTTTAAAGTGCTCATTTTACCGTGAACATATTATACTAAGTAAGTATTCATAAGGAAGAGAATGAGTCATCGCGAGAGGGACTGCATACGACAGCCCACGCCACACTGCACAATGCATCGACATGACAGAAAACAGCCCCCCCCCCTTTTCCCTTTAAATACACACACACTGCCGTACGACCGTAAGCCACTTACACAATTATATAATTCAAAGCCAAATATTGCTTTCATTGTATCATTTCTCACGGCGACAGTCGATAGGTTACGAGTTTCGTTAATTTGATTGGTTAATTTACTTCTGAACTTTATGCAGGTAGGTTTATCGTAGACGTCTTAGGAGAGAGACAAAACTAAATCTGAACTTACACCGAAAACGACACACACATATATATGCTTTACAACGGGTTAATTGAACTTTTTTGAAAGCCCTGCTTAGGATGTATTCTTACTTCTCATTTTGTATCCTTCCTGATTACTTTATTCACGCGCCATACAAGTAATACCGTGAAATTGTTAGGAATGTACATGTGTTATGCAAATCCACACTCTAATGTGTATAAAACAAGACATTCGCGGTTACTTACAACTTTTCTGAAGCCCTGCTAAATTTCTAATTACAGTATATTCCTCCGCCTCATGCAAACAAAGCTTGACCGAGGCTAGAAAATTTAACCAAAGGGACAGGGCACCGCATTCGTGCGCTCTCAGTGTAATAATATTTTACATTAGATCTATTTCTTACTGGGTATTACCAATACATATATTTTCTCCCCCGTTTTTATTTATATTAATTTTATATTTTAGATATTATATTTTATCAATAAAATATATTTAAAAGTTCAAATTAACAAAAAAAAAATGTATTTTTATAACATAAGTATAAAACGCTTGTGATACATGTATTTAAGAAACAACGAACACGTCATACATGGGGTAAATTTTAATTTAAAAAGTGTGAAGAAACAGAGAATAGACTAGACTACATTCATTGGCCATGCATTTAAACATTACACTCGCATTGCAACATCAAGTGTTAAGTATTTTTTATTAATTCGCAGCGACTTTACCACTAGCAGCCTATATATATATATATACATATATATATAAGTGATTTTTCTAAAAGTTTGATTCGAAAGTGCTTACTTTACAGCGGACAGCCTATCCGAAACGCAGTGTGTCTACAACATCCTGCAAGTTCAAAAACAGGCACGTTGAATCGTTCGAAAAATAAGCATAGCTCTCTGGATGAAAGTTAGCCGGAAGATATTTAAAATAGNAATTTACAGCTAGAGGAGGGGAGGAAAGAAGGGTCAAGGGCATCCCACCACTCTCCTTCCAAAAAAAAGGAGCGTGGAAGCGTGGTGCGGCAGGAAGAAGCCGCGTTCCGCGCGGGGCGCCACTAGTGCCTCTGGCGGCCAGAGGACGAAGCAGGCCGCGTGCCTCTCCGCGGGGGGTCGCCTAGCAACCGAGAGTAAGGAAACCTGTCGACGTCACCGCGCTCGGAGAGGCCCGCTGCCGGAGGGAGCCCCCTAGCAGGAGACAGGAGTGTCCCCCTCATGAGACATCATCCAACGTCTACATTTCCCTTTTCTTCCCAGGAGAAAACCTGGAGCGCGCTTATTGCTGGAGAGAAACTGAAGGGCTACTTTAAGGCACGGCGCCTCGCGACTATAGCAGCACAGGTCGCCGACGCAGTGACGTAGCCAAGAATTTACTTCGGTGGTGGTTGTAGAGGAATTACAAATTTCTTTTTTTGGAAAAAAATATGAAAGCTATAATATTGAAAATTATTAGTTAAAAAATTATTTACAATAATTGGCCAATATATAGAGATGGAACCACAAAATGTTATAAACATCCATCATGTTCAAGGGGGACTACACATTTCTTATATTTAAAATAATAAAAGTTGTATTTTTTTTTTGTAAAATTTTATTTTAATTNACGTCCGTAGACATAAAGACTAAATATGCCGATTTCCGTCTTCTGCGCATGTCCCAAGCACTGACTCGCCAATTCGCAAACGCAACTGTCTGTCACATGGTCAATAATGATGAATGTGTTTGTTTTACGTTTGAATTTTCAACAGACTCGCCCTGTTACCTGAATGAATTACTATTGCTAAACTAAATGTGTTCATAGATGAATTAAAACTAAGTTAGAAAAAAGTGTATACAGGCACAAATCCTATCCACGTAGTTTTTGATAACGCTACTGGCAGAAAAACAGTTCAACGTTGGGACACGGAGAGTGGTTACTTCGCAGATCGTATGGACACTTTATCCCTTCCCCCCCTCTACGACAACGCCTGCTCAGGAATTAGCAACGCCACATGCTGGTTGACGTCTGGCGGTAAAACTCCCTCGCGACGCGATGCACCGCTGACGCGGTTACCGGCGACATAACTCCGGTATTCTCTATCGTATGAGAGAAGACAGCTGCCCGGCTGGGCCACGAATAGGATGTTCGTGCCAAAATTTCGGCGTTTGCACATATTTCCGCTCACTCACCACTGCGCCACGGGTCGTCTTTCATTCTCTACGTCTTCACTACAGACCTGAAAAATTAGCGAGTTGAATGGCCTGAAGGCTAAAATTCACACACTTGTGTACGATAAGAAGCTATCACTGACCATCGGTTGCTTACCGTCACAATGGAAGGTGATGACAATGGGCATGCATATTTTACTATTGACTAAGAGTTGTTCTCAGGGAGGTGTCGAATAACGTGTCAACCAATCGATGAAGTAACAGAGATACAAGGGATTTTGAAGTAGGCCTATAGCTTGTCCTGAAATGAATTCGCCAGTTGTTCAGGTCACCGTTTTCTTCCTCCTTTTTACCGGTCATACAGGCGCTCCATTAACGCGACAGCTTCCACAAGACCGTCCGAGACATGGAACTGTTGTTGGGAAGTAGCGAAGGGGAGAACGAATTTTGTATCAATCTCGGAGATGAGGAAAATATTACCACGTAAACTACTGATTCTGGTGCATTTATACTGTTATCAAATGGGAAGTTTGGTTTGGGGNATATCCTGATGGTGGGACATGTTGACTTTCACATGCTCCGAACCACGCGGTGGTCACACGTTTTAAAAGGTCCATAAACAGTGTGTATGCTGCGCAAAGAATACGCATTTTTTGCATCATTTTAACAGTATTCACAATTCTACAGGAAAGTAGGAAAATGTTTTGTAGCTTGACCTGCTATATTGGCGGCATGTTTCATGATACAGACCAGTGGGGAAAAAACGGTCTTATAGAGACGGTTAAGGGTGTTCTGGACGGGTATATTGCATACTTATATATGTAGTATCGTCAGGTTAAAAAAAGCCACCTTGATTTAAATTACTTTTTCAGTATAGCTTACGCTAAAAATGTTTGTTTTTAGAATCCTTAAGATTTTGTGAATAGAATGGCAAATATACAGTACATCAGTTAGAAAATGTCTAGAAATGTTGAACGCAGTAACAATTAGAATTTCTGAAGTTTCTCTATGTATATATATATCTGACTGATGTACTGTAAATTTTCCATTCATGCCGTATATATCAGTACTGTAAATTTGCCATTCATGCC
>NQII01000749.1:505419-522338 GCA_002778355.1 Clitarchus hookeri
ACTTTTATATATATATATATATATATATATATATATATATATATATATATAAACGTCTGATATAAGCTATTTGTACACACGCATACATACATGTCTGTAAGCGTTTGTAAACTACCGTTGAGCGAAAACTTAACGGTTTATAGTTTCTTTTTACATCCGTACATTAAGTGTGGTAAGTTAGTGAACGGTCATTCCTTTGTAATGAAGAATGCCGACAGTGTTAGAGAATTTTGTTTCAGGATTCTTGACCACGGGATGAAAAAACAGGAAACCGTTCACAGTGACGACACACACACACAACTTGGAATTCGCACGGCGGCAAGACGATCCTTGCCATTCACAGAGGTGAAAAGAGATCCGAGTCAGCAAACCAAGTGTTCGCGTTACCTCGTCCCACTCTGCGAACACGAAGCAGAATTTCCAGTAGACAAAAAAAAAACATCCCAGCGAGAAAAAAACATCCGACGCCGACACAGTCGATAAACAAGTCTTGCGGTCAAGACCCCACGTTTTCCATCTCATAAAGAGTACGCGAAAGAAATAACGAAACTAAGCATGTTATTTGACGATTACAAAAGAAGAAACATTTTCTAAACACAAAATGCAACAAGTAAGGACTGTCCGCTAAAGATATGCAATGTCACATTTTTTCTCCGCCTTTTTTCTTGTTTTTTTTTTAAACGTGAAAGCATTACTGGAGCCTTAGGCACGGCAATAAAAGCTCACATTCAGGGAAAGCAGCAGAAGTCTAACCACAGGTAATATCTCTAAAATAAATTTAATTAATATATGCGAAAGTAGAGTCTGGCCAATTTTGTGGCATACAAGTATCAATAACAATAAAAATTCGAAAGTCTTCTACCTAGCTGTTATACCATGAAAACTAAATCGATACAACACGCAAGAATATAACTTTCATAACACTGAGTAACTCGCTTAACGAAAGTATTATCTTTACTGCTTACGTCGGCATTAAAATCACAAGTCTCTATTTTTTAAAAATTGCTCGGACAGTATTTTTTTTCGTATATGGTGTCTCCTCGCATTCGGACAATTCCCCTCGCGATAGCTACACTTCCTTCAAGGCTTGATTCAGGCCGCGGACATTGTGTTGTGTACACTTACCGACGGGTCTAGACGGAGCGAAGTGACTGATGCCACTCTCGCACTTATATATATATGCACACACACCTACTCTGTTCATTAAGGAAGGTGTACTAAATCACTCCTTTTACTGTATCTCAGTTGTATTCACGTCAAAATTTTAATGTAGAATTTGGTGATGAAATACATATGAAATATTCATAAATTGCTTAGTTCTAGTAGTGATATGCATATTCCTGGTTCTGTAGGCTATAGTTTATGTATAATGCGTAGATGCGATCGCAAATTCTTTTAGAGTTTAGCTTTATCGCAACGTTGGTGTGTTAGCTGAAAGGCGCACAGGCGACAATCAGTTATTTCCCTTTCTTCTACACCTAAGGCTCGACTTCACCTCTTCTGCTGGAATTCTTCGTTTTCGCGTCATAATTTCGGATTCAGAGTAATTACTTATAGTGTACGAGTATACGAAAATTTACATTTTATAAGTTGTTTGATATTTTTTGTGCTTAATTTTCGTTACGTGTTATCTGCACTGCTAGTTTTAAAAATGTCACGAACATATTTACATTTTATCAATACGTTTCTGCCTTTCTTGCAGGCAGGATAGAACACACAGTAGAAATTAGGGAACAAAAGTATTAAACAACTGGTAAATTGTAAATTTTCTATAATTAAACATATCCAATAATACCTCTGAAAATGAAATTATGACACGAAAAGGAATAATTTGTGCATAATCGGTGAAACCAAGTCTTAACACACGTTGCATCCATTACTCACAACTCTTTGTTTTACAATGAATGGTAACGACAAGTGTGCTGGGTTCTCGCTATGGTCCATGCGGTATAAGAAGGCCACTTTCTGACAGTCAGTGAGTGGCAACTTAATGTTTCNGCTGGGTTCTCGCTATGGTCCATGCGGTATAAGAAGGCCACTTTCTGACAGTCAGTGAGTGGCAACTTAATGTTTCCGAAACAAACAAAGTGCCATTTACAAAATCCTGTATCAGCTGATGCATGAACGAACAAAAGTTAAAATTACGTTGGCTATTCTGAGTGCACTGCCGATGCACATCACAAAAGCAGGAAATACGCGAATAAGAAAGAGTTCTTACATTTATTAATGCATTTTATTTTACAAGGACACAAAACAATGGTTGTTAGTGTTAAAAACTAAACTTCGTCATAATGTAGTTAAGTATAGGTGTTCAAAATGAAATGTACAATAGAACGATACGACGCGGAAAAGTTTTCTGAAGTTGTGCTAACTTCAGAAAGTTTTTTCACGTCGTATCATCCCTCTCCAACCTCGCTTTCAACACGTCCTTGATATTAATTCGAAAAGCATATAGAAATATTGCATAATATTGTTGAATTATTTTTCTATTAATTTGACGAAACGACACGAATTTGAAATATATTTCCAGCCCGTAATCTAAGAACAATCAACTTAAAATAATACGCTATCTGTTATCCAAAAACAGCGGCTCAAACTTCGCCGTGACGCGCTGTGCGCGCGATCTCTCGGATATTATGCGAGGTATTACCAGCCAGAAATGAACCTCTTTCCTGCGCGATAAATAACGAATTTACAAACAAATGCCAATAGTTATATTTTTTCCACGAACTCCGCATAATTCCTAATAAACATATATTTCATGTACAACGATTTGGAGTAGAAGTCATTTATATTCGGCCGGTAATCGTTCGTCTACGTAAATTATACGCCATGTTCTCTCGAAACCCATCTCCTTGTTTCCGTAGGAAGTGAGACACGCTGAATCGTTTTTAAGCAATTCTAACGTTATTCCACGTCACATATTTCCAACTCGAATATATTAGCTATAACGTCCAAAGTGTGATAATAGATACAACAGACCGTCTCGCAAATGTTAACCCAAATTCACTATCTCGGACAAATTAAAAAAGAGATAGCAAATATTTAATTATTTGCAACATTTTATATTTTTACTTTTATAACCTACTTATTTTTTTAGACAGATGTCAGTCTTAAAATATCTTAAAATTTGTTTAGCATTACAGTACAATGAGAAGTGGATTAGCTGACAGCGTGTTGATAAAAAATACAGCCCCGACTTGACGGACCAGCTGATGGCGGAAGGATACGTAGTCAGATGTAGTCAGACGTAAACAGTGGCGCTACTTTCGCAGACCTGTCAGAAAATGGCCTTCTTATACAGTATGGACTATACCCGCGTACGCAGCAACGTCACACTGTTAGAAAAAATGTACGTAAAATTACGGAAAATACCGGTTTTAAATTATGCACCAGACATCTGCGTTAAATTACGGTCTCTTCGTTTTTTTCAATAAAGTTCTCTCTGTAAATTTCACATAAATCTCAGTGAATTCACGAAACGTGTCCCCAAACTTGCAAGTTGTTTTTAAATCTGCTCTTTATAAAAAGGGGTAACAAAGAAATTTTAGTTTCACTATGTGAGTGATACACTGTGAATAAAAATGACTATAAAAAATTTTAAAAAAATTTTGGTAGCGGGATTTGAACTAGGCAGAAAATGTTAATAGTTCAACACATTAACCACTCACTTACCACGCATTTACAAGAACAAATGTTGTAAATAAGAAATTTATGTATAATGATGCATGTATCTATAGTCAATTCACGACTGGAAGAGACTTTCTTGAAGCCCTGCTAAAGATTTACTTTCAAGCCCATTTCGTATCCTTCCGCCAAAGGTAAACAAACATTGCCATGTGACAGTCACATGGCAATGTTTACATGCAATGTTTACATTCCACTGTGTGTTTACATGAGTTCGTACATGCACGTACCCATTATAAAAGTCATGTAATGTACATATTATTAATGGATATTCCACAAGCGTAAAGTTTTTAACCTTAAGAATTTCACACAAAAGAATATGCGATGCCAGCGAAAAAACATTTCATTTTATAAACCCAAAATGCGAGTATTTTTATGAATCGATAGTTGTTGTCTATTTGCAATCGATTGTTAGTGACTATCGATAAATTCCCGTACATCGAAGGCAAGATCATCAGTATTGATCGGAATTGCTACAGACGTTAAAATGGCGTGGTGGTTGAGTATGATGTTTCGCGCAATTGTAAAACGTTATTAAAAAATGGTTGTGACGGTTTTCGACAGGATGGCAGAGTTTGCGAGTGAAGGATTCTACGTCTTCGACAATGTGAAAACAATTCTTATATGCAAATACTGCAACGTTAGAATAAAGAGGCAAAGGAAAGACACGTGCACGAAACACATAAAAACAAAAGAAATTAGAACTGAAAGTGAGCACAAATTAAAATCATACGTTATTAAAAACCAAATAATAAAGAGCGGATATTAGTAAAATAAGACAAACAAATGAATTATTATAGGTTAAACAAGATAATCGCACAAATTCTCTGGCACGTGTGTCAACAACACAAGGACTACGAAGGTTAGTAAACAAATGGCCGCGTTACTTTAACCTTGAGCGTAATCTTGTGACTATGCAAGAAACGATGAAATCTAAATGTGTTAGCATCACGTCATTAATAATTGGCATAATAAGATACAATTCTTTTCGACACCCATTTGTAAGCGATAAATTAACAATTACGTTAAAACTTTGGAACTATTTCCTCTCTTTGTGCTGGCAACCTGACGGGATAACTGTATCCGCGCTCGCCGCTGTTTGTAATGTTATATGCATGTCGCTAAAGGCTAGGGTGTTTTTTCAAAGGTTGATTTTCAAAAGTTTCTTCCAGTCGTGAACCGACTATAGTATGTTTCTAGTTGCATGTTTCTATTCATAGTTAGAGTATGTGCGATTTTTTAAATTTTTTTTTAAATTTTAGGTTTACGAACAGGGGTCATGAAAAGAGTTTTATTTTCGCAAAGTATGTCACTGTATAACAGAGCAATTAAAAAAAAAACTTAAATATTTTGTCTTGTATAGGGATTTGAACACGAATCGATAAATTAACAATCAATAACAAGAACCACTCACATACCACACCTTTAGATGAAGCATTTCGTAAATATGGATTTTACATTAAAGTGACGAACACGCCTGGCTTAGTTTCAAGTCGTGTTAGAGCGCTTGCTATATTTGCTGTTTATAAAACGAGGTTACGAAAAAATTGTTTTATTTTCGTTATGTACGTGTTTCACTACCAATGAATTGGCACTCCGTAAGTGATTCGCCACTCACCTTCATGCAAGAGGTACAGTCTAACCTCCCGGACCAAAGTTATAAATTTTTCCCCACTGATTTCATTCCACGTTCATCAACCGCCACAAATTAATCATCCGTTTTCTTTAAGCACCCAACATATCAGGCATTTCCCGAAAATTGAATGAACCAGTATACCAACAAAAAAAAAATCCACAACTACCACATACAAGAATTACTTGCGCAAAGAAAGAGGGAGGAAACGAAAAGCATCTAAAAGGAGGCACAACATGGAAGCTAAAAATAACGTCAAAGAGGTACAAGAAAATTAATTCATCACGGAGATATCAGCAGGCGAAAGAGCTGGAAGAAGGCAAGATGAGGTCTCCGTATGAAATGTCAACAACGCTACAAGGGACACCCGGAAATTAACTGAGGACATTCCTGAAGGGTGAAACATCAACCATAGAGAAGACACATTATCGCAAAGCAATAGATGACATTTTATATGGCCTATATACTGTGGTGAGAACATTCAAACCCTCAGAATGTTGACCGGTGACTAGACGCGTTAATTACTATAATTCACTCTGTCAAAAAGTCAACAATTTACATATATATCCAGAATGCTCGGCAATTAAACGCCCAAACTGCGGGAGGTGATTCCTTACGAAAAATAAAGGAAACCGTGTGTACCTAAACGGAATATTAAAGGAGATATGAGCCTATGAAAATTGGGTGTTGAAAACGTATTTTTGCGCCGAATGCCTTGTACAACGCCTACAAAGTCCGCAGCAGAAAGGTGACTTATGCTTCCCATGTTGCAGAGACACATGCGTAATGCTGGCCGTCCTCGGTCTGTGCGCACTGTTCGGCTTGACGAAGTGATACGTCAGCACATCAACGACGTGCCCTCCACTAGTACATGCTCCATAGCGCGCCAAATGGGCGTGTCCCATTCAACCGTGTGGGACGTACTGTGGGTAAATCGCCGCCGTACCTACCTTTGGCAGAAAGTACAAGGCATTCAGCGAAAATACCTTTTCAAAACCCAATTTTCTCAGGCTCATATCTCCTTTAATATTCTGTTTAAATATATGGTGTCCTATATACATATTTTAGACTTTATTTTTCATAAGGAATCACCTCCCGCAGTTCGGGTGTTTTAATTTCCGAACATCCTCTGTGTGTGCGTGTGTGTGTATACGCACACACACACCATAATTTCATAAAACGTTCGAGCTTATCGCAGCCCTTAAAAATGCAATATATTAAATTTTATTATATTAACAAAAAAAATTAAATCCTTTGAAAATAGCTGCATGTGTCACTTTATGAACGCTCTTGGAGTCAAATTAGTCTGCTTAATATCAGAACAAAACATGCAGAATTTCCGTAAAAATAAATACAGCAAATTAAAAACAGAAATATTACAGTATGCCGCAATGATTAAGCAGTTACTTTTACTGAAACTCGAGAAGACCTACTTGTTAAGCACAGGATAAATAATGCTCACGCGGAATTAAATTCTCAACTACCGCTGGAAAATTCACTGATTTTGGAATCTTGAAATGCCAATATTTACGCTAAACTTAAAGCAGTATTAGGGAGCAGCAAAATAACTTAGTATTAATTAACAAAAAAATTAACTCATTTCAAGTACACTGTTTATTTGCTGCATATCCTCGTCAAGCTCGATCCAGATTTTGACGGAATCAAACAAAGAGCTATGAGTTTTTAATCTTCAAAATAAACCTATAGCATTAATCACATAACATGTGATAAAATTTAATACCGGTGCAAACACGTTAAAATTAAAATTTCATCATTTGGGTGCATAACATCTAAGAGCACGATTCACGGAGTGAAGTTTGCTGTTTCCTTGCCAGAGGTTTAAATTCGACGTCCTACGGAACGAAATTTTCTGGGTTAGAATTACGGTACAGCTATGTGTACTACTTTTACTGGCCTTCCCGCAACAACAATGGGGACTTGAAAGACAACAATGAAATTAAGCAAAAAATGTAATCTTGATGTTACAGGAAAGATCATCTCTGCATACTTAATTTATTTTAAAACTAATCTATTACATTTGTACTGTCGTTAAAATAATAAACGCAATATATGTTTTCAGTAGACGTTTCCATCAAAACACGTCGTTACAGGAAATACTCTAGGAGAGGCCATACAGAGAACAGTTGCGAAAGCACAGGACCGACTTCAGAGGTTGGGAGAAGCCCTCTCCCCCTGTACTTTTTTGCACCCCTAACCAATTTCATTTTGGCGCGATGAACGCTTAAATGACATGAAACAAAACAGATAAAGAAATACCTGTAAGCTAGAAGTGAATATGTGTATAAGAATCAGAAATTCGTTTTCACCAGAAGTTACAAAGCAATAATTAGGTTGACACTAAAATTTCTTCCCCGGCACTTAAACAACAAATTTAACAAAAAAATATTTAGGGTGAGCTGGTAATCTTTCCCCAATTGAGGAGCAATGTGACAATGCCCTCCCCCCAGCCCTACGGTTACAACATTGATAGAGAACTTTTGACAACCACGGAAACATCAACTGCGCATCATGGTGCCTCGTTGCTTCTACGCGCGAGACAGTGAATTGGCGTGCAATGTTTCAGCCGGCAGTGAGCAGCCAAGGAACGTTCACCAGTGTCCCTGCCATATTGTGGCCTAATGATAAATACAGGCGTGCTGTGCTGCACATGTTGATGAATACTCATATGTAAAGGTCATCCTCAGAACCACACGTAAATAAGAATGGAGAGGTGAGACAGCCGCTTATTCCGCGAACTTCAGCCGCACACGCCAGCAAAATGGCGTCGCCGACCACCTGCAGCCCGGGCACTAGGGAACATTTTACAGCACGGAGTAGCGAACGAGACACACGAGGTCCGTTCCCCAGTACCCCGTGCAGCCAATCAGAGAATGGGTACGTCCACGTCAAAAGAACCGCCACGTCACTTCCGTGTCTGTGTAAGAACACTCCTTTTAAACCACATTCGATTTCGAAAACCAATAAATTGTACAGGACAATCGAGAAACCTGATAGTCGTATGTGCGCGTGTAACGTTTCTCGACTGCTGCTTGTAAGTAGATGCCGCTAAAAACACTGGACAGTTTTCGTACAACGTGTTCCCTCCGCCGTAGCTAACGGGGGGGGTTACCCGTTCGCAACTCGTTCCGTCGGCGGTTTTGTTCTTCGAGGATCCTAACCCCTCCCCGCAAATTTCCCGCTTTCCGCCCTCCCACAAACCCCCCGGCCGTCCTGGGTCCAGCTTCGCCCCGAAATTAACGACTTAATGAGGATTCCTCGGCCAGGAGTTAAATGTCTAAACCGTAGTAGAATCTTGACGACGCCACATAAAATTTTACTCGGCTGCGCGCTGCGCAACCGGTCATTGCGCCAACGACCGCCAGGGGCGTAAAGAGCGCGCCACTTAATTGCGTTTCCTCGCCTCATTAATATCCGGTTAATTTCCCTTGGAACGCCAATACCATACACTTCTCCCCCTTACCCAGCTTCACCCTATGCCACATTTTCTGACATCTCAATGACAGTACGAGTTAATCCCCATTCCGTTTGATACTTATTTCAGTGACATATACATACTTTTTTTAGCTACTGGGCTAGTACTTGAATACAAACTATGATAATTATCACTTAGAATTCTATGACGGCGTCTGCGAAGATCATCCTCGCAGTTTTAGCATGACATGGAGCAGTCTGATTTGTCTGTTATTTTTGCTCGACAACTATGATGTTAGCTCATGAATCGGTATCAGTAACACTTTGTAACTATTTCACACTAAGATTACTCATACCACAGGTTGGGAAGATCAATGTTAAAAGTTTGGCAACCAAAATATTTCGCCAATAGATAAGCGCTAGTGTCGCATGTGTAATAAGATTCTCTCTATTTTCTACGTTTAAAAACAGGATGATTGCAATAATCATAAATGAAATTTAAAATAACTTCGTAACAAGGTAAACTCTTTCTCTTTTATTATTCGCGTAGCTTAAAATTTTAATTATAAGTTATCTTTTAGAACACTGCGCACCTAGCGGCGGAAATTCTCCCTATGCCAAACTCACCCATAAGAAATCTCGCTTTGTTCCTAACCTGAGTAGAATACACCTTATTCAAATGCAGTCACACAATTTTAACCTGTTGCTTAGTCAACACTGGCGACTGACAGTTGAAGAGAAGCGACTACCCATTAGTACTGGTACCTTCGGCTCGAATAGCTAAATCACGACCAAGTTCTGCTTACGGCGAATACAGTTTACATAATGAGGTATGTGAATATTTTGTTATTATGACATACACGCTTCCCGTAAATGCACCTTAAAAAATGTTAGCCGGAACCAACATATTTTTCTTATTGATGCAAGTGATTTAAAAAAAAAAATGCGCAGAACGAAGCTATGGTTCTACATTCAGCAAAACACCACCGAATTATGTGTTTAAAAGGAAAATACGGCTTCAAAAAAATTATTTTGTTGAAACAACTTGTCTATGGTCCATTAACGGTTACTGCCAACTTTTCTGAAGCCCTTCTAAAGTTCTACTACCAGGATATTCCTCCGTCTCATGCAGACAGAGCTTATCCTAGTCTAGAAAAGTACACCAAAAGAGATAACGCACCGAATTCGTTCGCACTCAGTGTAATAACACTTTGCATAAGAACTATTTCTTACTAGGCATTGCCAATACATCTAATTTGTCCCTATTTTTATTCACATTTGTTATGAATGTAATATTATAATCTATAAATAAAATATAAGTAGAAGTTCGATCTAACAAAAAGATAAATTAATTTTATGTTAACTCAACTATAAAGCGCTTGAGATACACGGCATATTTTGAAAACAACCAACCACGTCATTACATGGGGTGATTTTCCAAATGTTTGATTAAAAAAAAGTTTGATTTTCCAAAGGTTTGATTGAAGAAACCGCGAATAGACCACATGCAGTTGCAGCTATTGCAATTAACGCCGTGTCCGGTAAGACAAATCTCTCATTTCACGTCCGTCGTGTGTAAATAAGTAAACCAGTTTCTCAACTGGCCGGTCGGCCGGCCGTGTTCTGCTCGGGGCGTCCCAACCCGTCCATCTCCTCTGCATCTCCTCACCACTACGTCTTCACACAGTTCCGGTCCTCCTCCCTTCTTTGTACACACTCATCCACTGCCGTTAGCTCCCATCCCCTTTGCCCGCACCTTCGGGCGGTTTTTTTTTCTCGCGCGCGGCGTACTTCATGTACCACCCCTCGTTATCCTCCCTCTCAGCCCTTACCATCTCGCAAGTTTTCGTCTCTGTGCCACCTCGCGGTGCACAGGCGTGGGTTGCTCCTCTGGAAAGAGGTTGGCCACTAATTCAGTTTGTAAGAAGTATTCATAACTTACTGTAAGACTGCTTGCATCATTCGTTTCAAAGTATACATTGTCTGTTGGCCTTTACATCACCAAGACGGCAATATTTCAGTAAAAAAATAATTTTATTTTAATATTTAAAAACCTTGACCCACATGAAAAACGTGTTGCATACATGCATAGCCGCATCCAGCATCCACAAATATACAACGCACAGTATGAGAGAAGAAAAAAGGGAGGGAGAGAGAGAGTTACCATTTCATTGGACATGTACACTTTCACATAAACTNGAAGTCGGCGCCTGTGTTGCAGTGCTTCTCATCCCGCTCTTTCCCGGCCAGTTAAACTAGGGGTAGTTCTCGGAGTGGTTTTTCAGTCACCTCTCCAGGACACCCTATGCTGTATATTTTTACTGTCTAGGCAGATGCCGCGTATATACGTATATTTACGAGGCGAGATGGTATTATCTAACCTTATATAATATATATATATAACTGATATTTATGAAGTAATATTTTTCCTACAATGCCATATCTAATGGATTCAAACTTTTATAGGTTGATCACGGTAAAATGAGCACTTTTGAAAACAACCTTTGAAAAATGTAACTGGCCCTACCTCGCACATATTTTAACGGGCACACTAACTGGCACGTGCCCAGTACAGTTGGTAACGACGGAGGGAAAGTAGTCCCTTGTTTAGCGTTGGACTAAAAGTGTATGGTAAGCATTTGTGAATATTTGAAATTATTCCTTTCGTTTTCGGTTTTTTTTTAATGCATGTAAGTATAAGAATGAGGAAATTTGTTCATTATTTACTTTTCTTACATTTCACTTGACCGATGCATGTAAAGTGGCCAGGCCCGCGGCAATGTTAATTTTACGTATGGCGGAATGTTCCATGATGTGCATAAAGTAGATCTTAAGCAGGACTTTCAAAAGTGCTCAGTTTACCGTGAATAGCCTATAGATAATACATTACTAAACGACAATTTCTGCAAATCTTCTAGTAGCGCCAAACATTCATATCACATAAATTAATTAATTTCTACATGTTCCACTGTGACTTAAAATTCTTTATAAAATATATTTTTTTTTTGTTGAAAAGGAAGTGTATATGTGTCGATATCCACGAACAATAGCACTGTTCACAAATCATATGGTGGTAAATAATTTAAATATTATATATTCGTAAGTGTTATCGTCACATTTCCCTCGTTGCTGTTGTGTAACCGCATGCAGAAGGTGGTTTCTTGTGTTCACTCCTAAATAAAAATATCAGTAACTATTGATTGGCAGCTAATTATGCGAAAATCGTGCAACGCAAACAACGGCAGTGTCTACGAACTGTTTATAGTTTCGCGGAAATTTGAATGTGCAAGTTCCGCTATATAAATATAGCTTTATAAATAGTGGGTGAAAATGTATAGTTAGGATAAGAAAAAGTAGTAGGGCGTATACAGTTTCCCTGCCAGCTACTACTGTGGGAGCCGACGTGAGGGTCAACAGTGAGAGTGAATTCGATACACGTGCGAAGGTCGTGTGCACGCTTCCCCCTCACCCTTCCCGAAAGTCAACACCCAGCCATCGGCTCTTCTCCCACAACAGATCAGCCACTACAATGTTGCCAGCTGTAGCACAATTATGCTATTAGTTGAATTTGAGTATGTATATATAACAATAAATGCATTATACTAAGGAAAGTAGTACACTGAAGAGCCAAAAAAAAAAAAAAAACTGGTATAGGCGTAGGTATGCAAATAACAGAGGTATGGACCCAATCAGAGTAACGCGATGTGGTCGGCAGCGCCTATATAAGACAACAAGCGTCTGGCAAAGTTGCTAGATCGGTTATAGCTGCTACAATGGCAAGTTATCAAGATTTAAGTTGATTTTGAACGTGGTGTTATAGTCGGCGCGCGAGAGATGGTACATAGCATCTCCGAGGTAGCTATTAAATTTGGATTTTCGCGTACGACCATTTCACGAGTGTGCCGTGAATATCGGGAATCCGGTAAAACATAAAATCTTCGATATAGCTGCGGCCGGAAAACGATCGTGAACGAACGGACAAATGACGACTGACGAGAATCATTAAACGTGACAGTCGTGCAACCCTTTCTCAAATTGGTGCAGATTTCATTGCCTCCTGCATACATTCGAACATTAGTCGAGTCCATGCCACGTCGTCTTGCGGCACTTCTGCGTGCTCGCGGGGGCCCTACACGATATTAGGCAGGTGTACCAGTTTTTTTTACTCTTCAGTGTATAATTGAGCTTTAGGGGAGCTTTCAACATGCAGTGCGTGGTTACACTTAAAATATACGAACAGAAGGGACATTTTGTAGTCAATCATACACTAACAGACTTAGGAGTAACGGCACTGAAAACTTGCTACGTTAATCGTAATAATGGGAAGCAAAACGGAGTGGAATGTCTGTGTTGTTTCGTAGTCAGAGTCACAGGATATAGCTCAGAATTGACATCAAATAAATGTTCCCATACTTTCCACTCATTTATGTGTCGCAATAGGCTGTTTAGCAAAGCCAAGAAGAATTCGATAAGGAAAGAACTGTAAAAACTTATCCTCACGTCTGTCGTCGTCATTAGTATCGCTGTCATGCTTAAGTTGTGATCTTTCCAACTTAAAAGCTCTAAGTATAGTGTATCCATACATTGATCTTACTGTCAGACTATTGTAGCTGGGGCGCTTAGTGTAGTATAATTCTGCCATAATATAATTTTTTTTTTAGTATCCTTAAAATTGGTACACCTAACTCTGGGAGGTCTGGGGAATTACAACTAAAACTAGTCGGTACCACTGGCCACGATGCTTTTCGTCAGGGATCCCACACACTCAGCGTGAAATAGTGTAAATTAGGCCAAATAAGTGAAAACCAGTGAAAATGAGTTCATTGCTAATCAGTACCTGATAAATGATTTATATAATGGCTGAATGTTAGTGATTTATGTTTGATTCCAGTCCAGTGTCGAGAATTCCACTACCATAAGTCACGTGTTCACACACAGTTCATTTGCTTGATACGCCAGTCGGTAGTAACTTATCAGCTCACTGTGTAATTTCACTGACTGATATCAATGATTAAGGCTTAGAGTGCACACGTGGCAACATTCCGTCATTTGGACAGTTTTTTTTAATGGACGTGCCGCTGTAAATTATGTACTGTCTGATAGCAAGAAACCACATTGGGTGCGAGGACAAAACCAACTATAATTTTCTTTATTTGGCTGGCCCGTGGTGGCTGAGCGGTTAAACTACTCGCCTCCCACCAAGGCGAACCGGGTTCAAACTTAGGCCGGGTCACTCCCGGATTTTCGCAAATGGGAATCGTGCCGGACGATGCCGCTGGTCGGCGGGTTTTCTCGGGGATCTCCCGTTTCCTCCATCCTTGCATTCCGGCGCTGCTCCATTCTCACCTCATTTAAACCTCATCAGCTCTCAAGACCTGTTGAGAACCACCCAAATAACTCAACTCAACTGAACTTTGTTTGGCTACGCATTCTCCAGCCACCAGCCCAGCCAATAGCGAAATTTTCGCAGCACACAGTAGCCAATCAAACTCAAGGCCCGTCCCAAAGCCTCACACAGAGAATCATCGAATCGGTGAGGCCACATCAAAGGAACCGCTACGCCATTTAATTCTGTATGCCTGCAAGTGGTTCGGGACCGCAGCATCCAGCAGATCTTGCTGCCGTTACCCTTCTCGGCGACTAGTCGTTGGTTACGGAAAATGCCAAAACTTTCACTTCACGAACATTTCGTTCACGTAATAACGGGGCCGGTTATAGGTGTCACTAACATTACACGGCAGCGCGTGCCATTAGCAACACGATGTGGGAATCAGCGGTAAGCAAATTACCTGGAAACTGGCTAGAAGTAGCACTGCCAACTAAAATGCGCGAATTTTGAAAGCCGTACTATTCACACGAAACGAAACATGCCACGTTACATCTACGTTGCAGTCAGTATGCGTAGCGTTGGCCATCCATGAAATTATTCTAAGCATTCAGATCTCCCGTCTTTTTAACCAGGCAAACATAATTTGCTTGAATATATATATAAAAAAATTTTATCATAGTTCAATAAACTCGGGAGAAATGTGAAGAAACTGTGCATCTTTGTGATTTAACGGTCGTGTAGCGATCCGATAGCACTGTACGCGATAACTATTTGGAAAAGTTGTTACAATAAGATTTTGAGCGTGCCATTTCACACTGTCGCTGGGAAATGGCGGATATTTAAAATCCTGTAAACATTTTTTTCCTTAACAGAACACTTAAAATCAATAAAACTACCTACTTGAAGTTCAGTCGTATAGCGCCGACGGCATAGATGCTTCGTCTTCTCTTGCAGAACCAGCTGCTGAGTAAAAAAAACCGGACAGCGCAGTTTTCCTTCCTGCCATCCTAACCATTAAGCAGAAAACGAAGCATGCAAGGCGGAAAAATTAAATCCGATACATCAACATAAACACCAGCTCTGCTGTGATTATTCCTTTTCCCCGTTTTAATAAGTTTCGAGTTACTCTGTAAGTAACATTAGCCAACATGTAAGCTCCGTTCATGATTTTATAACAACCACAAGTGCATTGCCGGAGTAATTACGACGCGCCTTCTGAGCAGTTCTACCCCCGCGCATCAAGCTGAATAACTGAAACACCGCCTAACCAGAGTAAAGAAGTGCACAGAGGCATGGTCTCGTACAGCCCCGAACTTTCCAACCTCTTTCCTGTTTCCACGAGCGAGCTCCTATTTAACTCGCAGCTAGTGATCCAATTCCTTATTAAAGCCTGTATGGTGTTTACAACACTTAATTCGCACTCATTATTTACACATATTCAATCTGTCCATTGCCGCAATTCCATATGTCTGTCACTCACGCATCCAGTTCAATAGTCTCACCTGACCGTCTAACTCTTCACTGCACCGATGCTCGCAGTACGCAGTTTTCACTACCGCTGGTCACTCTCGTCGTCACTCGTAAAACTGCCCCATAAAATCTCAACTCTCTTCCTGCAAGGGAAAAACAATCATCGGGCCTCTGCAACAGCAAATAACTAAAACCCCAGAACAGACTTGCTTAATAATGCAGCAGAAATTTGTAATCGGGCTGAACTGTACCGTTCGCACGAAACTTTCCAGCTAAATATAATAACTCCACGGTTGTCTTGGCTTTCGGAGATGAGCCGTGTCGAGGTGGTGGGGGAATGCCGACGTTTCGTCATGAGGGTTGAAATTCAATTAGAAACAGTTGAAAGGAAGACTATACATAGCATGCCAAGGTACCACTGTGACAATGGCCGCGAGAGCCTGCAATCATTCTTACGTACAAAAGTCAGCATTATCACACTGAATTACTGAATCCACATACATCAAGGTAAACAAACATGACGCCATGTTAAAGTTACTTCTACTACAGGTTGGGGAATATCAAAGTTTAAAGTTTGGCAAAGGGAACATTTTCGCCACTAGGTAAGTGCTAGTGTCGCGTGTGTACCAGATTTTCTCTATATTTTTACGTTAAAAAAAAAAACAGGATAATTGCAATGATCATAAATGAAATATAAAATAACTTCGTAACTATGTAAACTCTTTCTCTTTTATTATTCACGTAGCTTAAAATTTTAATTATAAGTTATCTTTTGGAACACTGCGCACCTAGCGACGGAAATTTTCCCAATGCCAAACTCTCCCATAAGAAATCTCGTTTTGTTCCTAACCTGAGTAGAATAAAACTTAGCCATGTTTAAGACCAGCATGCCTAGGTCAGAATCTTTGGCACGCATATATTATATACACATATATAAACACACCTACGTACACACATACACATAAACATTCTGAGTCACAAAGATTTTTCATTGCTGTTCGAAGAGAAAAAGGTGTGAGATCGAGGGGAGGGGGGATCAACAAGCGTAACATCCCATATGAAAAGTTGTAATAATTTCCAAATAACGTACGTGTACAAAGAAAATCATTAGACGTGCTAACAACTCAGTGCATCCCCTTGTCCCCTCGTCTCAGTATGTAACACGATCGCCACGTGAGCTGAGACAGGTGAAGAGGCTATCTCCTACTCTCCTCCCAAGAAGAGGCTACACGCCTCCTCCAGTTCCCCCTCCCCATCTCCTGCGGACCATCACGTATGACTCAGGCAGGCGTGGCCACGGTCAGTTTAGTCGGCTGGCGCTCTCTACCGCTCAGACGCCGCGGGAGAAGACGCCCTCCGGGAGCCCGG
>NQII01000749.1:522465-565321 GCA_002778355.1 Clitarchus hookeri
GAAGTCCGCGCCGAACCACGACCTAGCTAAAACACTCAGCTCCACGCGGATCCCGCACGTTTGTCCTGCAGAGAGAGTATCCTTGCGTGGCCGCGATGGCCATCTCTTCCACCGCGATCCAGAGTCCCGTCATCAGCGGTCACCACCTTCCGCTGCTTCAACTGTACCTAGGCCCTACCACGTGTTTTTACAACTGCTTGGGCAAAACCATGTTCGTGCCAAGGACTGGAGGCTCTTCATTAAGGCCCTCGCCTGCCTTCCTTCAGGGACTCTATTCTTAAGTTTCTGGCGAAATCTATCGGCAGGTCTCGATGTCGATCTCGACAGTCAGCGTTCCTGCCGGTAGGGAGAAGCCGTTTGTGAAACGATGGCGACCAAAATATTCCCAAATAGTTATTCTAAGCGCACTACGTTTTGGAAACCTCACTCCCCCGCGCAACGGTCGGGTTTTATCGACCGCCCCACCACAACTCCACCCCCCTCCTCTTTCCGTGGTGTTCAAGCAGGTAACGTGACGGATGCAAACACACGCTGTGCCTTCAATAATGTATGATGAAATTATGGATATTCTTACAAACTGTGCATTTTAAGTGGGGTAGTTAGTGGATAAAGGCACACACACATATCCTTATTATTTATACAGTGTCTTATATTAAAACAATTACTATTCTATTTATTGATACATAACGCGGGATATTTAGAGCAAAATTTCTCGACATGGTCGCTATCTCTTCGTATGTTGGACTATTGGCTGAGGAAAATGGCGACACGACAAATGGTTTTATGTGTTGTAGAAACAGGTTAGCAGTTTAAAAAAATTACTCGTTTTAAAGGAATATATTGTTTCATGTGACTGTTAAAAGACGAGATAATTCGTTACGTAGTAATCCGATCGAACAGTCCATTTAAATCAATTTCACTGTGATGTACTTCACGATATGTATAGAAGACGATACGTAAAATGTCGTTTAATTAATAGAATAATAAAGTTTTCATATGTAATCGTGTTAGCCAAATATTCCTGTGATAGCGTACGTAGAGGTTCCAGTGCATGTACATATCTTTGGTGGTCCATAAGTCTGTAGAGACAGCTCTTTGACGGCTCCTAGCGGGTAATTATGCACGTGGTGGACGTTGCTGGTTTTCTCAAGACTCCCGTTCTTCTTTTTTTTTCCTCCCTTACCGCTGTTCGTATCACAGGATATAATTTCCCGTCCCACGGCTTCAGAGGCGGCTGTCTCCTCATTCCAGATAAAGCGTATCTTCACTTCGGAGGATGCTACATCCGCCGTAGCATGCACGCCCCTAAACTGTACAATTTCACGTTTGCTTGCTTTTCAACATCGATCCCTGTGAGTATGTAATACTTCACACCTACACGACCCTAAACAAGATCAATGCTGGACCGAAGGAAGCGCGGTTTAGTATGATACGGCGTATCGCCACAGAGGCAAACCCTCAACCAAACTAATTACGATAAAAAGACTTGCCTTCCTTAAACTTTTATCAGTCCGACTTAAAATCAGCAGCGATAACCATATTTAGGCTTGCCTTAAAATAGTTCCTTTTATTAAAAATAGCTCAGTAAAATGAACATTCAACTATAACAGCAAATCGGTATGAGCAACAGAATGGCGTAATCAGTACTAAAAGAAAATATATCCACTTAAATTTGCACACGCTCAAATGGCAGGCAAAAAAACAAAAAAACAACGAAAACAATTACCACACTAAAACTGTTTCCGCGCATTTTTTTTTAAATTTACGTTTATGAATAAGGAATAATCAATACGATCACAAGATTTCAAATTACTTCCATCAGGGACGGGAAAAAAGTCGAAGTGTCAGTTATCTGTATGCTAGATTCAACAGTCCTTAACGATTTTCAGTCAAATATTATGACTGAAACTTGACGTGATCAATAAATATACCCAGTATTAAGAAATTAAGTTTACTGTCTGTCTGACATTTCATTGCAGCGCTGTACGTTTTGCGTAATTCGTATGCCTTTAATTTCAGGAACGCATCAATAAATGGAGCATTTACACATAAATTAAAATTTAAAAGTAATTTCCTTGAGTACTATTTTATACCTGCGATATTCAAATAAGCCACAATTATCACACTTCTTCTATACTAATGATATAATCTTAGTCAAAACTTTAACGAGAAGTTAATTAGACGTTATTATATATATATATATATATATATATATGATTAAATAGGCCAATCACTTTACTTTTCAACGTGGGTGTTTCAATCAATAGTCTTGATTTCAGCTGCGTGTATTGTTTGGTTTGCTTCAGCTGGCGACACTTTTGCTGCTAACTATATTTTTATAGTAAAAGAAGCTTCGTCATATAGGTCACTGAATTCACATTTTTAATTATTCCTCGTTCGATAACTCACTCTGTAATCGCTTCTTCTGATATGTTAACTGCTGATTAAATTGCACTGTAAAACATTTCCTACCACCTGTGGCCAGGAACCAATCGTCTGATCTAGGATATTTTTTCCTCGACCTAATCACCTTTGATCCATGCACAGTTTACATTCTTATTTACTTGGCAAAGACTAGTATAGTAAATACGCTTGCTCAAAAAAGTGGTGTGCCATATTAGATACGTCTGGAATGAGCGTACAAATAGTATGAATATTCGCAGTGGGGAAGGGTGGAAGGAGGGCAGTGTTGGGAAGGGGTGGGGGGTGGGAGAAAATTTAAAACCCATTAAGATCTAGATAATGACTTATTTTTTCCGGTGCATTATTTTTTTTTGTGGAAACTTTTCACGCACATGTTCGCTGCAATTTTTTTTTTTTTTTTTTTTTTTGGCTTTTACAAGAAAAATCCTTGGAAACCCTGTTAACAAGCAAATCTTTTATATAATTCCAAAAAATTTTCTCGTAAAATTTGCAATACTTATATTTGTACTGTTACAAATTATAGGCTTGTATTTCAGCTTGGGGAGTGGAAATAACATTGATATTTTTGTTCTGGAAAACAAATGTGATGAGTAAATAAGAGAGAAAGAGGAAAAAATTCTTTCGAAATATAATTCAGGGGGAAAAATAAAGTTGTATCTTGACGGTACGGAGATTAGGACACACATCCCTTGCGTTACTATCCCACACCTTCGACCACACAACCAAAGTGACTTACAATACAGATGTCTGTTTTCAAAATAGATATATTAAGGTTCTGGATAAGGAAGAAAAACATAATTCAACGTCTTGGGACAGTGAATTTGTAATAACGTCTCGTGTTTTTAAAGTTGTCTTCATTGTTTTATTTCAATTATTTAAGTTGTTTTAAGTGTTTCGCGTTATTTATACTTGCATTACGTTTCTTATCGCACGCAACTCGCTGTAAAAAAAATTTGTAACTTTTACTGAGAAATTGTTTGTAATTTTACAAATGCTTGTAACAGTACAAAGATATATTTTGTAAAACTACTCGTTTGTGAAACTACAAGGGCCATGTTTGTATTAGACCTCAATAAATGTTTGTACTATACTGACCCCTATCCACGAGCTCCAGCAAAATGGCGGACACTCAACAATGTAAAACCGTATAGAGCTGTTTGTACAAAAACTTTGGGTGATAAGTGTAATTTCGTGCAAAAAGAAAAAACAAAGGAATGTACTGAAAGTTTGAATAACGCAAAACACTTCAAACAACTCAAATAATCATAATAAAACGACAATTTCAATAAAACGTGACAGTATTACTTATTAACTGTTAATTTTTCCTAGATACACAGAACTCTTAAAATGAAATAAATGTTTTCTCCTTAATCAAATAACTTCCTTAATATTGTGTAGGTACTTCCAGGTATATTTACTATAAAAATTAGTACTAAGTTCGTAAGTCAAGTTGGTCTTATGGTTAAAGTTGCGGGTATATAATGCAAGGGGTGTAGATTCTAATCCCCATACTGACAAAGTGTAACAATTTTGTTCGTAAATTATATTTCGAAATATTTTTTTTTAATTACTCGCTGTTATTAATACATCACATTTGTTTTCTAGAAGAAAAATAATTTTATGTACACTTTTCAATGATGTTAAGTTGCATTACAAGGCTATACAAATATATGCTTTGCAGATTTCACACGAAAAATGTTTGTAGTAAGAATTTGTACAAAGAATTTTTTTGTTAACTGGGTTTCCAAGGACTTTTCTTGTAAAAGTATAAACAATTTTTCGAGTGATACGCTTTACGTCACCCGTACGTAGTTTTTGCACAACCCGCTGTATTCTGAGCTCGTGGGCATGGGTCACTATAGTCTTGAGGTCAATTGGAAACAGTAATTTTACAAGAGAAATTTTTGTACTGTTACTAACGTTTGCAAATGTATAAAGAGTTTCTCAGTAAATTTACATTTCTTTTCACAGTTCTATTGTCTTGAACTGGCTTCTCCCACCGCCCTAACGAACACTTCGTACGATATACCTGAAATTATTGGCAGAAGCTACTCAATAGCTTTATGTTCCGAGTCATTTGCAAATAGCTTCGCCCGAAATGAAAAAAACATTTAAATCCATGAAGGCTATTTGATGTTTGCAGTGTAGCTCATTTATCTGCCTCCCCTGTAACGAGGGGCTACGATAGTGCAGTAGTCATACCACTCGCCTGCCACCAAAGCGATCCGGGTTCGATTCCTAGCGGAGTCACCCTGATTTTCGCATGCGGGTAATGTGGCGGACGTGCCGGCGTGTTTCCTCGGGGCACCGAAGTTTCCCCGCCCTTGAATTCCGCTACTGGTACCACGAATGCTGTAAATATTATTTTGGAGCCCTCCAGTACAGTTGAAAATTGAAAACAGCTCTTTCAAGACTGTCGTATTTTAAAACATACTAGCAAGACACGAGCCAGACTATGACAGAAGTCTGCATTGAACTTTGCTACAGACTTTTAATCAATAAAACGATAGGGTGGCCGCTGAAAGCGCCGTAGGTACACGCAGAGCTACGAAAACACCGCACGCCAGTAAAGAGCTTTGCGCGTAGCGGCGACGTGCCAATGTAGCCCTTATAGCTCCCGCGCTTCTCAACCAAAAAAAGGAGAAAATTATGCAGGCAGACGGGCTATCTAAGAGCCAACCTGCCACCTCAACTCAACCCTTTGCAATGTTTCCTCTTTAAAGGACGCTGGAACTTAATGGGAATATTAAGATAGAATGGGTTATAATTATGACGTCGCATGGCGTCTGCAGACCACAATTAGCACTGTGCACGAAGACAAATATCGATATGAAAATTTAATGACGCCGACGGCAGTGACGAGCAAACCACAGTCACGCGACTCTGCGGTCGGCCAACGAACCTCGAGTCCTTCCGCGCCAATAAATAAATGACGAGCGGAAGACGTTTCCGGTCCCGAGCAGGCGACACGTCCCTTTAAGGAGCTGCTCCCCCCTTCCCCTGAAATCCCACGGTGGCTTAGCGGCTCTCAGCATTTAAATAGTCATGGCAGGCGAAAAGGAGGAGGCTAATGTCTACTGCGGCCGCCAAGGCATCTCCCTGCGGCTTCCATGAACCAAAACTTTATATTAACTGCCGCTAGTTTGTTCTCTTCGACTCTACTGCAACGCAATCAGCGGACTATCAGAACGAAGTGTTTGCCATTGACGCAGCATTCTGCAACTAGAGACCTGCAAATTTTGATTTATTATTTCCAGACAGACTAGACTTCAAACACTTGTATTATTTTGTACTGCGTTTTTCAACGGACTACAGTTCGTTCGGGCACGTCCCGGACTGCTTTGGACCGACAGAAAACTGACGAGAGGCTGGCTCCAATCACATCCAACCAAATCAAACGGGAAAATTGGGCCTCGCTACTGCAGAAGCCAATAAACAAATGGCATCCGGGCACGATACCCACATGCAAAAATCCGGGAGCGACCCCGCCGGGAATCGAATCCGGTTCGCACAAGATGGGGGGCGAGTAGTCTAACCACTAGGCCACCGCGGCCCCTCGGGGGGCGGAGTGCCTGCCTGCACCCCTGCCCCCGAGGTAGGACGAGGGGCGGCGTCGGACAATGCCTTCCCCGCCTTACGTAACGCGAGCAGGAATTTGAATACTCGTCGGTTGTCACCGCGTCCGCACATCCGGTGGCATTGTCCCGCGACTCCAAGGGCAGCGCGCCCCGCACCTTTGTGCCGTGTTATCGCAGCCGGGTAATCGACACTGTGTGACCCAGCAATTCCACTGCCGCGGCTCTCGTCTGGTCGTCCGTTGTGCACGCACGGAGGTACGTAAACAACTTCAGCCTGCAGATATACGCGTTTCCCCACTCGATGCGGCCCATCTAGTTCAGGGCCACTCGGAAAAAAGTTTTCCCCATTACATTATTTTCGGGTCTGAGATAGAGCAGCAACTAAGCGATAAGGGCGCGTTAAGAGGCCATCATCACTACGCGCAAGCCACTGAACTCCCGTGCAGTGTTCTCTGCGTGTTGCGTGTACCTATGGGACTTACACTGACCCTATCATTTTAGTAAGGAAAAATCGGCGGTAAAGTTCAATACCGGCTCCTATTGTAATTTCGCTCGTGTCTGAGTAGTATGTTGTAAGAAATAGCGGTTAAAAAAAAAAAAAGCCGTTTTTAAGGGTGAAGAGCTCTAAAATAGTATTTACAACTGGCGTGAAATCTTGACAGTACCATTCCGTCCCCGTCTGGGGTATATTTTCTATTCCTAGGTAAACGTAATAAGGACACGTTTAATAGTTTCGTAAAAAAAGAACGCAGTTCATACATGTTGCATCGCAATTCAAGCGCCAAGTAAGTGATGGCTTGAACTAAATAATACGTAGTTCACCCATGACTATGGTTAAGTCTGTTCGGGGTTAATTCAATAATTTTGAAAATCCACTTAATTTATATTTTCTTCTCGATGTGTATTCTTCCGCTTTACATACAAATTAACACATACAGCCACAGGCATTACGAAAAGTATCCACGGCATTGATCAAATTACGCTTCGAAATAACGTTATAAAACAGACAAACTTTGCGACAATTTTTACTTTGCTGTGTAAAAAACAGAACGAAACCGACGGTAGTTGTCATTAGTTTTGAACATTACATTTCGTATAAAACTTCAATGAAAATAACTTTTTTTCCAATATTTGTTGCCAACATTACTGCGGATAATAAATGGCGAAAACACGTCTCCAACTTAGGACGGGGTATGCCTTCAGGTGCTCCTTCCCATCTCCCCAGTTGGATGGATGGGGCAAGCATTAGTCTCTCCTCTAAAGAAATTTTAACACCTCTTGTAAGTTTCATTTTGGTGCTATAAAAACCCAAATTACATGCTGCATAAAATATTGATAAAATTCTGTACCCCAGAAGCAAAGATGTAGAAACAGAAATACATTACAACAATTAATTAGTGATTGCATACAATATACCAATGCATCTAGGCCCACAAAAATTGTTTGTGTTCCTATTTATTTTTAATTCTGGCGCCCTTTACTACATCCTTAGTAGTAGATATGGCATCAATGTTTATGTTTTACTATACGCAGTTGCAGGCAGAGCTTTTTTCAAAGGAATTTAACAGTGCTTAATTTAACACGAACAACATACACCTTCCCGGATGGTGCTAAATATTCCGTAGCGACTCCCGAAATGAAGTGAGTAAAACATGAAGGGCAAGATTTATTCCCACGAGCATTTTTGAGTAGGCCTTGGAACCTTTTGGAAATATCACGACGAAATGTTGTGAAAGGAAACACCACAAGTACCCTTCGCAGATCCAGAAATTAAATTGCGTTGCATAGAATAAGACGCGAACCATCTCAGTCACCGATAAATACGTACCAAATATTTTAATTTATATATATATATATATATATATATATATATATATATATATATCTCATAGACTGCGATATGCAAATGCTGATTCAAGAACTCTAAAAATTTGTATTCAACCTCTTGAATGGAGAAACCGGATGGATTTTGTGGATCACTCATTTGTACAAAAAGTCAAAAGAGCCGAACTGCTCGAAGAATCAGACAGGACAATAAGTCGCGCCTCACGCAAACAGAAGTCAATAATTAAAGCGCAGCTGTGGATGCAGATGTAGTGTCCCGAATCATGATGAGAATTCACAAACTGCCACGAACAATTACCGCATCTGTTTCTTTGGACTGCGATGTTTTTGCGAAAAACTATTACAGGTAAACTTGAGGTTTTTTTTTACTCATTCCATGTGCGGACCACAGGATCTTTGACACGCTCTGGGCACAGAATCCGTTAATATACGGAAGCGAAAATGCAAGGAGATTCATCTGATATATAATCGTTTACTGGCTGTACTGGATCCTTTTCAGGGCTTTGCGCAGCCCATCAAAGGAACCGCCTTATCACTTCACCTCTGTTTACCTATTACTCTGTGCCTCCACCATTACTCAGTGTATAGCCACTAAATAGACACGCAACTGGTTCGAAGCCCCTATGATCAGGAAGTCCAAGGAGTGGTTGGTCCATTAGTCATATTTGAGCAAGCATTGCCGTTTTACAGGAATACGAGCCCGAGCCGGGACACGAAGTCGAGGCCTCTCGATTTCGATAACCGTAAATGTTGTCTGTCAAAACTAAGCGTATCACGTTCTCCGCAGCAGGAACATCACTGCCTTTAGGCCGTGATTACGATGACTTCACGTTTCACGTAACACGTAACGAGCAACACGTTCACGTGTACGTAAAAAAAGTGGTCTTTTTGGGTATTATATTATGTTGCTTCACGTCACGAAACCTTTTGTTTAGTGAATAAGTTTTGTTGCTTTCAAGATTGAAAATTCTCAAAATTCTTTACATACAGGCGTATTTGTATTTCAATATTGATATGGCATAAACACGTTGCGAAATTATGACGTTCGTGATTTATACAAACGTTCAAAAGTTTGGAGATCGTCATAACCTCAAGAAAGAAATATCTGTGGGAGACGTAGCCACATTTTTCGTGTACATGGAATAAATCGTATGTAACAAACTTTCATCTGCAGAGAATATTGAAGTTTTGTTTAGTGAAATAAGGCCACTAAAATTCGAAAACATAACGGTAAACCGTGTGTATTTCAAGCATATAATTTGACACCTCTGAGAAACATAATTAATAAACTGCGGCAACATAAAGCTCCCTGAATTCTTACGGATTAAAAAATAAATAATTTTAGTCTAACTTTTACTACACCTTTATTCACATTCTTGGGAGAAAATTATTGTGGGGTACATGAATATTAAAAACGTAAGCAGACGACATCGCGAAAATAAAAACAAATCAATGAAAAGCAAAGATAACACAACAACGCCCCTATTGTGATTGGTCAGCGAGATCACGTGGTGCAGAGTCACGTGTCACGTAACACGCAAAAGCTAGACATTGACAAGTTTTTCCATCACGTGAACGTTACGTGAAATGATCGTAATAGGTCTCCTTGGAACACACTAGTCAAGGTGTAGCCGGCTTACGTGAACGTGTTGCTGGTTACGTGTTACGTAACACGTGAAGGCATCATAAACCCGGCCTTGTACACATCAGAAGGGAGAGCAGACAGAGGGTTATGCTATTTTAATTTGTATCACAGAAATCTTAGGCTGGTCATTAGAATGTACAAATAAAAATTAGTGGCTTTCTTGGCCTTTTCAAGACTTAATACCGCCGCAAAAAAATCAGGAAAAAATTAATAGTCATAGACATTAGCACGTGTTATAAACCGGAAGACGAAAAGTAAAACACAAAATGCAACAAATTGTAACAACGAAGAAATGAATGTGACACATTTTATTCTTAATAAAAACTGAAATTACCATATGGAAAAAGCTAATATTAGAGATTTCGCCATTATATTTTTCAAAATAAGTTACATCGGTTATCAAAAATAATACTGCAGCTACGCCTACACAATTTGTATGGGGCGGTTCAATGACTTCTACCAACGCGTTATTTAAATCTCGAATTTAAGCCAAGAAAATTTTTAGTAGCTCATATCGGACGCAAATAAAGCTTGTGGCTGTTTTAGAGAATTTGTAGACCATTTTTGTGTGATTCATGGCTTCTTTTACTCTTAAGTGCCTGTCGCGACCCAGCGAACTGGCTGGAAATCACACACTCTTTTCGTATCAGTGATATCAATCAGTGAAATAACATCCACTGAAGTCAGTTGATAAGCTACTGCCGACTGGCAAATCAAGCAAATGAACTGGGAATAAGTGACTTATGGCAGCGTAATTCTCGACATTCAGTGGGAATCACAAATAAATCAGTGAAATTCAGCCATCATATTAATTAAGAGATCAGGCACTGATAATAAAATGCTCTATTTTGACTGATTTGGCTCAGTTCTCACCGTTTCAGATTTAGAGTGCAGTAAAGTCCTCTACTTGAATCATTAAAAATGACACTGGTCGCTTCAATGTTTCGAGTGCGGCCATTGTTTCTGGTGGCATGGCGATTCTTTAAAGCTACAAAGCCACTTTCAACTACTTTTTTTACCCTACACATTCAGCGGAATTTTGACTGTTAGGCTTAGGAACTGGATCTGACTGTGGTTTTTAAGCTTGTTAACGCCGGCCAGATATCGCATCCCGCACTTGGCCCAGTTTCGTCGCAGGGCATCGCAGAACTCGAAGCCTTGGATTGCAATGTTAACACACGAATATTTTGCGACTTCATTTGGGGTGAGGTTAGAGATACTTACACCCTAGCCGTTGTCATAGATTCAGTGGCTGCTGCCCAATAGATGAACATTCTTCCATGTGGCCTATAACTGTTCTTAATCCGTTCTTTGTTCTCTTAGGTGTTCATAACTAACACAAAAGTCCTTCGGGGTGCACAAAATCTTGAACAAGTACACACTGCACCACCCTAAAGAAATACAATCACAACTTCGGCGTGTATCGCGAATGCCAGCAAAATGGCAAAACTTGCCAGCAGCCGAGTACTACGCTCACGTGAAAGGGGCAGACGCGTAATTTTTCGTTTCTCTACACATACCCTACTCTGTGCTGAGAAGCTGCTAATAACTAAATTGACCCTTAGAATGCGCTGAAATATCACTGTATGCGCACAAACCTTGGTACAAAATAATATCATAAAAACACTAAGCGTAAAAGAAAGTCCAGCTTCTTACGTTAAGAAATTAAATACGATTATTTCATCCATTTGCTTCCCGATATTGTAATATTCACACGAAGAACATTACTCAGGATTCAAAAAAACTTTCGTGAGTTCGTGCGCAGGAGCGGCAGACTTGAAGCAAACGTGCATTCTCGCTGCTTATTACGTACTGAGCGAAATGGCGCAGTAGTGGCCTAAACCATGGACTGGCATCCGGGAGGGCACGGGTTCGATTCACGGTCCGGCCATCCTGATGTCGGTTCCCGAAGGTTTCCCGAAATCACTCCAGGCAAATGCTGTGACGGTTCCTTACTACATGCCGTGGCCATTCCTGCTTCTCTGACCAACGTTCTCCGTCGCCAATGACCTCGTTGTTGTCGAAATGTGAAGTCCCACCGACCTACCTACCTACGGCTGCTTATCCAATGAGAAAATGAAGGCGGATAGTACACGAAAAGCTGTGAAGCATAGCCGTACTAGTCAAATAAGCTCTCAAAATATTCGGACCTCTAAACTTCAACCTTCGCATTAAATACATTATTTTACACGTACAGACACTGGAAAATCGCGAAAAAAATTTAAGTTAACCGATTTTTGACAACACTTTGGCTAGTTTAGCCTTTCATAAATAGATAATCAAGTTTTTTATTTTTTCTCAGAATAATCACAACACATCTGCTGTAGAGTATCAGAATCCTCTTTGGCCTAATTGATTGGGGATAGTAGCTTCATACATGCATAACGACCAATAATGGAAGAAAACTGTTGGGACATCATTGCAAGTAAGTTTACGTTGATTCCTATAGGAAACAAGACAACTTTTCCAGCGATAAACCATTATCTCTGCATATTTCTACGGTATCCCTATTTCTACTGAGCGATCCAATTTTCGGGAACGTTTTAATTAACGCAGAGCGTGACTTACTGGTGTCCGTTTTGGGGAGATACGCTCTCAAAGCGGAGGAATGGAGAGACCGCAGAGGCGCCGGCAGCCTTGCAAGTGCCTCCAACAGACAGCTCGGTCGAAGACGGCGGGATTGACCGCCCGGGGAGCCTCGCAGTCGCTGCCCCCGCCTTGACGCCGGCACATGTTTAATGCCCCATTCGACCCGCAATACCCCGCCCCGGCAGCCCTGGAATTCCCGCCTGCGGCGCTGGGGTCGGGCAGAGGGAGCACAATGCTCGTGCCAAAAAAAAGGGGAGGAGCCCAGGAAATAAACTGACGCTCGGCCAATGTCTTGACTTCTTCGGGAAATCGTTGCTGTGCAAGATAACTCAAGTCATTACACATGGTCCAACTAGTTCTCATTAAAACCAATAGCAAAAATTTGATTTACTTACAACAAATTGTACAAGCAGGAGTAAGTACCTCCTCGCTGTAACAATCAAAACTACAGTTTCTAAACGTCGGTACTTCACTTGATTACCTTTTTATAGATTTCCGTACACACTAGCCGACATTAATAGTCCGCTGTCTGCTGTTCCTATTAACAGCTATTCTCTCTCTCAAGACTCAGAAATCCCTAGGGAGTACAAAAAAAACACTGTGGGCCGATCACAGAAGTGACGAGAAAGTAGGGCCTACAGGCTCTTTAAGTTTTACCCTGCCACCAAATGAATGCACGAAATTCCTCGAGTTTTTACAAATGGTAGCTTCTGATGTTACCTGCGAATGACGCTATAGTAGAATTAACGAACAACGAAGTACATATTCCGCAGGCAATATGACAGTGCGGTTCTATATCACGTTTACAAACATGCAAACGTCGTCAGGCTAACCAGATTGTGCACGCCCGCGTTGATACATATGAGTTGCAAACTAAGCTGTTTTCCTAAAAAAAGGCGTGATTTGTAAGAGCGTTTGGCACAATCGTAAGTCAGCCGAATTCTTGAAAAATTCGATCTCGCGTTTAAGAGTGATTTTTAAAGAAAGGATGTCGGATCCGTTTTCAAAAACCATCAACTTAGAATACATGAGAAGACAGAAGCTAAACCACCGTATACGACAACAAAATGGCCTAACTCGCTAGCAATACGAGGGAGCATCATCCACCAAATCAATACGTAGGAACGTAGAATACATCAGACGGTAAAACAATAAATAAAAAAAATGTTTTCACGGCACGACATAGCCAGTAAAACAATCAATAATAATCAATAACTGTATTTATTTCGGTTCTGTGACTCATTACATATATTCGCATATAAAAGGCGCCAGGTGAATTTTATAGGTTCCTGTTAGCATGCTGGGAGGTAACCATGGCCCCAACCGCGGCCATGTTTGCCCAATGCCAGTAAAACCGCGAGCATGTGCCCTCGTATTTATAACATTTACTTCATGTCTAGGCGTATGGGGCTCAGCCCTGAGACGCACATAGGTCCCTTACCCACCTACGACCTTCGACTCTCCTCTTAGTTTTAAGGCAGGTTAAAAAAAATTGTATATTAAGTGACCTGTGGGCTAGGCTCAAGGGTAATCTGTACATGCAAGCCTTGGTCATTTGTTAACTGTGTTGTTACCACAGTGTGAAGTGGCTTACACCTACACGTATTAATACTAGAAGTTTCGCTTGTCCCCTAATGGGCAGGCCTAATGAACAAATGTTCACTTCACACACAATAACTTTCCCCGCCAAGCGTCTAACACCCAAATGACTTCCCCCTGCCCCACTCCCCCGGCGGGACGATATTCCAGATGCAGCCACAAACTGACCTCTGCCCTCTCGGGGTCAGGCGCCAGGGCGTCACTACTAAAATTCAGCTATCCTTGAATCGTGCCCCCGGCCGCCATAAATCAAGTTGTGCTGTTGTTCGGGCTGATTACCACACGGCGCCAGCGGCCTCCGACCATCTCAGCTGTAGAAAAAACCACGGCCACGCGAGGTTTGCTTCTCCGACTGCAGAGGGCGCGACTAGCAGTCGCTTGTTCCCTACCCGCCAGGGCTGCCAGATTGTATAGTTTCACACGAAGTCGGTATAATCTGACTGTCCTTTGTATCGTCTTTGTATAGTGTAAAGCACTGTCTTATGATACACATCTTCCGCTTTAACCGCCAACCTCCCGTGATAAGCTTACAGACATAACACCGGTGGGACGTTAGTCAGCCGTTTCTAATCAATTGACCCACGTTGCATAGGGAACGTGTGTCAAAAATACTTCTATTGACAGTGAGTATTGGGTGGTGGGTATGAGAATGTGCATGTGAATATTATTTGCGTCGTCTATCTCCGAGATTCGTAACCTAAGCAGCGAATTTTTTTTTTTTTTTGTGAATTCAATTGTAATTTTATTGGTCAATGTAAGTTATACTGAGGTGTTAGACGTTAGCGGCTAATTGTAAAAAGTCTAATTCATATTTTACTTACGGTATTCCTTTTGTTTAGTTGGTTTGTATAATCATGCCAGATTTTGTATGATTTTCGTATTCAAGGTGTATAATATAAAATAAATTGCCGGCAGCCCTGCTACCCGCGGGGAGTTCGCTACGAGATGGCGATTAAGGTTTATTCTACTCTGATTCTGAAGCTCAGTGCCAAAATTTCAGCAAATAAAATTTTTCGCCGACAGGTAGTACTGGTGTTGCATACCGCATTTCATCCGCTTCGCATATGAACAAATGGAGTAATTCAAAATGTAACTTTTCAAAATATTCCTGTTTTTACTGCGTTAGAACCCACGAAAAGAATAACCTTCTTTCTTCGCACTAGAGTGAAAATTTAAGGAAATGTGTCCACATGTTGTTTAATATTCTGTAGTAGAACTGGATTTAACAAAAAAAAATTTAGATTAACTAATACACAATTGTACATGACCCAATACATGAATATCACCAGTAGTGCNTTCTTCGCACTAGAGTGAAAATTTAAGGAAATGTGTCCACATGTTGTTTAATATTCTGTAGTAGAACTGGATTTAAGAAAAAAAATTTAGATTAACTAATACACAATTGTACATGACCCAATACATGAATATCACCAGTAGTGCCAACTTGTTTTCTAAACATCCATATTTCATCACCCAACTCAATCTTCATCTTCTTCCTTGAATATAAAACAGGAGCTTGAGCCAAAGAGACAACAGCAGTCTGATGAATAACAGTTTCGTGGAGTGCGAAAGTCTTCCAAAACAAATAATATCTCTTACATCTATTTGACTTAAATAATTTACAGAAACACCTGGATTATTTTGAGGATGACGATAAAAACAAACCTCCAAATTAGAACAACCAGGATTAGCAGTCATACCCCGAATAGAAAATCTATAAACCAAAGATAACATAACAAAACATTTTTCTTGGGCTTGTGAAACTTGCTTAACAAATACAATGTGTCAAAAGTGCTGGAAAATTCCTNTACATCTATTTGACTTAAATAATTTACAGAAACACCTGGATTATTTTGAGGATGACGATAAAAACAAACCTCCAAAATAGAACAACCAGGATTAGCAGTCATACCCCGAATAGCAAATCTATAAAGCAAAGATAACAAAACATAACTTTCTTGGGCTTGTGAAACTTGCTTAAAAAATACAATGTGTCAAAAGTGCTGGAAAATTCTTTTCGATGACAGTTATCTTTATTTAACCGTAAATCCTTTCCTTTAAAATAAATAAGTTTGTTTACGAAAGCATTAANTTTCGATGACAGTTATCTTTATTTAACCGTAAATCCTTTCCTTTAAAATAAATAAGTTTGTTTACGAAAGCATTAATAACACACATAATTGTATTATTACTTTTTACGATGGTAAACAACATTAGAGGGCATGCATATAACACGAAATAAATTTAAAACTTATTACTTTGGCATGGGCAAGTATGTATCCGAATTCTAACAAACACAGTTTTTTTTTAAACACAAATAAACAGAATTTCTCCATTTACCACCAGCTTAAAAGCGGCCTGCTTGTGACACCACCGCACCTTTCAGCGGACATTTTTTCTAATGCAAAACTCTCCCGTACGGAATCTCGTTGTCTTTCCAAACTGAGAAGAATAAACCTTAAGGCGATCGCCTAATGAGGGGTATGTTTGTGCGAGGCAAATACCGTCAAGTATTGAGTTTTGGAGAACACGTTCTGAAATCTCAAAAACGAGCTAAACAACTTCAAATGTATCGTCTTTCCTATTGCCGTGTACCATTGTTTTTTGCTAAAACTAGTAGGCTTAGGCGTCGGTACACCATCGCACTCAATTTCTCATCGGCAGAATTTGTATTGTATAGGGCTTATTTACGTCCCCGGCCGTTATGCCTGAAGGCTTGTCAGGGGACGGCTTACAAACGAACTTCCGACCTGACATAAATTAACACCAATGCCTTACTTGGGATTCGAACCCAGAACCTCCAGCAACGTACTGCGCCACGAAAGGTCGGGCATCGGTAGAAGGTGTTCCAACATTAGTATTATTCCAGCATGAACAAAACTTTAACATTATTCTTTTGTCTGTACGTAAGTCCAGTTTGNTGTTCCAACATTAGTATTATTCCAGCATGAACAAAACTTTAACATTATTCTTTTGTCTGTACGTAAGTCCAGTTTACACACCAGTTCATTTCTTGTTAAGACATTTCATCCAAACATTCAACATAAAAATTCAGTTCTCGTCCCACGCAACAAAAACCAACATTCTTTTAGTTTAAATTTTCAGTACGATGCACTGCTCGAGAGAAACCGTGGGAAACAGTTTCTTACACGCACAGCTCGCGGTGGATAAACAACCGTTATTTTCGCGTGGGGGCGGACAGAAAAACGTGTTCACGTCACTCCAGAGCAGAAGAAGGCACGCAAGGAAGCGGAAAGTTATTTAATAATTGTCTGACATTTCCAGTTTTTTTTTTTTTTTTCTGCAATACGCCTTTCCCTAAACGTAACTTACTTCTAACGCATTTCCGAGTGAAAACACGTTCTTCACTAAGGCCCGGCACACGCGTTAAGTTTTCACTTACAAGAAACGTCTATATACGCTGTTCACGATTAAGAGAGCAACTCTTGCAATCAACCTTTGAAAAATGTCACAGCCCACATCTGCATGTATTTGAACGGGTACACTGACTGGCGGTGCGCCCAGTAAAGTTGGTAACGACGGAGGGAAATAAGTTCCACGCTGAAATATCAAACTGAAAGATTTTTTGTAAAGATTTGTGGCTACTGAAATGGTTTATTTTGCTTTCTGTTTTTTTTTTTAATGCATACTAAATGTAAGAATGAGCAAATTTGTAAAATATTTACTTTTATAATAATTTTACGGTTAACTCTTCACCGACGTGTACGAATAAAGTGATCAGGCGCACGGCAATGTTATTTTTGTATGTGGCGGAAGAACGCACAATGTGCGTACAAGCAGATACTAAGCAGGGGTTTCAAAAGTGCTCAGTTAACCGTGAACCGCGTATACCAGTTTGATTGAGTATAGTGCACGATGACCAGTTTCTATAAGAAACGCGGGAGATTGAAAGTGAAGAATAAGTTATTCACCAACACCTTTTCCGTTCGATGCACATATGTTGTCGGTATGGATCCGTATAAAACAAGCTTAGTACGAAAATCACGCACATGCGTGATTTCCGATGTTTTCTTGTGGCGAGAGAATAATGCAAAAAACATTAGGATGTTTCGAGTGTATGCGACGCGGAAGGACGCAAAAAGCGTCAAGTGAGTCGCCATATATCCTTACCGTCGTCATGTGAGTGTGAATTTATTATTCAGTACGCACTTCCTTCCGCGAATTTCACCAGGAATTATGTTTCATCCAAAAAGTTGGTCCCCTTTCACAACAATTTTCAGTATACAACAAACTTGTTTATTGACATTCNTTGTTTATGGACATTCCGTACGAAATTTCTTTCGGAGTACAAAATTTCAAGCAAATTCAGAATATTTCCTGATCTTTCCCTGACGGGTGAAATTCCCTCGATATAGAGCGTGTTTTACCAAGGGGTAGCTAAATCTGACACCCGTTCGGGAGGTTGTGGGTTCATTTCCATCCGCCCGCGCGGAGGAACGTTTTCTAACACAACTGCATTCCTGGAGAGCCACGGTTCAGTCTTATTAACTCTAGCCCGCGGTAATGCCAAACCGTTAGTGTAAGACCCGGATTATGTTGAACAGGGTTTGCCGGTTCGCCTCGCCGCAGCAGCGAAACCAACCCGCGGCCATGCTGCCGGCCCAATATCTGGTTTTATCCGCCCACAAAACATTTTACGAGGCACGGCGTAAAAACCACGATGGCTCGCACGAGCTCCCGCGGTTTTTACTGGCGCGGGAAACTGCCCCCACGTGGATTTCAACGCACGAAATAAGGGTTGAAATACGAGCATACTTTCCAAGTTCGAATTCACGCAGGGAAAAAAAAAAAAATATTTAAAAAATAATAGAGAGAGAAAACAGCGGTATTTCTATTCGTTAACCGATCGATTTATTCCACCCGAGATTCGCGCCGGAAAGCACCGCATATTCGACATGACGCGGACGGGCAATCCAAAATGGCACTCGCGAGGTGGGGAAAAAAATGAAGTGCCATTAGGAACTGTCATCGATGAGGGTTGAAATGGTAAAAGGGGGGGGGGTCATTCAGGACTCATTTATTTGATAACTTGTCCGGCAGGACACAGAGGTGACAGCGAACACTCTGCTGAATATGAGCTGTCACTCCGTAATGGAGCAGATATCAGATGCTGGAAGTGAGTCAAACATTTTTTGACACATCACATAGGGAAAAAAAGAATCTAAAATGCCGGTGTTTTTGCAAGTAGACAGTTGGGCTTGGCGGGCGAAAATCACACTACAGGTCCAGCCCTGGAATTCTGCTGGGGTTGCGCCAGAGTGGAAAATTACACAACCGTTCTATCTTTCAGACTACGAGAATATTTACAGTCACCCGGGTTAGTATTCCCGAATGCAGCTTTCTGCTGAACGGGGTGCGATCTGCGTGCCGAAGTATGCGGTTTATAAAATATATAGAATCATATGGAAATAATTAAAGAATATTCCGTCAAAATAGGCCCTCAAAACATATTACAGTGGTAAAATTAGTTTTCAGCTACAAAAAATTTGTTTGGCAATGGTTACAAAAAATAAGCACTCTTTTGAAAACATTACCGGTTTTTGTAGTAACAAATCATATTTATAACGAAAATGCGCATGTGGTACGGTCTATTTTGAGAAAAAATTATTTTGAAATGTCCACACAATTATTTTTAAGAGTGTACACGCAAACACAAATACATCCAAGACTTAACTTATTCCGTAAGTTGAAATGTTTATGTAATGAAATTTAACACATTTAGATACAGTATACATAACGCACGTGTCGGTAAGGCTGTTAATGTTAATGTTAGCTGTAATCTTAAACCGTGTTACTGGTCTAGATTATGATTGGTTCATAACACAAAGCCTAAAGCTCATCGGCTGTGACAACCTAAACAAGTGTTGGGCCGAAGTAAGTACAGCATTCATCATAACTTTTTTTTGTTTTGCAGCACCTGAAATTGCAAATTAACGCGGGTCTGAAAGGGATACCAATCGGGTGAAGACGCAGCAATATACGACGTTTAATAATAGCAATTACAGATCCTAACGGAATAAATACCGTGTAAAACTGGGTGACGTGATGTAAAACGGAATTTTAAAAAGTAGCAGTTATGGCCGGTAGACTGTGTGACGTACGCCAACACAGGTGTAGGTTGTTCACGGTAAAGTGAGCACTTTTTGAAGCTTTCTCATTTGGAATAATAGTCAATAAATATATTTTATTATGGCTCTCCAGACGTTAACTTTCCAGTCCGGTGAATTATGTAAAATGCGTTTATTACTTACTTACACCACTTAATTATGTGGAAGTGGTGGAAGGATAAAAAATGACTGATAGGAAAAAAATAACTAGGGCGTCAAAAGTGCTCACCTTACAGTGAACATCCTATAGGTGAGTGACTAGCTCGTAGATTGTGACGGCAGTCCGTTGCAGCGCCTAAAGCGAGTTTCACACTCTGGCATTCCCGATTGTTCAAGATGCGATCCTAGCATGTGCGAAATTTGCCCACAACAATATAACGAATACGTGTCAACTTCGCATGTATTTGCAATACGTCCCCATAAAAAAAAACACATTAATATTAAGTAATTAAATACGGTAGTAAACTGCTCGTGTGAAGAAACTAGTAACACAATGAATCTCTGGGTATTCTAGACGTGTAGATAATTTTTCCGTGGGTCGATTAATTCCCCAACTACGTTAATGACGATGCAGAGCACAAAAAAAAAATATTCGTTTTGTATTTATGTTGACTGCCGTACACGCTACAAATAATGAATTTTTAAGGAAATAAAAATCAGTTACATCCCGCAGTTTTTTAGCATAATCATAAGTGAAAACTGTAATATTAATGTTTCTGGAACAAAAAAACTGTACAGCAAAAAAAATTTTTTCACACATTCAGGAAAACATAGTAAACAAAATTTTTTTGGATTAAATAGTTTTAAAAACGCAATAATTTAACTTAGACGTAGCTCATTGTATTATTTTCTGTGTAAATTATATTATTTATGCAAGTGAATTAATTTTTATTTGTTTGGTAAAGAACAATAAACTTTGTGCTATAATTATTTTAAAAAAACAAGAAAATTTTTCTTCAATTTGCTTGCATTTACATTACATTATCTACCTAATGTCTACAAGGTAAACAGTGTTTGGCACAAATATATGAAATGAAAATTATTTTTTATGCAACTGCCTTAAAGGTATTCGAGTGTCAAAAATTTGTTTTAGGATTCCAAGTTGTTTTATAGGCCTATTTTTGTAGTATGATGTCAGTAGTTATTTAATTTAAATACCAAAATAACGGAAATATAATTTGACACGGAAAAATAATTTGACACATTTTTTGAAGTAATTACTGTAGTTGTTAACTATAGATCTAAAGCCAAGCAGATTAAAAACAATAACTTCACGAAAATTTTTATTTTAGCTAAAATATTTCTTGAGATTGTACAAATGTCAACAAACAATTTATTTGCAATGCGATACTTAGTTCGCCGGGAAATTAAGGTTTAACTTCGAAAGTATAGTAGAACTACGAAATTGGTTTATGGTAACCTGACGACATGAAAAATTATTCTGACCCATGACCAAACATATTTCATGAGTACCATTTTGAAATTTGTTTGGCAAAGGTTATGAAATTGATATTCCCATGTTTTCGTTGAATTTCGGTTTAAAAATTAATTTACCCCTTAGGCAAATTAAAAGTCCTGTAGAGCTCCTGTGATTGACTGGGTTGCGTACTATCGCACCCTTATTTTATTACTGGCTGGAAGTGCTCCAATGCGTATTGTGCTAAGTATTGCTCAAGGCTTCACATGTAGTCTATAAGTCACCTTGAGTATAATCACCAGTGAATAAGGACAGGACGTAAAGATGATAACAGGGGCAGCAGGCAGTTAACAAATGACAGCGGCTGGAGTGCGTAAAGAACCGTGAATTGTAGCCTGTGAACTTGGGGGAAATTCCCTGGTCTTCACTGTCGAAGTACCCATAGCTTAAATGCAGGCCTTATTGAAAGACTAGGTATCAAGGTATCAACGGTCTCTTTTTTTTTTTTTTTGCAAAGGGTTGCAACTGTTATTTGTGGAATTATCCAGGTGCTGCAAACGTAAAAAATCACAGTAACCTCAAACACATGGATTTTTAAAAAAATTGCATATTAGGTATCGAATTTATTTATTAATAAAACACAATTATTTCATCGCATTATATATATATATAAATAAAAAATTCCACAGCTATTGATAGGAATATTTATTTCTTTCGATTCACGGAATAGTGGTTATATTTCACAAATATGCCCGCGGAATTCATGACATGATACGACCGCAGGTTAGACGACACTGAACTAGGTCGTCTTCACATGAACTCGTGGAAATTGCAAATGAACGCAACACCGCAGGTACAAGAGGTAGCGCAAGGCGAGAAGGACGCCAGCACACAGACCGTGGGAAAGTAGCCGTGTCGTCGCCGCGACGCGCACAGACGCCTCCGCCGACGACGGAGCGACCCGGCGCCAGGCGCCGACTGCGTCTCGGCGCGGCCGACGTCGGGGCGAAGGGGANAAAAAGAACAGTCGCTGGCGATCGTAACTCAAGTGCGCATGTTTCCAAATGACCCACGCGGTGTAACCCGGGGGGAGGGGGAATCACGTGCTCACGACTACCTGATGCGCGCGCAGCACGTGGGCGTGGCCACGGCGAAGACGCGCGCACCGACAGGCCGCCCGCCGCCGCCCAATCACAACCGCGAGAGCACGCCGCGCGGCGTTATCGGGCATTGGCACTCCCGACGAACTCCACCGAAACGTTCTGTAGCATAAGTGAGTACACAATGGGTTCAGTGGTCCGTGACTAGCCTTCCTCTTCTCAAGTCCCCGGTTCGATGCCAAAGGAGTCTCTCTCATAGTAGTAAAAACCTTGGGCATAAAGTTATGCACTGAAAGGCTAAGAATTGCAGTTTCTCCACAATAGTATATATAGGGAACCGAACCACTCGGTTAAACGACTCGATGCTCATAAATGGGGAGGGGGGAGGGGCAGACAACCACCAGTCCGCATTTATCGCCATGTGAGCTTGCTGGATCCTCTAGCGAAACTCTTTCTTTGAAGAATAGCAGAGAATTCCTCAGGGTGGTTTGTACACTACACTCGTTATGGATTTACATCTTCGTTTGTTACGGCCTTCATGAGAAAACCATACTTCAACCTTGGCTGTACATTATTAGGCTTAATTATTATTGACTTCAGGGTCAAAGGGGCGGAATTATCAAAACTGTGATACAACCGCGAAAGAAATTGGAACCGTAAATTTGTCTTAGTCTTGACCACCAAATACCGCGTGTTAATGCTCGCCTGCACTCGCAATGAGTGCAGTAGTATTTCCGTATTACAATTGTCGATTGCACTGAAAAAGTTCGCACTGGGTGCAATTTTTGGTGCACTGTCTCCAGAGTCAAAAAGAAACCTGGTTAAACCAGGAAAATTTTTTAAGCTTGCACATCGTCCAAAATACTGTAGCGAGATGATCCTTTTACGATTATTTGACGCAGGTTCGGCTCGGTTTTACTGTACTCAAACCAGTGTGAATGACGGATCGATGGATTGAGGGTTTCCCCTAAAATTCATGCTCTATAATTCCAAGCCAGCACCATCCATCTTGTCTGAAGAATGTTCGTGTTACACCCTAATGGTTCATGATCTTACATTCCTACCAGATGTTGACACTTCATGCTCTTGCATACCTGGCCAATAACGTCAATAGTGGTATCTACTTCATGCTCTCGCATTACTACCAGACGTCCCTCCTTCATGTTCTTACAATCTTGTTTTCTCAGAGTCATTCCTTACTCGTCCCTAGATCACGCTCTTACATTCCTGAGCAACGACATCGTTCACGGTCCCTACTTCATACTCTCGTATTCCTACCAGATGTCCCTACTTCACTCTCTCGCATTCCTACCAGATGTCCCTACTATTCATGGTCTTAAAAAAACTGTTTTCTCAGTGTTATTCCTTCCTCGTCCTTACTTCACGCTCTTACACTCCTGACCAATGACATCGATCACAGTCTCTACTTTATACTCTCGTATTCTTACCAGATGTCACCACTTAATGCTCTTGCATTCCTTCCTACCAGTTGTCCCCACTTCGCGCTCTTGCATTCCCGACCAGCGATGGCTACGCGAGGCTCTCGAAAGGGTCTCGTCTCTGATTGGGAAGGAGAGGCTCTTGAAATGGGGGAATTTCGGGGAATTCTGAGGGAAATTCGGGCGATGTTTGCCGTTTTGGGGAAAAAAGGAAATTCCGACGGAAAAAAGGGGGAAATGACATCCAAGATGGCCGCCGCTCGTCCTCGTCCTAAGCCAGGCGCCAGATGTGCCAGAACCTTCCATTTATAACTACTGCCCTCTCACTTGGAATAACAGACAATAAATTTATTTTATTCTAGCCTTAGACATTAAATCACAAGTGTTGTGAAATATACACAAAGTGTATATTACTTACGTGGCAATATTTAGTTAAAAAGGTGATTACAGGATAAAACGTTACTGAAAGTAAAAAGTAACTAGGGTCACAAAAGTGCTCACTTTACCATGAACAACCTATACGTGATGTCCATCACCATTCGTTCCTTGTCCGTTTTCTCGTGCATCCGCGCATTGTGGAACGGGTCTAATGGGACGCGTAGTCCGTGCTTCGAAGTTCTGTGACACGCAGAGGACGTCGCGGTAGGCGTCTCCGGGCCAGGGGCCGGCGGAGATCGGCTCTCCCGGGACGACGAGGAGGCGACGGAAGGACCAGCCTGCCTTGACCGGGAGTCCCGCGGAGCGACGACTTGCGACCGCGAGTCCGGGTAGGCGTGGCCGAGCGCGCAGTCCCACCGGCCGGCCCCACGAACCACGCGGCAACCCTGCCTCCGCACTTGCAACGCCTCCAGATAACATCTCGCCAGGCGTTGCGACAGCCACGGGAATTACTATAACAAGCTTCGCGTGTGTTCTGTTTCCTCAGCCTACTTAAGCCATCACTATAAGGATTTGATACAGCAATCTGTTCGGAAAACATACAAGGTTTTCGCTATAGTTTAAAACCATGTTTTACAAAAGAATACATATCATAAACAGAAGACTACTCACAGGGATTTTCGTTGTATTTGGAACCTTTCAACGACCACGTTCAAGTGTCATTAACCAAATTTATGATTGGGCACCAAAATATCTAATTGAATTTCTGTTCTGGAAAAATATTACATTGAAATATTCCATATACATGTTTTACTAAATCAGTCACAACTGCTTACACTGTGCCCATATGACAAGTTGAGGGGCCCCCTAACACGCAGCTCGTTGCGTAAAAACTTTGCGTTGTAATCACTTCTAGGAAAATGTTTTCCAAATGTTATAACCATGCTCATGTGTGCGTTTGATTGCAAATATACACGAGCAAAACACTGGCGTTTTTTTTCTGTTCCCAGACAGAGCATATGTGGTAACACTGGACTGCAAGCTTTTCAAGGACAAGCCTTCCATAACTCAAATATGCATATAGGTGCGATTGTATAAAAAAAATGTTGACGCACAGAGATGACGCAACTCCATGTTAACTTAATGAGAATCGGTCTTACGCTCTCCGGAACACACTGCAAATCGGGGCTCCCTCACTGAGCAGCCGGCGCAGTGGTATGGCTGGTCCACTTCTAAAATCAACATGTGAAAAAGAAAAAAAAAAAAAAAAAAAAAACCTGACTGCCAGAGATTTCATGTACACCTTGACTGCCATGCTCGCAGTCAAGTTGGCACTCATGTTCCACGCCTTCATAGTTCCACGCCGTAACGTTGTATCAAAAGTGGGTTGCTTATATTTGTGCACACTGTAATTTATTTAATTGTAGTCTCTACATTTGTCATGCACATAAGCGTAAGAATTGTCATTTTAGTAACATACGTACGTTCCTCAGAAATTTCAAAGCTTCACCTGATCGACACATGAGTCAAGTGGTCGGTTCCATTAAAACGTTAATTTTACAAATGGTGGAAAAATAGAAGACGTGCAGAAAAGTATTACAAAAAACAGAGTTTTCAAAATTGGTAAAATTAATTGTGAGCAGCCTTTAGCACACTGGATTCGCTTTTGGGAAGATCAAGTTTCGATACCCTTTCGGGTCATCTTGATTTGCACGACAGCTTCCTTCCCAAACCCGAGTTTCACAGTCACTGTTGACGAGACCACCCACCCATTCGAGACACTCGCCTTTCTACAGCCTCAACTACGTCGCACAGTGTGGGTTTGCTTCCGCACTTCACACTAGACTGGAATGTAATATCTTCAGTTACACCTCGTAACTGCACACATGTTTTTGAAGCCTTTCCGGCGTAGCCACGAAAACCATTTCCAGATTGCCACACCTTAAAAAAATTCCAAGCAAATAGGCCTATCTTCGAAATTTTTGCTGGGCCTTAACAGAATTTTTCTAATCGTAAAAGTACGAAATTAAGACTTCCGCACGCTGTTTCAGTGCCTGACGCATCACGGCGATATGGTACATGACGCGTGATTCATGCAAGTAAGAGATTCTTACCTCTCCCTGCCTAATGTACCTAAAACGCCTAAAACAGCCACATGTAGGCGGGCGCCCTCGAACCTTTCACCCTCTTGCTACATCTCAGCTTTATCACTTGTTCCCGTCGTTATTACCTAACAAGGCGGAAGGTTTAATTAATTCCGGTTAACTTCTGGACATGTACATGCATCTCTTTGCAGGGTGCCCAAAATTTATAGCGCTCTAAGCGGGAAGGTTAACATCTGATTGGTGTTGGGCAGAAACAATCGGCAGTAGGACAACTCCAAAAGTTTGCTTTTAACATTGCAAGGTTTCGTCTACACACAAAAAAAAGTTACAGGCAACAGGAGAACCTCATCAAAGTGGCCTATGAACTACCGGATCACTTGCTACTCGGCTCTCATAACTGAACCATGTTGGGGATTAACAGGACCGTGCAATAAAATATTATCTGTGAACGAGTGAAGAGTTTTGGGCGACTCTTAAAATAGAGATATTGAGAGCCGATGAAGATGAAACAACGTGAGTATGGAGCAGCGCTGGAATAAAGGGGCGGGGTAAACGGGAGATCCCCGAGAAAACCAGCCCAACGCGGCATCATCCGGCACGATTCTCACATGCAAAAATCCGGGAATGACCCCGTCGGGAACCGAACCCGGTTGGCCTAGGTGGGAGATGAGTAGTCTAACCACTACACCACTGCGGCCCTTATTATCTGTAAAATCGTTGTTAGCTCGTATACGCGGGATATCTCACTAAATAAATGTTCTGGGAATAAGACTTTTGACCAGAAAAGGTAAAAACCAATAACCTCATGCGGTATTACTGTTATCATATCAAGCGCAGTAAAAAAAAATATCGTGAAATGTAAAAAAAAAAAAAAAAAAAAACAGCATTTTTAGAGCTTGCCTGCGCAATTTCCTTCCGAGGCAGGAGAAAAGAACGTGTTTAAATCTGTGGGCTTTCATCGCGTGTAATGCGTGTTTAAATCTGTGGGCTTTCATCGCGTGTAATGAAGTCCCGCAGTTGCAGATCTAATTTGCACAGTACATAACGACTGAAACGCTGCTACCCAGTTCAGCGTCTTTTGCGTACGGGCGGTGGGGCGCTAGGCGCGCGTATTAAAGTCGCCCGTATCGCTTCCTCGCTTCTAGGGGACTCGAAAGCACACAACAACTTCAAGAGTACGTGGGAATCTTAACGTAGATTGGCGACCTGTTTTCCGCCTTCTCTCGCCGCATGAGCGCGATACGTTGGCGATCACGACCACCGATGAACTCTGGGAAGCAACAAGTCTTGAGCAGGAGTCAACCTCCGTGGTATGGCAGGAAAGGGTCCTGGATTCGGACCCCCCAGACACGTGTGTAAGCCAGTAAGAAGACTCGTTGCAAAACGTCGCTGCAAGCCCAGGTTGCCAATCAGGGTGTACAGCTTCGGAGACAAATATTTTACTTAAAAATCGCCCAATGGGATGGGAAAAAAAAAAAAAAAAGCACGACTTTCGAAATGTCCCCGGTGGCGGTGTCTTAAAATCTACTCTAGAAAAAAATATATATTCAAAGCCCGGGAATTAAGTTTATTTTTTAATAATACATAACGGAAATAGCAATATTGGTTTCGAGTTGAATCACACCTTGATACTTAAACAGAGATTAGCTAGGGGTGGCGCTTTCGTACGCAGACGCTTACGACGTCAGTGATTTATCGGCAGTCTTGTTAAACAGTTTATCTGCCGAATCCATCGCAGGATACTTTGTTGACCTCTGCGGCTGATCTGAAATTATACGTCCGGTGATCCGAAGCAGCTGGCGCGGTGCACGTCACAGAGGTCGATCTGAAAGTGAGCACAAGCACGTTATAGACAAAAAAAAAAAACAAGGGCGTCGCTTGGCTGCATGTGCTCTTGCGTGCTCGAGGTCTAAGAGGCCCGAGAGCGCTAAGGGTGACCCATGCACGCGCCATCAGATGCCTCGTCGCCTTAACGAGAAAGCCACGGACATGGCGTGCAGTTTTCTCGCCGGCAACCGGCCCTACGGGATTTTCAGCAGTGAAATTATAGTTTTAGGTAACATATTGACGACAGAGGCGCGCTGCACATTCCTATACATTGTATAAGGTCCTGTATCTGAATTCCCATACATGAAAGCGATGCTTCACACTGAACAAACTTGAATACAGTTGGTAACACTCCTACCTATTATGCAGTTCCCCATCACGAAATCTTTCCAGAGTGTCTCCCTCGACGGCAAATTTCGTTACGCGTACGGTCTGGACGCCACGCTGCTACTAACTGCGAGCGAAATTCCCCGGCCTCTGCAATCCAACTCGAAGGACGGTACATGCTACACGATACAGGGCCCCAATCCCTGATAAACGAAAGCGATAGCGCATCAACCCGACACTCTGATTCTGGCAGTGACGTTGCGAACAAACACGCATCGTTTTTCAATACGACGCAATCTAGTGTCGTAAAGGGAGGTATCGGAACAATCATTTCTTCACACTGCAATCTGGCATAGGAATAACTACGTCATCCTGCAGAACTGCCGGGTAGTGCAGACTACCGCCGCCAGGGCGTTCTCGTCACACTGAGACTACAAGGAAAAAAAAAGTCGTTACAGTAGACTTGCGGGTTCGGCCTCCTCGCCACACCAAATAGGCATGATATTTTCGCTGTTAGATCCACTTGTAAGGTTCACATTTAAAACATGGTCGTGTAGGAAATGCGGTTGATTGAGGTGTTGAAGAGACAATGCTTAGAAAAACAGGAAAATTGCAAACAAATTTTGATCCAATATGTGTTACAAAACACCGTATCGTCTGCATCTGTTTACAGTTGAGTGACGGATTTTTTTATTCTGCTTGACACTTAGCATACCAATCAAAAACGTTTAATCTTTTGAAGTGTGAGAATCTCATTGGTCCAGTGACAATAAAGAATGAGAGAAAATTTTTTTTGACGTGCACAGTACGTGGTAAACAACAGCAGTAAACTTTTCGCGCGATAAACCATCGTATCTAACTATATTGCACCTTTTGTTAGGCCACGAAACTAAAACTCGAGTGCCACGATAATATTTTCCGTAAGTACGCGCGGAAGCTTCCACAAGACCTGCTACCCGAGCCTGCATGCAAGCAGGTATGGAGGTTTATATGGCATAACCTATCAAACGATACTTGCTGCCGCACAAGTAAAGGCCAGTGCATTTTTTTACGATTTTACTTCCGCGAAGTGTTCCAGGAACAATCTTCACTCGCAACTTCAGCATTATCCGGTTATGAGCAGAGCCTAATCGTTTTGTTTTGATAACGGGAACTTTTGTGTAAATAGTAAACATATTCGCGGTTTTCTATTTATTATTTATTCGCGTTTAATGGTCTCATCGCTGTTTCAAAAAAAAAAAAAAAAGTTACAACTATCTACAAAGCCAAACCACGCCACCTTTTTTCTGATTGGCTAAAAATTCAACCTTGTCCGAAACCTTCCATCTAAAATTGCACACGACCAACTACGAAAACTTCCATGAAAACTGCCAGTAGTCTGCAAAATCTTCCATAGAACCACCCATACAAGCGGCCATGCAGGCTTGCATGGAATCTTCCATCGTGGCACATGGGCATAACTCTAAACGCGGACGAAATCTGTAACGCTTCATCCCATATAAAGGCATTCTTTATCGTCAATTGTGAAAATGACGTAAGTGTGCAAACAGAACTGTAGCAGCAGCCCTCGACTTTGAGCTGTGACTAAGGGCAAGCAGAGACTCAGGGACCGACGGGAGATTGCGTTGGTTGGTGCACGTGACGAGACCATCAATTCCGCACACCACAAAGCAGCGATCGTTAGCAATTGCAGCTGTTCCGCGAGCTCGGGACGACGTTCACGAGCGTGCATCACAGAGGATCTTCTCGTTTTTATTGTCTTGCTCGCCTTCCAATCATTCAATTCCGCCGCTGCATTTCTAACTATTCTCATTCCAAGGTACACATTGTCATCTCTCTCTCCCCCCCCCCCCCTCAAGTTTAATGTAANATGATTCCAAGTTTAAATTATATTTTGGAAGTAATTTGCAGCCGATGAATTTTTAATGCATCTACAATTTACCGCAAGAAAATATGACGCAGCATGACATTTTAATTTGGTTTGTCGTAATCCGTAAAATGTAAAAAAATTGCAGGTGTTTATATATATATATATATAAAATCTCTGAAATATTGCGGACGCCTCTTTTTCCCAATAACTAGAAATCTTCCTAAAATTACTGATACTTAGTTTTCTCAGTAACTTACTTACCGGCAATTTGAAATAACTTTTTTTTTTTGTAATTGGTAAACTTCCAAATTGAATACCGTGAAAAAATGGTCTTCATAGCGAAGTGACGCACATAGACGCCTCCGAGTAATGAAAAAAAAGGGGGGGAGGCCAAGAGGGGCGGTCGCCCCTCCACTTTTCATTCAGGAGGGACGTCGCCCCATTGGATTGATAAACAGTGGTTAGTCACTAGAAGTATTTATAACTTGTTGTAAACTGCTTGCATCATTATTTTCAAAATATGTATTTTTACAGTTTATAACTTTATTTAAAAAAAAGAAATATTTCAGTAAAAAATGATTTAATTTAAACATTTAAATTTTTGGTCCATATGAAACAAGTGTTGTGCATAACCGCATGCAAAAGCATACAACACACAATACGATACAGTGAAAAAGGGTCGGAGAACACTTAAGATTTAAATGAAAATGTATATTGTCACAGGAAGTTTGAGAAAATGGCAATTTTTCTGGAAACAAGTGGTGACGCAGGAACATTTTTCAACTGTCGGCACTGTTGAAGCGTTTCTAGTATTGCCGTCTGTTTACGAATGGTTTACAGTAACTTCTGATATTTGTTATGAACTGGAGATTCTCCAAATCAAGCGTGTGATTCAGGTTTAGAATTGCAAACGAGAAAAAAAGCAGTTTTGGTACTTTTAGTTCCTCCTTTCCAACGCATTAGGCAATCACGTCACGCAGTGACAAACATGGGTAAATTAACCGGTCCTGCAAACTTTCTCGGCGCGTAATCGAACACGCGACCTCCTGGATGACAGTCAAGCGCGCGGCTCCATGGGGGAGATAAAATGACTCCTGAATCGTCAATGAAGCCTCTGCTTCTCATAGCCGGTTTTCCCATTCTTTTTATTTTCGTCCTGCTTGCATAATTTTGTTCGAGTCCACGGACGACTACTGCGCTTCCTTTTTCAGCAGTCTAAGACTCTAAGGCCTCCGTTCGGAACAGAGAGAACATCTGACTAACGGCTACATTACAATGCCTCCCTCCCTTGTAGTGCTTTCATGATACGTGATGACATCAGTGAAATAATTGCCTGCGACATTAGATGCCCCTGGTTCTAGTTTAACTTGCAACACTGACGCCCAGGTAGAGGCTCCGGTTATCACGAGAGATTCGGAAATTTCGCGAAATCATTCGGCAGCAAGCTACACTCCACAATCGATTGTGTGCTCTAGCCTCAGTTAGTTGTTCATTGCCTGCTTCTTCCGTTTAACCCGCAGAACAGATAGCAGCCCAGCCAATATGCCATCTTTCACAGCATGCAAAAGTCCAAAAGCCAATCAGAGAATTGGTATAGTTCATTCACGGTTATTTCCACCTTTTCTGAAGCCCTGCTAAAGGTCTACCTCCGGGATATTCTTCCGCCTCATGCAAACAAAGCTTAACTGAGTCTAGAAAATTACACCGAAGGGACTACACACCGCATTCATGAGCACTCAATATTTTGCATAAGAACTATTTCCTAGTGGGCATTAGGCATTACCAACACACCTATTTTCTCTCTGTTCTTATTCGTTATTATAAATGAAATATTATAATTCATACATAAAACATAAATAAAAGTTCGATTTAACCAAAAATAAGGTACTTTTATGTTAGCACGAGTATAAAATGTTTGAGATACATGGCGTATTTAGGAAACAACCAAACACGTTATACATGGGGTGATTTTTCAAAGGTTTGATTCAAGTATGAAGAAACCGCGAATAGACTACAGGAAGTTGTCCAACTTCTTGCGATTCTCCGTTCCCTTCCCATGACTCTGGGAATCCCCCGGTGTCTTCCAGAAGAAGATATATTACAGTGGCACTTCTCGTGCGTTCGGCCCGTCGGCGAAATGCGGCGGCTATATACACAGAGAGATTCTAAATACGCCAATTTAGGATGTCGTAGAGGGGAAGGGTTGTTAGCGGAGAGGGAGAGCCCGCCTCCTGTTGAATTTACTTCTCGTGTGGGATATACGAGTGTTGGACTCGGCCCAAAGGTCAACCCTAAAACGCGCGCTAATTTACTACCACACAGCTCTCTCGCGAATGCACGTATTTAGTCATCTTTAGGAGAACGCCTCACCCACGAGATTTAGTTTCCGTTTTTCACAATTAATTATTTCAGCGCGGATGTCTGGTGCACCCCCCTTTATTCCATACGAAATTGGTTACTACAAATTTTGTAGACATACGGGTATTTCCATTCTGTCGTGTTCACCAGTTACAAAACAGTGAACAACTATTTATAAAATCGATAAGTCTACCATTTTGTTGCGTCTAGATAACACGAAAACAGCTGGAGTATTCTGTTTAAACTGTGGGGTACTGTTTCTTTATTCACAGATAATAACAACTAAACAAGCAGAGAGACTAAATGTTAAACGCTGCTTCGACACGTTCACGTAAGCTACCACTTAGTAAAAGACGACTACGGATCAAAACTTTGAACTGAACTGCGAATTACTCGCCTACAATGCAAAGGTAGGCAGACAAATAGGTAAGGCTTAACGTCTCATACACAACAAAGGCCATTAGAAACGGAATAAGTTGCTCAGTGAAGCAGCAACGGGGAAGGAAACGGCCATAGCCTGTTGTAAGAAACCACCCCAGCATCCACTTCAAAGCAAAGATCTTTGAGGAAATTGAAATGCATACCCCAAGTCCAAGGTCATCGGTTAGAAAATATGAGAATAAACCAACGAGATACACTTGCTGCTACCGCCAAGGTCTTTTACGGCTTCATTTCCACGGGTGGCTGCTGATCGAATGGAATCCTGAAAGCGGAAGGAACAGTTTGTGGCGAGGCAAGATGGTTGCGAATTGGGCGGCGGAAGGATATCTTCCAGCACAGCGAACGGCAAATGTTCTTGACTATCTACGCAGCTCAGATCGACCTACAGAGGAAATAGGAGGGTTCGAGATGATTCATTACAAATGGCATCGCCAACATGTCATAATTGTCTTCGAATTTAAACCAGCGTAAAATTAAATGCAGAAATATTTTTTTCCTAGTGCTGATGTGAATACTTCGTTAATTGTTAGATATGGATTTTTACAAGTAGAACCATCCCGGTGCTTCACAGTTAGAGACCTGGACAGTGCTCGGTCACCACGTAGCTGCACGCTAGAATTCAAAGACCTGTATACATTCTAGTCGGTGTCAGTTGTTCATTGGCTTTTGCTACAGCCAGTGCAAATTCTCTCTTATGACTTGGCAGAACGTGACTGACTGGGCTATCCCATAGTTAATTGTTTCTTATTAGTTCAAGAGTCACAGAACAAGTATACACGCAGCCAGTGAAAGTGCGTGGCGGTTCCTTTCATGTGGGCGTACCCATTCTCTGATTTTCTAAGGGGGGGGGGCGGTGACGTAGCGGTTAGACTAATCGCCTCCCATCAAGGCGAACCGGGTTCGATTCCCGGCGGGGCCTCCTCCGGATTTTCGCATGTGGGAATCGTGTCAGACGATGCCGCTGGCCGGCGGGATTTATCAGGAATCTCCCTTGCGTTCCGGCGCTGCTCCATCCTTACCTCGCTTCACCCCCATCGGCTCTCAAGACCTCGATGTTAAGAGCCGCCCAAATCTCTTCAGTTACTCTGATTTTCTGCGTGAGGCTTTGGGAACGGGCCTTGTGTCCGATTGGCTACCGCGTGCCGAGAAAAATTCTCTATTGGTTGGGCTGCCAGCTGGCGAGTAAGTTAACAGGCGCTGATTGGCGAATGGCGTCATGGCATGTTGCAGACCGGTGACGCCATTTTTCCGGCGTGTAAGGCTGTGGTGTATGCTAGCTATGGACGTATTGAAAAATTACAGTACAAATTAATAATTACGATTCAAATATTTCATCGAAGATCATTATTTCTACTATCGCGGACTTAATGTGTCACACATATAAATGTTGATAATTTATTCAACTGTTATCAACGTGGACTTCAGGGGACTATCGAAAAAACCCGCTCTTCCCGCGTACTGTGTTGAAACTGAAGATACTCTCTGAGTGGCTGTTCAGCTCTCCGTTCTTTCCATTCAGCTGATAGGCGTACGTGTGACTCAATCTTTGGACCGTATTTATTATTATTATTATTTTTCTAACATGCAAACTGGTTTCCCTTTCCTTCGGCATCAGATATCTCATAGCTCGAAATGGCCTAAGTTCCGCCATGACGTCAACAGACGTATCCTTCTGAAGCCCGCTGGACTAGCTCCGGCACGGAGCGGGAAAAGGGATTTGTGTTGGGGGGGGGGGGAAGAAACCAAACGTCCTTGACTCGATTCCGAACCGGCGTAGGTCTCCGGGGTATGCGAGTGAGTAACAAGAGTACGAGCGAACATTATTCGTTTCGGGTCGTAAAATGTGGCCCTCTGCCCAGGTTACCGAAAGGTGTGCAAAGTCTCTCCGAAACACGTGTTATTCAAAGATGCTCAATATTTTTGAGTGGTGGGTGCTTACGAATAGAATTTACGCAACTTTACGCGTGTAAGACGTGTATATAAATGTCAAGTATTTCGTGTGGCCTCTAAAGTTAATTTTTTTACGAGAGTGAAAATTGCATCCCCAAGTGGCGTTTTTTTAAATAATTTTTAGGAATGAAATTTTGCGTCATAATCTTTAAAGTTGTATAGGGACGTGCACCACACCTTCATCTTTATCTTTATTATTGCGCCTTAAAATTATGGGATAACTGCTGAAAGCTCTACAGAGGCGCGTTTAGGACGGTAAGAATGCAGTACAGCACAGTGTTGTACATAGAGGTGACGAGGCAGCTGACGCGTGTGCCAGTATCGCCCTTAGTCACTTCGTTTCATTCCCCGAACAAGCAGAAAAGGCCTCGGTGACGAGACCTCTGCAGCGACGCAGAATACTTAGAGAATGCGGAAGGTAAAGAGTTTCTTCTGCGACAAGCTACATCCACACACGCCAGCAAATTGGCATCACTGGCCAACAACACGAGCGAACGCCAATCGCCAATCAGAGCCTGGTAACTTACTCGCCAGCCGGCAGCTCACCGAAAGGAGAATCTTTCGCAGCGCGCAGTAGGCAATCAGAATCTCGCGAAACAAATCAGCAAATCGGTACGTCTAAATCAAGGACCCGCTATGCCATTCCACTTCTCTGTACTTATCTATTCTGTGACAGCGACCTGTTGGAGCGGCCAAGAGGTATAATAACACTTCACGGCATGGCTCACAATATATTAACACACAATTCGATTTCATCGATGTCTCAAGAATGCATTGACGACACATGTCCGTAACATTGAAGTTTTAGTTAAATCCGAACTAAACTACAAGATAAAGGCGATTTTTTAAATAATATATTTGCGAAATTTAATGCAGAAAAGCTACAAAAACGAGTACTCACTCCCCCCTTAGAATTAGATCGTACTTAGCCAATGCGCATAAAACTATACAAATACATTTACGGAACGGTGCCGTATTAACATTAATTCTGACCGAGCAAGGTAGTGCAATGGAAACACGATGAACTTGCATTCTGGAGGACGCTGGTTTGATTCCTAGCCCGACAACCAAGTTTTGGTTTCCGAATTTTTGCGAAATCATTCCAGGCAGATACTGCGATAGTTCTTCGATAAAGGCCACGCCGACAAACTGATACAGTCATTTCTCACCCGCTGTCGACAAGACATTAAGGGGCCTGTACAATGAGGCCCACCTAATTGTAAGCAGTTGTGTCTATTATAATTTTTTAATAATTATGGAATATTTCAATGTAAATATTTTTTTTCAGGACAAAAATGAAAATCGGTATTTTGTCGCCAATTCATAAATTTTGTTACTGAAACATGAACGTGTTCGTCGAAAAGTGTCCAATTCAGCGAAAATACCTGGAAGTAGTCCTGTGTTTAAAACATAATTTCTGCTTTTAAAACGAGTTTGAAACTATAGCGATGACGCTGTATATTTTCTGAACAGATTGCTGTAATTAAGACCCCATGGACTCCGCTTAAAATTCTGAGGTAAGAGAGCACACGCCAACCTCATTTATGCTATTTTCCATCGCCGTCGCAATGCTTCCTTGAGGCCGGACGTAACCGTTTATTTTTTACCAGATTGGCCTCTTAAACCACACATGATTGTAAAGTCACTGTGCGCATAAAAACAGAGTAGATAACACAGACGAAATTGCGTGGCGGTTCCTTTTATGTGGGCTTACCCATTTTCTGATTGACTGTGCGAGTCTCTGGGAACGGACTTTGTGTCTGATTGGCTACTGCGTGCTACGAAAGGTTCCCTATTGGCTGCACCGTCGGCTGGCGCGCAGGCCACCAGGGCTGATCGGTGATGAACGAAGTTCCAACACATTGCCACAGAGTACTTAACAATACAGAGGTGAAATGGTGGCGTGTATTGCGAACTCCAGTCACATGTGTACGCCAGTAGAAAGGGACTCACCGACCAGCAATATGGTGGAACGTCGTTCACCAATCAACTCCTGGAGACCCAACTTGCAAGACGGCAGCCCGACCAACAAGAAGTATATCAAAACGTGCAATAGCCAATCAGTCACAACGGCCACAGCTTCGCGCGGCCAATGAGCGACCGAGTCAGCTTACATCAAAGGAACCGCCTCGCTATTTCACTCTGTGTACTTATCTGTTCTCTGATGTTGCTAACCAGTGACACCATTTGCTGGCGGTGCTGCTGGTGGTTAGACTGCTCGCCCTCCAACCTAGGCGAACCGGGTTCGATTCCCGGCGGAGTCGCTCCCAGATTTTCGCATGTGGGAATCTGGCCGGACGATGCAGCTGATCGACGGGCTTTCTCAGGGATCTCCCGTTTCCCCCACCCTTTCATTCCAGGGCGCTGCTCCACACTCATCTCACGTCACCCTCATCGGCACTCAAGACCTCGATGTTAAAAGCCACCTAAATCTCTCCACTCTGCGCCACCATTTGCTGGCGTGTGCGGCTGGGGTTTTTGCGGTACGAGCGTCTGTTTCACCTCTGTATTGTTAAGTGCTCTGGGGCATAAACGTGCGAGACGTTAACTCCCAATACAATGAGTTTCACGTGAGCAGGCGTAACACAAACAATTCCAGGAAAAGTTTCCGCAAGTTCTCGACCAGTTTATCAGTCAGATACGCAATTGTGTAAGCTTTCCTTACGGACTTTAAAAAAAAAAAAATACTCAATCCTTCTTTTACCATTCCTCGAGAAGCTACAGATAAGCGGCAACAAAAGCCCGCGTTACACCGTCGCGACATGCACGGGTTACAACCGGCGCCTGAAGACTTGACTTGCAAGCCTGTTTTCCTGCGTTAATAAAATATTCGAGACGCCCACTTACCTGCGGCTGTTGCCCACGTTTGAGACGCAGTAGCGAGGCAGCGATAACGGCGACAATGTCACGCGTGTCAAGGGCCCCATCGCCTCTATGCTGGAAGCACCGGAACTGGCGTGCTATCTTTTCTCCACGCGACCAGTGATTCTACTGGTGGAAAGTTTGCAGCTAGGTTCAATGCAGAGTCCTACACATTCAAGTTTCGCCTACGGCTGGTTCGCTGGTGATTGGGCTCTTTTGAGAACCTCTGGAGGAAAAAAAAAATCCCGGATCTAGCCGCATATATTTTAACGTAAACACTGAGTGGCATACTCGCAGTAAAGTTAGCAACGAAGTAGGAAAAGCAGTTCGATATCTTAGCGTCGTATTCAAGAGTGTAACCACAAGATATTGATGGATGCGCCAGACTCAGATAACATTCTTCGCCATGCAACAATAATGATCTTTCATAAACATCGTATCATAGGCGATATATACGGACATCTCACGATATCGCCCGCGCAGACGCGGCGTGGCCGTGGAATGCCCTCGTAACGTTTAACCGCAGAAAATAACTTTGCTACTCCCCTACTCCTTCCCTTACGTGACGCCACAGAGTAGATAAGTACGCAGAGACGAAATGGCGAGGCGGTTCCTTTGATATGAGTCTCGTGCAGCCAATCAGCCGGACCACGCCGCTGATAGGCGGGTTTTCTCGGGGATCTCCCGTTTCCCCCGCCCTTGCATTCTGGCGCTGCTTCATACTCACCTATCTTCAACCTCACCGGCTCTCAAGACCTCAATGTTAAGAGCCACCCAAATCTCTCCACTCCTCTCTCCACTACATAGTTATTTTTAGACTTGTAGTTTGAGTCTCGTGCAGCCAATCAGAGAATGGGTACCAATCTCTGATTGGCTGCACGAGACTCTACAGGAACGGGGCCTAGTTTCTGATTAACTCTGCTTACAGCGAAACGTTCCCCGTTGGCTGCTGGATTGCCGGCTGACGAGGTTGCCACGCGCAGAGTGGCGAACGTTGTTCGGGACATGTTGCTGGTCTATGACGCCATTTTGCTGGCGTGTGCAGCTGGAGTTCGCGGTACAAGCGGCTGTTTCATCCCTGTATTAAGTACTCTGAGGTGACGCCAAGTTTGTTGCCGAGCGTCTATTGAGCTACGTCTCACCCGCCGTACTGAATTATTTGATTGTTAATCGATTTTCCCTTTCAAGATGATCAGTTTTTAAAATGTGACAAATAACGCTTTGCTTACTCTCGGCAGTGTACGTATAACTCCATTCACGATTACTTCCAACTTTTCTGAAGCCCTTCCAAAGTTCTACTTCCAGGATATTCCTCCGCCTCATACAAACAAAGCTTAGAAAATTACACCAGACAGCCTAAGCACCGCATTTGTGCGCACTCACTGTAATAATATTTTGCATTAAGAACTAATTTCTTACTACGCATTACCAACACCCACATTTTCTCCCTGTCTTTAGTCATATTAACTATAAATGGAATATCGTAATTTATAGGTGAAATATAGGTATAATTTCAATTCAACCGAAAATAAGGTACTTTTATGTTAACGCAAATATTAAAAACTTAAGTTAAGTGACATATTTAGGAAACAATCAAACACGTTATACGTGGGGTATTTTTCCAAAGGTTTGATTCAAAAAGTGTGAAGAAACTGCGAATAGACTATACAATGTTTGAACTATTGACCTATAATAATGTCACAAAGTAATATAAAATATGAAATTGTAGGTTTCAGTCTTTTACACCTACCGCATTATGGTAAAAATCACGCGAGAAATGTGAAACGTTATAGCAAGGAATTATCCCTAATTATATTTTAAAATGATGTGTATTGCGAAAGTATCTCAGCCTAAAGAAGCGAGGGCTGTTGGTAACTCCTTGCGGCGAGACCGATGACACCGCCTGCCTAAAGTAGCGTTTCCTATTCGCCGCGTCGACGCGCTGGTATGACTGTAGGAGAAACCGCCGACCGGTGATGCGATATTCTGTAGATTTAACACGTTATCGAGCCCGGGCGTTACAACGCAGAATGTGCGTTTACTCATGGCGTGGGGGGTCCCTTCGATGCAGGCGTAGTGAATTCTGAAAGTACGTCCTTATGTCTGATTGGTTACTTCCTCCTGCGGAGGCTGGCAATTTCGTATCAAGGAGCTGATTTGCGAATGACGTCCCACCGTAATGCTGGCCCTTCCGAAGGCGTTCTGTGATCACGGCATTAGCATAATAGACACCACCTCGACGCGTGGACATCATGGAAAGTATAGGTTCTCAGATCGTTAACACCCGAAAAACTTGGCGTAACTGTTCGACCTTCTCCCGCATAACTCGATTTGTCGAAGACGCAGCTGCACGCTCCTAGGTAAGCGTCGTCGATCATGGCGTCGACGTCTGTTCACGCGGCGTGCAGGCCTGGCAGGTGGAGACTCCAGAGTCCAGACGCATCCGTCATGACTCTGAACGAAACACGAACCATTTTCCAAATGGTTTCGAGCCCACATTCATCCGAAGGTCCCACCGAATAAGTCTCTGTGCATTACCGTGCGGCAATTCTTTAACGCATCCTATTGCCCTTATGCTTACATGCTATTTTTTTAAACATAAAACGCGCGTTAATGTCTTTCCCGGGACTCGAACCCGGAATATCGGTATCGAAGGATGCTGTATGACGTGAGACAATACCCAGCACGTTGATAACTTAACTTTTCTCGGATAATGTATGCTACTGTATAAGCGACTTTTAAGCGAGCTAACCTCAACAATCATGGTTATAAAGTGTTATTGTACGTCGTTGGATCACTGAATGTGTCCTTATATTCCATACAGAGAAAACTACCGGCTTTAGTGAAGAAGGAGATGATATTGAAAATGAGAAAAGAGTGGATAGGGAGGTGGAGGAATTTTCGCTCCACAGAAATAACCTCAGCAGCAGCGACTGACCAACAATTATTATAACCTGTCGACGTAGATCTCGGCCGCACCAAACTTGTCAACTGCTTAAACTTCTCAATTTGCACTTGCCTCCATGTAATCTGTGGGTAATTTATAACGATAAAACCCTCAATGTAAACTTATCAGTTTTGATGTGACGTTTTAATGTATAAAACTACTTTTCGCAATATGTTGGTAACAATACTGTGCATCTGCCAATAAATTTTTACGCTAACGTTTAATGTTAACTGATTTCAACAAATCTTGAAAGTTGAGGAACTACACGTTTCCATTTCGTATTTATTTTTCTTCTTAAAATGTATACTACTTCTAAAAGTCACGAATATTACACATTTTATTATTTTCCGATGAAATTATTTACTACTAAATTATGGTCAATCTACTGCGATAGAAGGAAAATAACCCTGAAATAATCGTCCGTGTGGTTCGTACATCTATCACTTGCTCTGCTGCTGGCCGTCGTTCGAATTAGCCAAACTAAATTCCAGAACGACGATTTCAAAAACGTCTCTTCGATAGTTGGCGCACAGAGAATGAAACGGCCACAGAACAGATGAAGTACATGAGCTCGCTGGGTCGCTGCTGAGAGGTTGGACGATATGCTTAGTTGGTGAATGGGCTACCGTCTGAAAAGTATAGGTTATTTCTAGGGCCACCTGTTTTTCGCGAAAACATTTCATGTCTACTTGAACTCCAAAACACTTAGAGCTCAGATCCACTTTGGTGATTGGATGACTTCAACTGTCACGCATCGAAGGTGTCTGCCCGCGAATCACGGACACTCAGTGTCGGAGTTACTTAATTCTGATTGGCCCAGTCACAGGTAAGGAACTATCTCCCGACAAAGACGCGTGGTCAATAACCAAAGGAAAACTACACGCATGGTATAGGACATTGGAGTCTAGTCTTCGCATGAATCTTATCGCGAAAAAAGCACGTGGCCGTAGTTACGTCCAATTGCTCACTGTCCAATGACGTTCCGTCATCCCTCCAGCAAGTCAGGCCATTTTGCTGGCACGTAATCCTGGTTTTCTCGACGGACGGAGTTACCGTGGCTTCCGTCTACTCAGGAATTCTGTGTTGTGGCCCTTCTGCGTTTTCACCCTCGCCCATTCCTGCTACAGTGCACAGTTGTCACCAGAATACGCCTACGACAATCGGAGGGCGTGGAAGTGGAGGAGAGATTTGGGCGGCATCGAGGTCTCGAGAGCCGATGAGTAAGTAACGGATTGGCACGTCTCGCTTGCTGCCACATGAATTCGCGACATTCACGTATCTAGTCACACTAGAGATAGGAGGACACACTTCACGGGTTGGTGACATGTGATCTACGACCTATGCATACTTAAGTTTCAGATGTGTGTACACTGACTGCTGCCCCAGTAAGCAGACAGTTTTAGCAGAGACCACGTTTCACCGAAGATACTTGCTTTCTGGCAGGTTTGTTAACTAGACCACCGGGAAGTGATCCAATCGCAAAAGGAACTCGCTTTGAAATCCAACTTGTCCTTTGAATATTCACAAAAAATTTTCCATCCACACTTATAAACTTTGGTCGTTTAAATATCTGTACTTCTCTAATCGCTTAATCTGCCGTTAGTAAAATAGGATATGTGTTCTTCTGGTGCTCCCTGCTGAGGCTGTGCGATACGGCCGTATATCTGTCAAGAAACGATGCTATTGAAATAACGCAACTGCGATAGACCTATAGTCGAGTAATGTAGAGCGATATGCAATACTTGCGATATCGATTTAAGCGATATTTGTGGTATATTGCCATCGATTTTCTGTACCCTCCGGGAGCGATGTATCGCACCGATACCGATACTCTGCAAATGTTTCGAAACGATATTGGGAAGTGGGTATGACACAGCTCTACTGCCCGCGCACCAAAGGCGAGAGCCCAGAGTTGCCGAGAAGCCAGCCACGGACGGCGACCGCACCGCGGCGCTGGACACCCCTTGGACGTACTCGCGTGCGTGCGTGCGTGCGGCGGGCCGGTCAACGACATCGGTGGCCCGGAC
>NQII01000749.1:565705-606508 GCA_002778355.1 Clitarchus hookeri
AAAAAAAAAAATGTATATAGAGTATGCATTGAGTACTGGCACTGCCATAAATATGCATCATTAAAACTTAATTTTTGTTGGTATAGGCTGTTCACGGTAAAGTGAGCACTTTTGAAGCTCTAGTTACATTTGCCTTTCAGCCATTTTTTTTTATCTTTTACCAACTTTTTAAAATAAATATTGCCCATGTACGTAATAAAACACATTGTGTATATACCACCGCACTCGGAAGTTAACGTCTAGGGATAAAATAAAATATATCTATTGGCTATTATTCCAAATGAGAGGGCTTTCAAAAGTGCTCACTTTACCATGAATAAGCATGTGGGTTGAACGTAATGCATAGTGCCCCCACATCACAAGTAGCCCCCAACTTAAGAGGGTAGTATCCATTCCATCTTCGATTTTTCATACAAATCTTCATTATGGAAATGTATGACCAGACATAAAAAATCACAGCTAGACATGACGTAACGAATTTTTAAATTCGCACGGTTTCAATTATACCTGTATTTTCCCATGTGGAATTTCCATTATTAAATAATTAGATAACATTTTATTACGGTAACAGATGTGAAACTAATAATGTTACAAAAATAAGTTGAATTTAGAAATAACTCTTAGATGTTCCTTAAGCCTTGACTAGCTTGATTTTTAAATATTGGCTCCGAAAATTACGTTATGGAGGAAAATACGTCAATCCAAGATGGAGAGTATACTTCTTCTTAGATACTAGAATGGCTGCTACCAAAGGGATGAGGTAAAGTAGGGGGAGGGGGGATCTTTTTCACTTGTGCATGATTCTCTCATTCTAATTTCCAGCTGTCTGTTACTCGCCGAGTACTTAAGGGCGAGTACTAAGAGCGAGTCAAATGAATCGTAAACCAATGAATAAAGCAGCAACATCTTGCAATTATTTGAAGTCTTGCGTGATACTAAAAATAATCAGTGAAAAATTCCGAGTCTTTTAACACTTAGGGTCTACTGTTTTTGACAACTGAGAAGAAATACGTAATTATTACGGTTTGGAGATCAGAGGTGATAATCAGAGTCGGTGATTTACTGCTGGTAAAGTTGACTGCTTGTTAAATTTCAATTACGCGTATGCTGCACCAGAAAATTTATTTTCCATTACTGGCTGTCGTATTTGTGTGAGAATGTATTTCCCATTTTCTCTGGACCAATGAGAATCCTGAGTGAACGTTACTGATTTGTCCGCAAAAAAGCTACGCGGTGTCAGAAATTCATTACCAAATCGTAAAAGAAGCAAGTCACTGTAGTGTTTTATGAGATACTGTCGCGAAAATATTTTTGGCTTTTTTTCAGTATGTTTAGTGGCAATAACAGGGGATCAGTAAATTTCGTTAATTCATTCAATGCCTACGTTATATTGTAGGTTTTTGCTGTTGCCAACGATTATTTATTCGCTGGCCGTTGGCGGACAGAGCAATTATTCCTTCCCTTCGAAGTGGGTTGCACATGCTGCGGTAGCGTTGTTTCCGCCTGTTTATCACAGGCCGTGCCAAAACAACTGCGATCCAATCAGTGTAACACTGGAAGTATAACCTGCACTGAATGAATTCATCAACTAAACGGGCGCCTATTAACAGCCATCGCAATACCGACTTCAGAAAACGTACCTGGCATTTCCTTACGTCCCGTCGATCCGTTAAAACGTAACACGAAATATATATTGCCAGCTTATGGCAAAAAGAGACTTGTACACAAAAAAATGTGGGCGAGTGAAGATACGAGGGAAGATATTTTTTTGGTTCCCCAAGACGAATACTTGTTTCCAGTTGTAAGTGGAACCTGCCTTTATCGAACTTGTTTGGCGGCAAGTTAAGACTTCACAGTACCCCCTTCCTACGTGCGCGCACACACTAGTTGTTTTGGGTACCCTACTTAAATAGCTCTTTATAATACGAAAGTCTTTATTGGTTCGTGAGTCCTCCACGGCGCGTACAAGAACCCGAAGCCCTAAGCAGTAGTGGCTAGAAAATTTCGCGAAATAATTTGTGAAAAAGTCAACCACACGTACGGTCCAGTTACTTTCGCAATGCGATCAGCGTGTGTTACGCACGCCCTTCTGGACTCTTGAAAAACAGGAAAAGAAAACATGGGCAGAGCGGTGCAACTTCGTGGTAAAACTGGCTACTAAATGAGCAATCAGCCAGTGAGGCTGAGACCTGAGCATGAGTAAGACTACGGGTCATTGAACTCGCGAAGTGTTCCTCTCCTTTGTAAGTCACGCACGTTACAAGGAAAGTACTTGAAGTACATCCTGTATTCATATAAACGCTTGAAATTTCCGAGTTTCTGGTGAGAAGTTTGGGTTACAGTAACTGAAGTACACAAATATTTCAGGTCTAGTTTGTTCTTAACTGAATTCGGAATTTTTTTTAGACTCCTACGCATATAATATACCTCGGTACGTATAGCGTATTCGCGGTTTCTTGACAATTTTTGAATTAGAACCTTTGAAAAATCGCCCTACGTTTAGTTAAGTATATACGTAATGTATCACAAACATTTTACACTCGTGTCAACACAAAAAGTACCTTATTTTTGGTTCAATTTAACCTAGTAATAAATAGTTCTCATGCAAAACCGAATTAAAATAAGTGCGTACGAATGCGGTGCGGTGTCCCTTTTGTGTAGTTTTATAGACTATAGGTTAAGCTTTGCAAGCACGAGGCGGAGGAATATCCTGAAAGTAAAACTTCCGCAGGGCTTCAGAGAAATTGAAAGTTTCCGTGAAAGGACTACAGGAGCTAAGTGTGGCAATCCCTTACGCACGCACATACCCAGTGCTCAGTGTTTAGTTTTGGCCGGCGTTCCACGTGCACTGACTGACAAAGCTACCGGACAGTCGAGCCGCTTCACCGGGCTGTAGTTGGCGATTCCCTCGTCTTGTTCCGCTCCTCCTGCAAGTTCATGTGTCCCGTCCTTGAAGGGAAGGCGGCGCCGGCGTGGACAGCTCATCGCGCCACCAGGCTGTCACGTCGAGCGCACGTCGCCGGAAGGCAGCCTCGTCTTCGTCGTGTGAACGCGCGCAGCCGTCACAGCCGGCGCGCTCTGACAGCCGACTACGCTGAAGCGATGTGTGTGTTGGCTGGTTCACGGCCACTTGGACACTCCAGACAGCTTGATCCACGTCTCCATCCCTCTCGCGTGGGGGGTGCGGTGGTGTAGTGGTTAGAGTACTCGCCTCCCAGCAAGGCGAACCGGGCTCGATTCCCGGCATGTGGGAATCGTGCCGGACGATGCCTCTGGTCGGCGGGGCTTTCTGGGGATCTCCCGTTTCCCCCGTCCCAGCATTCCGGCGCTGCTCCATACTTACCTCGCTTCACCCTCATCGGCTCTCAAGACCTCGATGTTAACAGCTGCCCAAATCTCTAAACTAGCTCCATTCTGCTCGTCGTGTATCCCTCCGCGACGTGTCGGTCGCCTACCTGCAGCTATTTTCAAGTTTCACGCCTGGTTCATATGTACACCGATCATGCCGAACAGACAGAGAGGAAAACTAGAACAGCCAATCAGAAACCTCCGCACGAGCCAGGCATTAGAAACAAATTATATTTATGTTGGCCGAAAGAGCAGAATTCGCCGATATTTCCCACAAGTCAATTGGTTCACGTATTTTACAACTTTAATTTTCTTCGATAATGTGTTTGATTGCAACCGTACAGAATAGTTCAATGTAGGTATTTATAACGAAATACGTGAACATAAAAGTTAATTTTATCCAACATTTGTATTAAATAAATGTAGTTTGGTAATGAACCGATAGCTAGCACTAAACAGCGAAGTGTTTTTTTAAAGTACTGTATAATACAAAATTACAGTCTCTTGAAAATCATTTAGTAAAAATTTGTAAAGACTGTTTACGATAAAGTGAGCACTTTTGAAATCAAGCTAAGAAAAAAAGTCACTACTCCTACTTGCATATATGAGTGGCGTGCACCCAGTACGGTTGGTAACGACGGAGGGAAAGTAGTTCCATGTCTTAACATTGAATTAAAAGTGTTTGGCAGACATTTGTAAAAACTTAAAATATTCTTTAACTTCCTGCTTTGTTAATGCATCTAAGTGTAAAAATTAGGAAATTTGTAAAAAAAACTGAAAGAAAAATACATTACTGTAGTATTGACAAAAGTTTACCGAACACTTTTAATTCTACTTTGAGACATGGAACTACTTTCCCTCCACCGTTATCAACTTTACTGGGCGCACGCTACTATGTGTGACTGTTAAAAATACACGCAGGTAAGGACAGTGACGTTTTCCAAAAGTTGATTTCAAAAGTGCTCACTTTACCGTGAACATGCGTCCATCGAGTGGCAGTGAGAAATTATTGGAAAGGTAACTGTGTACACTGAAAAGTAAGTAAAAATGCACACATAAACTTACTTGGTCATTTTTACATTTTTCGTGTGTAGTTTTTGAATACAAATACAGCGGCATATGTGTAATTTTAAGGTAAGTTTCTTAAGAAGTATGAGTCTCAGTTAAAAATACATGAAAGCACGGTGTTGCTAACCATGGTATTAATGTTAAATTACAAATTTACGCACCAAATCCCGGCACTAAACTAGTAAATTGGGCAATCGAGAGTCCTTAAGGCTGTATCTTGTAAACTGTGACCCAACAGCAGAAATTACTTAAATGCGCATGCATTTAAACACGGTCGTATAAACAATAAATTCAGTGTATATGTAAATCTTTCACTGTTGTATTTTACAATAACCATCAGGTATGTGCAAACTTACATCATTATGTAAAACGAGCAATATGAAGTATAGTAACGAATTTTCGGTAATGTTGTATTTTTATGTGTAATTTTCACAGAGAGATACAGTACTTGTAGTTTTACCCTCATGTTCCCAGGAACCCACAGATAACCATAACTCTTCGTTTAAAACATACCAATGTAATTTGACATAGTTCAGTGCATAGCAAGTAGTACAGAGTACATGTTTACTTTACTAATTTTGAGGGTACTATATACTTGGACGCAGAGTAAAATAAAATTAACATTTGTATAGGTGTGAACATCATCGACGTCGGTGGAGACACCATAGCTAAATGCGTGTTGCGTAGTGAACTGTAAAGGCAATTTTCACTTTGAAGTGTACAAAACAAAAGGAAGCCCCGATTTCAGTGGCCACTGCACGAAAATCACTACACACAATTTCAACAAAACGTTAATGCCTGATAAATTGCTGCTTCGCGGTTGATCGAGCTCTTCCGATAGTGCGGTTAGGATTCTTATTTCTACCTACACGTATGTCCGCCAAACTGTCATGGCCGTGAAGATGTTCGCACCACTTCTTACTCGAGTATAAACCAAACAGAAATTTCTGTGACCACCAATACGAAAGCTGTAAGGACGCTTCCGCGGCAAGACTAGTCGACGAGTTGCAAGTTTCGGTTCGACAGCGTCGCGCGCAGCCAATCTGCGACTGGCGGTCACCAACGCACGGAAACTACCGACACACTATTTCGCTTCTATCCACAAGCTTGGTCTGTGCCCTGGACGCTAATTTCAATTTCTCGCCACATAGATTTTTTTTAACCTCCGCTAACTTCTGCACGCCGTCTTGCCGCACAATACGCGAAAATACTAATTAGCTTCCCAGATGGCAACTCAAACAAACGGAAATCTTTTGCAGAAAGCGTCGGCCGCTCATGCCATAGACTAAAAATTAGGTACTCTGCGTGTCCCAACAATGAACTGCTTTTCTGCCAATACGACTTGCAAAAACGGCGTGGATTGGACTTGGGGGTTAGAACACTGATTAGTAAACAAGTGTTTTGAGATGTGTTTATACTTTATCTAACCAATTTGTAATGCAGTTTGATTAAATTGGTGAAAGTAATTTATTAATATAATAGTGCTTGTCATTTTAAAAAAATTAAGAAATAAACAAACACGTCCATCACTGTTGACCATGTGACTTTGACAGTTGTGATCTTTTGGGGTAGGTCAATGTTGGGGTACATGCGCAGAAGACGAATAATCTGTCTACCTCATCTTTACTTAAGGCTATTCACGGTAAAGTGCTCACTTCACCTTACGCAGCCAAGAAACTGCAACGCCATTTCGCTTTCGCAAACTTACCTGTTCTGTACTTTTGCGGTGTGAAGGGCCCGTCTATTATTGGAGCCGCCAAAACTACCGCGGAAGTAAATAGTTAGTTTCAAGCACAAAAAAAACTTGTTTGTACATAGCCAGGTGACTATTTATTAGCTGTGTTGGCTAAAAAATAATCTGAAATGTAGAAATAAATCAGATTTTTTTTTCACCAGTACAATAGTGGAACAAAAGCCCCCTGTCGTTGAGTTTAAAAAAATGTTCCCTGAAAATAGAATAATTTACTTTTTATGCACAACAAACAAGACTATTCTTCTGGCTAGAACAAGATTTCTCTCAGAGCAGGGATGCCAATCGTCCCAATTTTGTCGGGATTGCCCCTATTTTTGGAAAACTGTTCCGTATTCCACCATGACTTCTGACGGGATAACCGACTGTCATAAAGTACTTTAATAATTATATTCGCTAGTTAAAGAATAAAGCGCATTTGGTTTCTAAAGGTTTCACATTCTCAGAATTAGCTCCAAGCCGCGCGGCCATGGCGTGCCTACTGCGAGGTCAGAGTTCAATATCGCCCACCCATCATTCTTAACATTTAACGGGTAAGGCAACGCCTTACTTTCTCATCAGTTGCGAACGGAGGTCAGAGAGTAAAAGTGACCTCATGCGGAGTTGTAAATCATGCACCACATTATCGTGGGTAGGAGACACAGTAAGAATTCATGTCTTATTTTTAATCATACGGATAGTTATTGTGTGGTATTTTATTTTTGAGTTTGTGCTTTATTGATTTTGTATATGGCATATTAAAAACCATTGTCCTAAAAATCAACACCATACACTTAAACAGTTAATTGCTTGCTAAAATAATGATTAATAAAAATATTTAACAAAATACAGACTGCTGAATGATGTTTGGTGATAGCACAATAATGTTTGTGGTTAGAACAGAGGTGTTTATTAATCATAACATATTGAACACTTTTATAGTACCTAAAAAATAATTTTTTTACTGCCCATAATTTATTTTGCAATGCAACTAACATGTATGATATGAGCTAACTGAAATTACCATGGTAAAGTAAAGTGGGGAGGTTTGGACGACTCTCAACATCGAGGTCTTGTGAGCCGATGGGGGATGAAGCGAGGTGAGTGTGGAGCAGCGCCGGAATGCAAGACCGAGGGAAACGGGAGATCCCCGAGAAGACCCGCCGACCAGCGGCATCGTCCGGCACGATACCCACGTGCGAAAATCCGGAAGCTACCCCGTCGGGAGGCGAGTAGTCTGACCACTGCACCACCGCGGCCCACCTAGGCGAAGGTCAGCACAAGCACAATTTATTTCTGCCTCAGTTACATGGCGTTGAATTATTATTCCTGCTACACGAAGGCGTAGGCATGCACACTGGTAAATCATGAGCACACCGCTACGCCGTTTTGTGCAACGAATGGGAAGAGAAAGGTACGGGGAGAGGAGGAAGAAAGCAAGTTTTCTTGACACTTTGATACAGGCTAATTTATTTCACTGCGGGACAACTTCAATTATTGCACGGGAAAACTTATGACGTTCTTATCAGCAGATCACATCAGTTTTGGCGTTTCAACAGCAAATTACGTTCCAATAAAACATGAATCGGTATTGGCTTGTGCCCAGTTTACATTATTAACCGGCTACAACTTAGCAAGGCAGCCGAGAATAATTTTGGCGAGCAATACGGTACGTCGTAAACACGCAATATTACGGGGAAATTAAATGTTTATTTTTACCGTTATTTATTACTATTTTTGCAATCAGTGAAAATGTTTCATGTACTTATAGGTGTCTTTGCGTCACTGAACAAGGATTTAAAAAAAAACCGTAGTTGGTGCACAGAGGAAAAACTGCATCTTATACGTCATTCATCAGATGATGAGTTTACTTAGAACTACACACAAAACTTCGCTGCTCAAATGATGGTCGGCATGTGGGATCCTGAAAAGATACAGAAGCTACCCTTATAAGATGCCCAATAAATATTTTATATATTTCTGATATGTCCACGAACTAGACAGACGTGATGGACACTCAAGCAACAACTTCGCTTTTTATGTAAAAATTATATTGTTCTGTAAAACGTATGTTTTTAACAAATATATAACTATAAATATATAAAATATTTAATACTGTCATAACACGACACAAACACAAATTTTAAAAAATACATTACATTGTAGTTGTATATACGGACATGTTGCTCATTTCAAGCACCGGTCCACTCTTAAGACGTTCAGCGCAATATTTTAGCGCGCAACTCCAACGCCAGCACTTTTAATTTAGTGTTAAAATCTTCGTCGTATTATAAAATGCTTTGAGTTATTTTATGTAACGTATTACTGCTATTTATAAGGTCATCGTTTGTCTAAATACAATAATGGTACATGCAAGTATAAATCGAACGGTTGTAGTCGTTTGCAACTATCATTATTTCGAATTTTAATAATTTAATTTCATCTCCACTACCCATATAATTTTAACAAATAAAAGCAATATTATCAGTACTATGGGATTTCTGTCCTTGGTTGTTTGACTTGCGAACTCTAAAACCGCGTAAGATAAGTTTGATGGTTATCAGAAGGTATAATTAAATAATTTGCTAATTACGTGTGAATCATTCGCATGAACTGCCAAGGTAAAGTACGTGTATACCTTGTTTCGTTACCTTTTACCGCACCCCTGTCATGCGCAATTCAAGGTAAAGTGAGCATTTTTGAAAGCCTTCTCATTTGGAATAACAGTCAATAAATATATTTTATTTTAGCCCTAGACGTTAACTTCCAAGTGCGGTGGATTGTACACACTGTGTTCATTGCTTGCATGGCAGTATTTATTTTAAAAAGTGGTTAAAGGATAAAAAAAACGGCTGACAAGGAAAAAAAAACAAGGCCTCAAAAGTGCTTGCTACACCGTGAATAGTCTATATAACTGCGGGCTGCCTGACAATTGTGAGTTTGGCTGGCTGATGTTTACACTGTTATGTTAGCACCTTAGGTAAACGTGTGGGCAAAGAGTACTTACGAATACAGAGGTGAAACAGTTGCTCGAACAGTGAAAACTCCAGCCGTACACGCCAGCAAAATGGCGTCGCCAGCCAAAAACGCGTCGGAACGCCGTTCGCCAATCGGTGCCTGGTAACCTACTCTACAACCGCCAGTCCAGCTAATAGGGAACCTTTCGCATAAATGCACTAGCCAGTCAGACAAAAGGCCCGTTCCCCATAGCTTCACGCAGCCAATCAGAGAACGTGTACGCCCACGCCGAAGAAAACGCCGCGCCATTTCGTCCGCGTGTAGTTGTCTACAATGTCGTGATGTGGTCTGAACTGACGTGATCTTTTTACTCCCCTGGTTCAGGAAATAGCATGCCTTCGTCGTCTTCACGCGTGTGCTACTTTTGCAATTGGAACATTATGTTTACTCGATGTGCTTTGATGGACTCGGAACTGATCACGACCTGGCAATGAAAGGGTCGAAACACTCGCTCGCAGCACAGTAAAAAGAGCAGAATGGCTTCTCACGAAGATAGTAGACGATGGAGATGTTAATAAATGTTTGGTGGTTAAAAAATTATTTTATGTTATCCGCAAAAAAAAAAATTGTCAAAGCGAATCTCTTCTGAAATATTTTTTAGCGCAATAAAATTTGTTTGTGCTTGCTACGTCTCCGACGTACAGCGATGCTGTCTAGTGGAGAGAAAATCCGCCGACCAGCGGCATCGTCCGGCGAATATCCGGGAGTGACCTCGCGGGGAATAAAACCCAGCTCACCTACGAGGGATGTGTTGTCTGACCACTACACCACCGAGGCATCTATGTAAAATTGAACATTTACTTATATTTTATCTATAAATTATACTATTTCATTTATAATTAATATGAATAAAACAGGTAGGAAATATATGTGTTGGTACTGCCCAGTAATAAATAGCTATCACCCAAAATATTGTTAAAACTGAGTACGCACAAATGTGGTGCGTAGTCCCTATGGTGTAATTTTCTAGACTTAGTTAAGTTTAGTTTACGTGAGGCGGAGGAATAGCCTGAAAGTAGAACTTCAGCAGGGCTTCGGAAAGTTGGAAGAAGCCGTGAATGGACTATCTGTTTCTGCTACTTATAACAGTTTTGATTACTGCAGTGGCAATATACAAATAATGATTTACCCGTTCAATTCGCGCGTCCACGATCGTGGCAATGTTGTAAATCAAGGATACTTATTGCCGGTGCTGCGCATATCAAGGTTTCAATGCCCGATATTTTGGTCGTCTTTCTTGCGAGAAACTTCACTTGCCTCTACGTTGCCGGGGCCACGGTGGTGTAGTGGTTAGACTGCTGGTCTCCCACTTAGGCGAACCGGGCTCGATTCCCGGCGGGGTAGTTCCCGGATTTTCGCATGCCGCTGGTCGCGCGGGTTTTCTCTGGGATCTCCCGTTTGCTTGCCCTCTCATTCCGGCGCTGCTCCATACCTCGCTTCACCCTCGTCGGCTCTCAAGACCTCGATGCTAAGAGCCGCCCAAATCTCTTCACTCACTATAAACTCGTGAGACCTAAGTACAGCGCATCTCAAAATATTGCACAGCTGCGACACCCGAGTTTGTAAATTAACATGGATCGAAAGTGTTAAGCTCTTTCCTATTGCTTAAAGTACTCTGCTACATGAATGATAGAATTGTGGTTGCCAATTACAGGACCGCCAAAGACAATTATGTTGGTATTTACGTTAAAAAATATTTGGATGGTACCATCCAACCACTAGTACGTATATATTACGTGGGACACCATCAGAACATTTGACTGCAGTCTTGGAGGGTTCTGTGTATAAAACTTTGCTTCTCCAAAGTTTACATTGCTCTTTCAAAGCAGTAGTTTAGAATTAGAAGACTTCAAATCTTCACTTTTCTTTGTTTATTTTTCATGCATGCTTTCTTAGTAGGCCTATTATTCTATTATTTTTGTTAAAGACTATATTTTCGCCGCGTCGAATTTTCGAATTAAGTTATACGTAAAAAAGCTTGTAATTTTTGCGGAGCTGCGGCCTGAATAGACGCTTTCGATGGAGACTTAAATAGAGTTCAGTTTCCGGCATGAAGAGCTCTGGGTTACGAAGAGACTTTGAAAGGGAATTTTCTAAAGGTTTCACAATCTCATAACTAGCTAGAAGCCCGCGCAGCCATGACGTGCCTACTGCGAGGTCAGAGTTCAACAGTGCCCACGCATCATTCTTAACATTTAACCGGTAAGGCAACGCCTTACTTTCTCTTCAGTTGCGAACGGAGGTCAGAGAGTAAAAGTGACCTCATGCGGAGTTGTATATTATGCATCGCATTATCGTGGTATCACCCAGCGGACAAAAATCAAGCCATCAATTATACTTGTAAGCTGTTAGCGGCAGGTGAAGCACAAAAAAAAAAAAAAAAAAAAAAAAAAGCCTTTCATTTTCTACGTTAACACACATCGCAAAAATGTTTTCTCTGATTTCTGACAACGCATGTTTAAAAAAGCAACTCGTACGACTGGATTGTATTTTCGACTTCGCCCAGTCGTCTGCAGTTTTAGATTGTAAATATACTCATTCCCACAGTCAAATGGAGCTTTACACTCAGATTTCCAACAACTAAAAAGAACTCACATGAGTGTACGCTATATTCAAACATAACGAGCAGTTTCCCTATGCTACACCATTGTCTCTTGTAATAATTTATAGCACATGCATCATAAACACTGATCACCCAAACAACGATAGCGTTTGTAACGACAGAAAACTGAACATTAAGTAAGGCCGTAGGCTACTTGGTTGGGACGCCGACGTCGAGTGCGAGGGGTTTTGAGTTCGAATTCCATGTACTGTATGGACATGCGTGTAGTTTTTGATTCTACGTTCAGCATTATTTTAGAGTGCAAGCCACCTACCGACACTAAATAGAGGCGTAAAATTAACATTCCTACAAAACAAATACTGAGATAATATCGGTCTCATCTTGCTTGATTTACTTCTGTAGTGAAATTTTTTTTGCAAAGCACACACTTACCACAGCATGGCGGGGAAATTTAATGAAATGTTCTCAATCTGAATAAGTAGTAATTGTATGGTAATCACTGCGAAAAACAGGTGAACAGTAGCGCGCAGCTAATTTCACAATAATCTTATTAATATTTTGATTAGGAGTCTAGTAAGAAATCAGGAAAGGAATTAGAAAGCCACAAACAAATAAAATTCTCTAACATTTGCTAAAGGAGGTGACGAAAAGGACTTGGAAAATGTGACTCTCAGAGCTATAGTGCGGTCCAGAACCCACGGCCTTCAGAATGCGACACATTCATGCTACACCGTGATCAAATAGGTTCGCTAACCACCGCTCAGAGATTATTTTTTTTTTTTTATCAGCGAACAAAACATGATGTCGGGTTTCAAAAACTGCTGCAACTTAGTATTACAGAAATTACACTTCAGTTATCATTCTACGATCTGTCGATAAAACTTAAAATATTTCGCACACATCGCGATGTTTAAATGCAGCACACCGTGACACGAGGCTGCCAGAAAAACTCTTTCTTCTCAGTCGGAGAACCGGAAATTAACTTGCGGGGTGGTGGGTGAACGAATCGGATGTTGCAGCGTCTGAATGGCTTCCACGTCTAACGGGGAAACAAAGAACTCGCAAATTTTCAGATCGAGTCACTTTAAGCATGTTTCCAACGTTTTCGTCATTGGTTCGCAGATTGGCTACAGATCAACGAAGGAACGAACGGGCAATGTGTTATCACAGTCACATTGATGTTACCTGCATATTTGCTAACTGCGAGGGAAAAGTTATGCGTAGATCCACATATTTCAAAAAGCGCATACGCCATGGGAGTACAACAGACCCACGTGGTTCGCCCGTAAATCGTTGGTTTACACATAATGAACGTGATTCATTCAATAGAATGGTCGATTAGGCTTTTTAGGCTATAAGACAAATGTATAAACAACGCCGTATAGCAACAGCGTATGCAGTCTGTTACCACAGATATGTGGAGCTACTACGTTTTAACGTCTCGTATTTGTAAAGAACAACATGATGATGCTGGTAAAGGGATATCGGCAGGAAATCATGCTTAAATTTGGTGGGATCGCGTAAGAATACCAACGTATACAGAAGCGATATGTAATAAGGTACTTTTGATGAAAGTGTGCCCCATTCGCTTTTGGCTGCATGAATATGCTGGGAGCGGGTCTTGCGTCTGATTTGGTGTTGCTTCCGAAGGTTCCCGACAGTCACGGCTGACGTCTGGCAATGTTTATCCTCGGGCACTGCAGGCGAACTACTTCCTGCCAACTGCAGTAGTTTCGCCTTTATCAATTCGGCTCTTCCGTGACACAGCACCGTTCTGCGTGAAGCTGCAACTACTTGTGCAGAATGAACTGTACGCAAAAACAACACTATTTCCTGCCCTCACTCCGGCAAGAAAGTTCTGAAGAATACTGCTAGCGGCGGTTTGGGAAGTTCTGTTTTACCGGCACCAGGATAGTGAACCGTTGTCCCGTCGCCTACCGAGTGTCTACGTCAGGTCGTTGCAAGCTTTTAAAGTAATTTTGGTAACCATCTTTCTGTTTCACAATGTGCCCAAGACTAGTTTGAGTTCGGAGAATCAAAATATTGCTAGGTTAGCCTTAGGCTGTGTCCAATTTTTCTCTCCCCAAGTAGATAAGATTGCTGTGCTTAGGAGCGCCTGTGACGTCATAAACATAAACTAGACTTGACCTAATTCCTCACTGCTTGTTTGTTAGGCGTGCTTTGTTCATCCATATTTGTTGTTGATACCTCCCGAATTTACACACAAAAATATAAATTAAAATTATAAACAATACATTTATATTTTTTAATTATATTTACAGTTACCAAAACATTATATATATATATATATATATATATATATATATATATATANAGGTACTTTTGATGAAAGTGTGCCCCATTCGCTTTTGGCTGCATGAATATGCTGGGAGCGGGTCTTGCGTCTGATCTGGTGTTGCTTCCGAAGGTTCCCGACAGTCACGGCTGACGTCTGGCAATGTTTATCCTCAGGCACTACAGGCGAACTACTTCCTGCCAACTGCAGCAGTTTCGCCTTTATCAATTCGGCTCTTCCGTGACACAGTACCGTTCTGCGTGAAGCTGCAACTATTTGTGCAGAATGAACTGTACGCAAAAATAAACACTATTTCCTACCCTCACTCCGGCAAGAAAGTTCTGAAGAATACTGCTAGCGGCGGTTTGGGAAGTTCTGTTTTACCGGCACCAGGATAGTGAACCGTTGTCCCATCGCCTACCGAGTGTTTACGTCAGGTCGTTGCAAGCTTTTAAAGTAATTTTGGTAACCATCTTTCTGTTTCACAATGTGCCCAAGACTAGTTTGAGTTCGGAGAATCAAAATATTGCTAGGTTAGCCTTAGGCTGTGTCCAATTTCTCTCTCCCCAAGTAGACAAGATTGCTGTGCTTAGGAGCCCCTGTGACGTCATAAACATAAACTTAGATTTGACCTAATTCCTCATTGCTTGCTTGTTAGGCGTGCTTTGTTCATCCATATTTGTTGTTGATACCTCCTGCATTTACACATAAAAATATAAATTAAAATTATAAACAATATATTTATATTTTTTAATTATATTTACAGTTACCAAAACATTAGATATATATATATATATNTTTTTTGTGCCCAGTTAACGAAACTATCGGAAAACAAAATATTTACCCCAGCACGTGTTCCGGTTTCACTTATTCAGCTTCATATAATTGGCGGAGTTAATGGACCAAGAACTATCGATCTTGAATAATTTATTCAAGGGATTTCCATACCAGTTGCTTCTATTGTAAACCGTAAAATAATCTTAACCCAAATGCATACGGGCATAATGACAATCCGAATTCACCATTACGAATCCAGCGTTACTTACAAGAGAAGGCGGAATGGAAGACGACGATCTAGTGGTGGCCAATCAGGGAAGGTTATCCGCAAACGACTACAACTGTAATGTAGTAAAAAGTGCCCAAATCGCCGCCGCTGGCTGAAGTGGAGAATTCGAACAGAGAGACGAAGCGGGGAGACTCGAACGCAGAACGTTTCTGTTAACGTTTGGTCAGTGAGAAAACAGAATGCCGCAACCACCCTGATTACGAGTAATATAAGGTAGTTTGCGTTCACTACTCAACAGCGATTGACGATGAAATTTGTGTTCATTTTTAATTGTTCAGAGAACGACAGTATGAAAAGTTGGAGGTGAAAAACGGCTGCCCAAAACAATCGGCCGTGTTTCGGGAAGACAACCGCCAGCGTTATTTTCCACAATCCGTCTTGACAGAGTTGCGGAGTTTGGGTTCGATTCCCGCTGAAGCGCAAACCTTCAGCTCTTCACGCATCAGTATGAAAATTGCTGTAGTGTCTACTTTCAAGGCATTATTTATGGCACTGTACGTATTTTCTTGCTGCTACGGCCGGTATCTAACAGTTTATTAGGCTGACGCCTCACCTAATAAGGTACATGGGCTTACGCATTTCCCAGGACTCAAACCCGAAGGTCTCTCTCTCGCACTGCCACGCAGAAGCTGACTCTCAAGTTGAGGAAGAATAGAAAAACAAAGCACAGACCTGCTTGTTTAGTCTCCTTGTCGGAACTTCGAAGGTCAGATGCAAAAGGCGACCAGGAATGGAATCAGATTACAATTCCGATATGGAGACTCGGCTGGTGGTAAAAATAGAGACTTTCTCACGTGGCGCGTAGCGCGTGCTATACGTGATCTGCACGCACGCTACTAGCGGGCGTACGCGCCGTAATGAATGAACGCCGCGCGCACACACGCACACACACGCACCCCTTCTGGTCGGGCGCCAAGACGCCGGCGCCTCTCCTCTGATAAGATATCGGCCTTTTTTATTTCAAGCCGGACTTGAGTCCGAATTGTATGGCTACGTGCACTGATTCTCCCCAAGTACGCAGATTTACACACTTAACTCTTAGCCTATAACAAACTTTAGCTTTTTAGAGTACGAAATAAACCCGTTTACTTTTCAGTTTTAATTTTTTCATGGATGGCTAGTTAAATTTTGCTAGCACGGTGACTTCTTATTTTAATTACTAGTACATAACCCACAAATTTTAAATGCTTTTTTTTCCTCGAAAATTTTAATGAGTACAGCCACATGTGTATGTAATTTGCAGATAAACACAATTCAATTATTTATTTATTTATACTTCCTCGTTACTAAGTTATACTGAGACTGTACCCTCCCCCCCAATTACTTTAATGAGACTGTACCTCCTCCCAAATTAGCAAGTAAGAAATGAATGATGACTACAACATTTCAAAACACTGCCATCAAATTAATCTATATATTCTTTAAAAAAGGTTATTCAATTAACCTTATGTAATAGTGAGAACTGTCTTGACTTAGTAATGATATGTGAGTATCCTGGCATTNGGGGGGGGGGGGGACAAAGCTCCGCACTTACTATAGCAAGTCCAATGATTGCAAAGTAACTATCCTAATTCTTTGTATACATAATGTCATTGCATGGAGGTACTGGGTTTTCATCCCCTCTCTATCCCTTTTTCTCCTTCAGCTAATATGAAAGGATAGTTTCGAAAATTTTATGTTGTCAATAATCAATACGGCAGAAAAAAATACCAGTTTCCTGTACGATTTTATGACTTTCTCGTTGCCAACACATATTAAATATGTTTTGTTGCTCCAAGAGAAGGAATGTATGTTTTAGCTCTCTGTTTGTATGAGTCGAATTACAAAATAAACTAGGGGTAAGAAAAACCCTACAAAGCAGTTATTTACATAAAAAAATCAATTAAATTGTTAGTAAAAAAGTTTAATTCGGAACAGGTAAATGTTTTTCATATTATCATTCCTGTTCATTACCGCAATTATTCAAGTAAGATTTGAACTAGCAATCGTACGTCAATATGCATTTCAGATCCAACTAAAATGAAACAGCCACTACTCATAATTTTATTTTAGCAGACGTAATTCGTTAAAACCAAACAAATCATGGAAAAATTCGCTTTGGGTTATAGCGGCGATTTTGTTAGCAAACTTAAGAGGCATCCCTAGCAAAAAAAAAAAAATGTAACGCCTCAAGGTTACATCCGCAACATTGGAACGGCGATGTAAAATAGTATAAACAAGCTTCGCGCGTAATCTGTTTCATCAGAATACTAAGCAGTGACTATATGGTTTTAATGCAGCAGTCTCTTCAGATAAGATACAGCATTGTCACTACGGTTTAAAACACTAGCTGTTTTACGGAAGAATGCATATCGTAAACACAGGCCTACTTAGCGATTTTTTTGCTGACGCTGACAATTTTCAACGACCCCGTTTGTGTTTCAATAACGAAATTTATGAATGGGCAACAAAACATCGACTTTCATGTCCGTCCTGGGAAAAAAATTTTTATTTAAATATTCTATAGTTTGTCTAAAATGATAATACACACAACTGCTTACGACAAGATGTATATGATAATTAGGGCGGCCCCGCAACGTCTAAGCACCTACAGTCATGAGGATAAATGTATTCTGAATTGCTAGGAATCCAGATGACTGTAGTAAACACGGAACAAAGTTACGGCCGAGGGGTGAGTGTGGACTTCCCGTCATCTGCGTACTCCTCAGACATGACGAAGAGTAGGATGTGGTACGAATTCATACGAAGCTCGAGTTTGCCTAGGACGCACTTGGAAGTGACAGTGTTCAAAGCCAGGTCTCCAAAAGCACGAGTTTGTAGTGGCAAAGTTTAAGAATTAAGTAATTTCAAATTCGATGTTGTCAGGCCGTTCTCAAGGATTGCAGGGGCAAGGGATAAAAAAAAACGGCGTTGCAAGAATGCGTTTTTCAACTTTCAAACAGCACATTACACAAAATTTAATAACAAGAATGGGCTGCCGATACGTAAATTAACTAATTTCATTCCTAAACTGAGCCGCTATTTAGAGTTAAGCGTGCTCTAGAATCTCGGTACATAAACTTAAATCTGCGTGTTTTCTTTACACAAGTATCTTAATAACAATATCGAAATTAAATAACTGAAATGAAGTTACAATGTTGTTTGAAATATATATTTCTCTACGAGGCCAGTTTTCCAAGCACTCGCGGCTCTCCACGATGACGTAATTCGGCCGTCGGTTTCGGAATATGCCATGAGTACCGAGGCGGATGCGTTATACATTCTCCGCTTGCCTTGAAACTTGACAGTTTCGGTTGCAATTATCACTGAGCTATTCAAGCAAACACAACACTGTCTCCTCCTATACCGCGGGATTCCAAACACACGCCAACCCCCCACCCCCCTTTTATATTCACTTGTATTTATTTAAAATGTCAGAGATGGATTCTGGTTAGTATTCACACTCCATAAAATACAAGTTACTATCATAAAACAGTAATTATCACAATAAATTTATTATTAAGCAATAAATACATTAGTATGCTTCGCATTTGTTATATTAACACAATTTTAATTTTTAATGGGAACTAATAAAGCACGCGATAAATAAAATTGTATTCCTTGAAAACTGCAACACAGGTACTAGGGCTCCTATAAGTATTGCTAGCTCCGATACAAAAAATATAAATTCGTTGGAACCAGATGTATCGTTTACACAATATCGGCTTTCTGCTAGGAAAATTATGCTACCACTAAGTATTCAAGACAAATCAAACTGAATGCAACAGCCGTTTATGCGAGCAGCGGTTATCACCTTGCGCGTATAATACTAACAACACTATATTTCATGTATAATTGGTTAAGTTAGTGGGTTCGTAGTTTAACGGTTTCGGACCCACATAAAGTTCTAAAAGAATAACTTTTTCACAGCCAAAAATTTCGGCACCACTACATTAAAGAGAATATTATTCGAAACCAATTATTTCTATTTGGGAATTACTGTCCTACCATGTTATTAGTTTTCCTTCCATTATTTCTTCCTTGATCTTCTTTCTTCCTCTTTGAACGACTCGTGACCCCTTCCTCATCCCAGGCGCCACTCGGCACGGTCCGGCCTACCACCGCCACGGCCTGGTCCACAGGTGCCCGTCGCCCTTCACGGCGTATCAATAGGGCGACGTTGGTTCTTTAAAAATAGTCCCTAGCGCTTTCTCCGAGTACTGTAGTCGCGTTTTTTTTCCATTCCCTCGCCAGCCAATCAAGAGTTTCTTTTACACGTGGTCGTTTCGAGGCCACGTTATGATGCGTCACGTAAGCATGTAAAATGCATGTATGATGTCGCGAAATATTTTGTTGCGTTTCAGATCGAAAAGTCTTAAAATTCAAGATGTATAGGCGTATCTGTATTATAATACTCTTACGGCTAATAATTAAAAAAAATCAGAAGTTTGGCATTCGTTATTTATTCAAACTCTGAAAACAACTAGATGACAAAACCTCCAGAATAAAATACACCTGGGGTATACAGGACGTTTCTCGAATAAGTGCGCATAAAAAGTAAGATGGGCAGGAAAAATTTAGGTGTTTAAATAATTCGTACAGTTCTTTTTGCAATTTGATGATAAACAATTGACCACTAGATGCAAGCACTTTGATACGAAAGCCGCTTTTTGACAGTACGATGGCAAACAGAAAATAATATTCTCCGGATAGACAGGATTCGTCAATGACGTTTGGTGTCAAATTGACAAAAAAAAATATATTTGTTGGAACAACTTAGTTGAATGGATACGTCGTAAAAACTACAAACAACAATAGCGCTTACTTAGAATTGTCAAAAAAGTGGCCTCCGTAACTGAGACAGAGTATATTTCTGATAAACATAATTTGAAATTTCCCTCTAAATATTACTGTATTTACCGATTAAATAATCCATTTTAGTCCATATACTTCAATGCTACGAGTTAATCATTACCTAGTGGCTATGCATGTCTCTCCATTGCACAAACAAGATATACATTAACTTTCTTTAATGGCTGCATTATTAAATTTTATATTCCATTTCGATGAATCCTAACTCTTATTATCCTGTTGCTTTCTTCCATTTCTGACGAAAAGGACAATGCATGCGCTAGGTTAAACACGGATGAACATGTGAGCAGACGACATGGCAAAAACAAAACCATGAANAAAAGGACAATGCATGCGCTAGGTTAAACACGGATGAACATGTGAGCAGACGACATGGCAAAAACAAAACCATGAGAAGCAAAGATAATACAACTCCATCCCTAATCTGAAAGGCCAGCAAAGATCACGTATTACAGAGTCACGTGTCACGCAAACGCTTGACATTAACAAAGTTTTCTTCACGTGAGCGTCCACGTGAAGTGATCGCGATAGGTCTCATTGAAAACACGCCAGTCAGGTTTAGCCTTGCGTGAACGTGTCACTTAAAACGTGTTACGAGAAACGTGAAGTCATCGTTATCCTCGACTTGCACTGATTGTATAGCAAACTTGTTCAAGGTCAAATGAACACTTTTAAAAATCAAGCTGTATAAAAATTCCCTACTTGTAACTGCAAGAATTTCAACGCCCGCGCTGTCTTACGCCGTAAGTCTTATTGAAAGGAGAATATTTAAACTGTCGAGGTTCCAGCGCCGTTGTGTTTCTCCACGCCAAATATGTACGTTTTCAGTCAATATGATGATAAAAATAATTAGGACCTATATAAACCCCGATTAAACTACTTGATCGTCGTAAACTGTAGTTAAGCCGGAAAGCCGAAACATAGTATTAAAAACCTTCGTTTATGACAAAAATATCTCGCAAAAACTTCTACGTTATTGGAATACCGAGGGAACTGTTTGTTATCGCAACAAGATATCGTAATTTCGCCGATCCAAGTACGCAGAATCACAGTCACGTAAATTTAAATTTCAAACGTTAAATTATTTTTCATACTGTATCTCTGCGATCGTGAGTAGGTAAACGAGATGGTTACCGCAAACAATGCACGACGTTAGTTTGTTTATCGCGGCTTTTTACTATAATGGGAAAATTCGATCTGGAATGACTTCTCTGATATATAATCTGCTTTAATGCATTAGGCCTAATGCATAATCGTAAGCACAAAACTAAAATAAAGCTAACAAACACAGGCATATGAATTGTCTCCCCGTCAAGCTAATTGTCCCCAACAAACAAAAATATATAAACCTGGCATTGATTAAATACGCATAGTGAGATAAATAATTAAAATATATGATGGATGTATTGATTAGTATCGTGTTAATAAAATAAAAATTACAATTCCCTACATATTGTAATTTGTATTAGGGGAGAAATGGTGTAAGCAAAGGAAACCAACAAAAAAAATTAAACATTTATGAAAATCAGATTATGTGGACACAGAAGTGACAGAAGTAAGCCTTTACATTTACTCTCTATTAAAAATGAGCACACCGTGGGTGTTGGTAGGCCAGGTTTGTGGATAAAAGTAAAGTAATCGGTGATCGTATTCAACTATGCTGTTAGTGAACCTGCAAACAAATATAGCTACTNAAAAAAAAAAAGGGGGGGGGGACGTGGGAATGCGCCGATTAGACAAAACTGAAGGACAAAATTATGTAAACGTAAATGAATATCAAAGCAATAAAAAAACAATCGCCGAGACCTAGTTGTTATTTTGCCTGACCTCAATTTTGATACAAGATAGTTATGGTTTTCATTGCAATTTCGCAGTTTTATAAAAAGTGCCTGCAGAGTTTTATATCGTACAAATCATCTATAAACTATATGACTGTTTATACAATTTGATTTAGAAATACACATTTGTCTGTGGACTTATATGGTTACCCTTTCATATGACACAACTATGTTTTTGTACATGTATGTATTGTATTGTTTTGATTTCCNAAAAGGACAATGCATGCGCTAGGTTAAACACGGATGAACATGTGAGCAGACGACATGGCAAAAACAAAACCATGAAAAGCAAAGATAATACAACTCCATCCCTAATCTGAAAGGCCAGCAAGATCACGTATTACAGAGTCACGTGTCACGCAAACGCTTGGACATTAACAAAGTTTTCTTTACGTGAACGTGCACGTGAAGTGATCGCGATAGGTCTCATTGAAAACACGCCAGTCAGGTTTAGCCTTGCGTGAACGTGTTACTTAAAACGTGTTACGAGAAAACGTGAAGTCATCGTTATCCTCGACTTGCACTGATTGTATAGCAAACTTGTTCAAGGTCAAATGAACACTTTTAAAAATCAAGCTGCATAAAAATTCCCTACTTGTAACTGCAAGAATTTCAACGCCCGCGCTGTCTTACGCCGTAAGTCTTGTTGAAAGGAGAATATTTAAACTGTCGAGGTTCCAGCGCCGTTGTGTTTCTCCACGCCAAAGATGTACGTTTTCAGTCAATATGATGATAAAAATAATTAGGACCTATATAAACCCCGATCAAACTACTTGATCGTCGTAAACTGTAGTTAGGTCGGAAAGCCGAAACATAGTATTAAAAACCTTCGTTTATACCAAAAATATCTCGCAAAAACTTCTACGTTATTGGACTACCGACGGAACTGTTTGTTATCGCAACGAGATATCGTAATTTCGCCGATCCAAGTACGCAGAATCACAGCCACGTAAATTAAAAATTTCAAACGTTAAATTATTTTTCATACTGTATCTCTGCGATCGTGAGTAGGTAAACGAGATGGTTACCGCAAACAATGCACGACGTTAGTTTGTTTATCGCGGCTTTTTACTATAATGGGAAAATTCGATCTGGAATGACTTCTGTGATATATAATCTGCTTTAATGCATTAGGCCTAATGCATAATCGTAAGCACAAAACTAAAATAAAGCTAACAAACACAGGCATATGAATTGTCTCCCCGTCAAGCTAATTGCCCCCGACAAACCAAAATATATAAACCTGACATTAATTGAATACGCATAATGACATAAATAATTAATATATATGATGGATGTACTGGTTAGTATAGTGTTAAGAAAATAAAAATTACAATTCCCTACATATCGTAATTTGTATTAGGGGAGAAATGGTGTAAGCAAAGGAAACCAAACAAAAAAATTAAACATTTATGGAATTCAGATTATGTGGACACAGAAGTGACAGACGTAAGCCGTTACATTTACTCAAAGATTCTATTAAAAATGAGCACACCGTGGGTGTTGGTAGGCCAGGTTCGTGGATAAAAGTAATCGGTGATCGTATTCAACTATGCTGTTACTCAACCTGCAAACAAATATAGCTACTATCATTTGCGATCCATTGATAAAAAAAAAAGGGAGGGGGCGCGGGAATGCCCCGATTAGACAAAACTGAAGGACAAAATTTTGTAAACGTAAATGAATATCAAAGCAATTCAAAAACAATCGCCGAGACCTAGTTGTTATTTTGCCTGACCTCAATTTTTATACAAGATATTTATGGTTTTCATTGCAATTTCGCAGTTTTATAAAAAGTGCCTGCAGAGTTGTTAGTTATTTTATATCGTACCGATCATCTATAAACTATATGACTGTTGATACAATTTGATTTAGAAATACACATTTGTCTGTGGACCTATATGGTTAGCCTTTCATATGACAAAACTGTTTTTGTACGTGTATGTATTGTGTTGTTTTGATTTCCCCCACTCGTATGCATTTAACCGCTGCTTGATTTTTTTCTCCGTTTCATCGCCATCGGCGCTCAAGAACTGAGCAGTCTCTCACAGAGCTCACTCGTCCGCTAGTATTTGTACGTGATGCTTCACACCGCTGGCACGCACGCCATCTGGCGGCCCAGCGACGCCTAGCTTCCCGCCAGCTGTGACCTCCAGCACCCGGCCACGCGCCTCCACCATGAAGACAGTAATTTAAGTAGAGTCTATGCGGGGTTTCTTCACACTTTTTCAACCTAGCCTTTGAAAAATCATCCCACGTACGACGGGATTCGTTGTTTCCTAAATATGTCGTATATTACAAGCGTTTTATACTTGTGCGGACATAAAATACCTTATTTTTGGTTGAATTGAACTTTTATTTATATTTTATCTATAAAGTGTAATGTTTAATTTATAATAAATGTTAATTAAATAGTGGGAAAATGAATGTGTTGGTAATGCCTACTAAGAAATAGTTCTCATGCAGAATACTATTACACTAAGTGCTCACGAATGCAGTGCGCTGTCCCTATATATAGCGTAACGGAAATTATGTTGCTAACGATTCCTACCGTTTCGAGTACTGCGTCTGTCTTACACATTTATCTCGACAAGATGCCGAGTAAATTTTTGTTTCTGTTCGTAGAAACTAGCGCCTAAAATAATAAAAAACTGTAGAAAATAATGAGAGAGTGAAGAGATACGGGCGGCTCTTAACATCGAGGTCTTGAGAGCCGATTAGGGTGAAGTGAGGTGAGTACGGAGAAACGCGGGAATGAAGAGACGGGGGGAAACGGGAGATCCTTGAGAAGACCCGCCGACTAGCGGCATCGTCCGGCACGATTCTCACATGCGAAAATCCTGGGAATCGAGCCCGGTTCGCTTCGGTGGGAGGCGAGCATTCTAACCACTACACCACCGCGGTCCAAAAAAAAAAAAATCAAAATAAAATATTTCTTGCAGCGTAAACCACTTGGGACGAAGAGGAAGAAGACGTTTGCAANGGTCCAAAAAAAAAAAATTAAAATAAAATATTTCTTGCAGCGTAAACCACTTGGGACGAAGAGGAAGAAGACGTTTGCAATCTGCGGAACGAGGAAGGGAAGAAACCTGCGTAGTTGTCGCGGTGGTCCCGTTCACACGTCGCGATGCGAAACTAGTTTGTGCGCGGGATTAATTAGAGAACTTCGGATGGCGAGTACTGGTTTAGCGAGCTGGAGGTGTCGCTCAACTCTGCTAGGTGTTGGTCAATAGGCGGAAGGTAGGGGGGGGGAGGCAGTGAAGGTTCGAAACCCACCCCACTATGTGACTCATAACTTGATTTTGCGCCAGAACCATTCTAGCAAAGTTCCCACCAGGGACGTGTTACAACTTACAATTTTCGCAGTGACACTAATTGGTCTTGCACTCTGGTATTTACAGTCTGTTGCGTAACGAAATATTTCTTTCAAAATAAAAGTCAATGTTTTATTAAATGTGTTATTTTCACCAAGACTACACCTGGTTAGCGGTTTACTTCTGATACCAATCGTTGAAACAACAATTCCCTGCCCGTAACTTTATATATTTTAAGAGATACGCCGGTTGAAATTCCAGAGGAATGATACAAAATGTACAGCTCTGAAATTAATTGTAGTCGAGAGTAAAGTAAGGAACTACTAAGCCGTAATGAATTTTTGAAATTGTTCCTCTCGAAAAAATGTAATGTGGAAGACGTGTACATAATGAATGAGAGAGATACTAAGCTCATAATATATAATTTCATGTTCGAATTTTAAAGACAAGCAGGTGGAGACGATAAATGTTTAATACTGCATGAAATGGAGTCACACAATTAGTACCTGTTTCGGTCTCGCCAGTACTTAACGTCTTTTAACGTCTTATTTATTTATTATTTTTTTTATATGCGCGCTGTTGACAACGTCTATATAGTACAATACAGGCATACATGATTAAATTATTACTAAACTTGCTGAAGTAATATCAATATAGTATACTCTCACAATAATACGGTGTTAACACTAATAAAAATAATAATAACGATGGGGGNTGAAGTAATATCAATATAGTATACTCTCACAATAATACGGTGTTAACACTAATAAAAATAATAATAACGATGGGGAAAGACTTACGCTAATGAATGAGAAAGTATTGATAATGAATACATATTTCGTTAACAAGTGTATGCTTTTGAATTATAGATCATTCCAAAATTAATCACACAAAAAAAAGGCACGGTTTTTACTATAATATTTATAAAGGGTAATAAATACACCATTAAACTATTACTTAACTTATTCAACACAGCATAACAACTATGACAGTGTAGAAGCGTATTGGTAATGGATTAGAATCCAGTGGAATATGTTCATTCCTTTTCAGGTCCGGGTAGTGAGCTTAGCAAGGTGACACGCTATAGTCTGCACTCGCTCGCCAAGGCCTGGGTTCGAATCCAAACACGGCGCCGAGGAACCCACATGTCTAACCCGCTTCTCGATTCGTCCAACACTTGCAACGAGATCTGTTGTGCCACAGGGCGCAAAAATCGTCGGGGACAAAAAGGGAAGAACACTTCCCAAGTTACCGAGTTGCTTGCACACGCGGTGGCCTACCTGCCTCGTATTCGGAAGGTTGTGGGTTCGATTCCTGTCCTTTCGCTTTGAATACAGCGAAATGTGACATTCGCAAGTTTTGTTTCAAATCGCCATTACTTTGCTGCCACGGCACAGAAACACTGTAAGGAATGTAAATATATTATCCTTAATTTCTTAATATAATGAAAAAAAATGATGGTAAAAGTTAAAATGTGAAACATATTAGCTGTTAAGTAGGGGCTAGAGATTGAGTTTATTGCAAAAAAAACTTATTGGCTCCAGTTGTCACCAAATATTTTACAACAGGAAGACTTAACATTCAATACAACAACCTGCCTTTTGAGTTCGTTCTTTCAAGCTTTGTGGGCTCACAATTTTCAGTTCCTGGCGTATTCATCAGTTTTTAATAAATACTAATATGTTTCTTGTTTATAGAGTGTGACAGCCTACGCACATCAAATAATTCTCCTAAGTTCACCTCACCTTGGATTGCTGTTTCTACATGAGGGTCGTGGACAATGGCTTACATTTGATACGATGGGACCCGCTCGACTCACCATCTCATTGCTGCTGCCTGCGTGAGTGCTGAACGGCAAATTGCGCACTAGTGTGCTGTTTCGAAGCTTCGCCTGATGAAACAAAGACGAAGTCCTATTTGCATGTGTCTGTTGAAACCGTCACAAGCGATTTATGATTTAGTCATATATTTTTCTTAAGACTGTCATAATTTAGTACATTAGGTACGTTAACCTTGCACTACAAATGTCGCTATTGTTGCCCCTGTTTATAACCTAAGCTTACACATATGTAAGAACAGCATGCACATACATCATGACTCAGCGGGATCCGAACCAGGAACCTCTAAAATTTTGTATTTGTAAGTATATTACACAGGTATAGATCTGTACAACCTTTTCAAGAATTCAGTGTTTCTTCAGTACTGACCGCGAAAATCACGCAACATGACGCCACTTTACTGAAGATCTCGTGGGTTGAGTGAGTCAAAATTAAATTAACGTACCTAGACGCAGTTTTAAGTTTTAGCGTTAGTCATAGTATAAGTGCTCCTTTACATCAGCCGTAACTATAATTACGCGAACCCATTCAAAATAAATTAATGCACCAATAATAGTCCTCACAACAGTAAGTGTGTGCCGAGATAAAATGAAACTGACTTAATTATAACTCTACTCCACGTCGAGACAAGTGATGCGCCACGNGTAAGTGTGTGCCGAGATAAAATGAAACTGACTTAATTATAACTCTACTCCACGTCGAGACAAGTGATGCGCCACGCGATGGCCAGACACCGCCTCGCATAATGGCCGGTAGTCGCACCCGGTGACGTAAGCGAGAGCGTTTGGCGCTCTCTCTCTCTCTCTCTCTCNTGAAGTAATATCAATATAGTATACTCTCACAATAATACGGTGTTAACACTAATAAAAATAATAATAACGATGGGGGAAAGAGTTACGCTAATGAATGAAAGTATTGATAATGAATACATATTTCGTTAACAAGTGTATGCTTTTGAATTATAGATCATTCCAAAATTAATCACACAAAAAAAGGCACGGTTTTTACTATAATATTTATAAAGGGTAATAAATACACCATTAAACTATTACTTAACTTATTCAACACAGCATAACAACTATGACAGTGTAGAAGCGTATTGGTAATGGATTAGAATCCAGTGGAATATGTTCATTCCTTTTCAGGTCCGGGTAGTGAGCTTAGCAAGGTGACACGCTATAGTCTGCACTCGCTCGCCAAGGCCTGGGTTCGAATCCAAACACGGCGCCGAGGAACCCACATGTCTAACCCGCTTCTCGATTCGTCCAACACTTGCAACGAGATCTGTTGTGCCACAGGGCGCAAAAATCGTCGGGGACAAAAAGGGAAGAACACTTCCCAAGTTACCGAGTTGCTTGCACACGCGGTGGCCTACCTGCCTCGTATTCGGAAGGTTGTGGGTTCGATTCCTGTCCTTTCGCTTTGAATACAGCGAAATGTGACATTCGCAAGTTTTGTTTCAAATCGCCATTACTTTGCTGCCACGGCACAGAAACACTGTAAGGAATGTAAATATATTATCCTTAATTTCTTAATATAATGAAACAAATTGATGGTAAAAGTTAAAATGCGAAACATATTAACTGTTAAGTACGGGCTAGAGATTAAGTTTATTGAAAAAAAAAAAAACTTATTGGCTCCAGATGTCACCAAATATTTTACAACAGGAAGACTTAACATTCAATACATCAACCTGCCTTTTGAGTTCATTCTTCCAAGCTTTGTTGGCTCACAATTTTCAGTTTTTAAGAAACACTAAAATGTTTCTTGTTTATAGAGTGTGACGGCCTACGTACATCAAATAATTCGCCTAAGTTCACCTCACCTTGGATTGATGTTTCTACATGAGGGTCGTGGACAATGGCTTACATTTGATGCGATGGGACCCGCTCGACTCACCATCTCATTGCTGCTGCCTGCGTGAGTGCTGAACGGCAAATTGCGCACTAGTGTGCTGTTTCGAAGCTTCGCCTGATGAAACAAAGACGAAGTCCTATTTGCACGTGTCTGTTGAAACCGTCACAAGCGATGTATGATTTAGTCATATATTTTTCTTAAGACTGTCATAATTTAGTACATTAGGTACGTTAACCTTGCACTACAAATGTCGCTATTGTTGCCCCTGTTTATAACCTAAGCTTACACATATGTAAGAACAGCATGCACATACATCATGACTCAGCGGGATCCGAACCAGGAACCTCTAAAATTTTGTATTTGTAAGCATATTACACAGGTATAGATCTGTAGTCTGTTCAAGAATTCAGTGTTTCTTCAGTCCTGACCGCGACAATCACGCAACATGACGCCATTTTACTGAAGATCTCGTGGGTTGACTGAGTCAAAATTAAATTAACGTACCTAGACGCAGTTTTAAGTTTTAGTGATAGTCACATTATAAGTGCTCCTTTACATCAGCGGTAACTATAATTACGCGAACCCATTCCCCATAAATTAATGCACCAATAATAGTCCTCACAACAGTAAGTGTGTGCCGAGATAAAATGAAACTGACTTAATTATAACTCTACTCCACGTCGAGACAAGTGATGCGCCACGCGATGGCCAGACACCGCCTCGCATAATGGCCGGTAGTCGCACCCGGTGACGTAAGCGAGAGCGTTTGGCGCTCTCTCTCTCTCTCTCTCTTCACACTCGACGGTTCTTCCGCCGCGGTGACGCGTGCAAAAAATAAATCTCTGCGCCCTGATTTATTTGGCCAACTACTTCGACTGATAACGCGGTACGCGGCGGCGACAACAAGACTTCTGCCGATCACAGATACTGGGCGGGCATCTTTGTATGGCAGTGCTGCGTACGCACAAAAGCTTGATTTCAGCAGAACGCACGTTCGACTGCCGTGATGCTAGTGAAGGAAGCTAAGATTGGTTCAGCACTGCGCTGTTACATACAGCGCTCTCCCCCCCCCACAATTTTCCCTCCCTCCCACCATTATTAATTTTACCCCATTCACGCATTCATATTCTACTTCTGGCTGAGCGGGCTTTCTCGGGGACCTCCCGTTTCCACCCGCCCCTTCATTCCGGCGTTGCTCCATATTCACGTCGCTTCAATCTCATCGGCTCTCAGAAAATTCGGAAGTAACCGTTGATGGACTATAGGTTTCACATTTCGTCGTACTGCAGTCTACTCCAGCCACCGTCGCTTTCTCATCGGCTGGTGCCCCCCTGTGATCAACCTGACTGCCTGTGACCAGATCAGTGAACGCATTTCGCGCTGCTTGTTGCTATAGGCTGTTCACGGTAAAGTGAGCACTATTGAGGCCCTAGTTACTTTTTTCTAACAGCCGTTTTTTATCCTTCTGCCACTTTCAAAATAAATTTTGCCATGCGAGTAATAAACACAGTTAGTATATTTCACTGGACTCGAAAGTCAACGTCTAAGGCTGAAATAAAATACATTTATTGATTGCTATTCCAAATGAAAGAGTTTCAAAAAGTACTCACTTTACCGTGAATAACCTATACGTACCCATCAACTTCAGACGTGCCTGAACGAGGGGTAAGGAGTACCGACGAGGAGCGGTTTCCCCCCTTTTGCGTAAAGGAGCACTTGTTTTTGCGTGTAAAGAACAAACCAACACACCCGAAGCCCATTCTCAATATATTTATGTTGGAAATGGTCTTTAAAAAAAACTCTTCTTCCGATATTGGAACTTTTTCGAGTGGATAACCCCTGGATTCCCATGTATTAACTCAATCCGTNAAAAAAACTCTTCTTCCGATATTGGAACTTTTTCGAGTGGATAACCCCTGGATTCCCATGTATTAACTCAATCCGTGCCCCTTTAATAACTAATACAGGAAGGTAAATTACGGCTAGTGGAAAGTCCTTGCGCAGAGCGCCTTCTTGAGCCTGCTCTGCATCCCCGAGGTCCTGCGCTGGCTTGCGTTCATTAGATGTCCTGGAGAGTCCTCCAGGACATTTCAGGACCGCCGTGAACAACTCGCCAAATCACCAGCCATTTGGGTATTGCGCAGGGACCGAGACCACGTGATGTCGCACCGGCAAACCTGCCACGGCGATTCGGAGCCCGTTCTCGGCGGGCTTACCGCGGATTTCACGATTTGCAAATTATGACGTAAGAATTACGCAAGCAACCGTCGATCACGTAGACCAGTCTTAATTATTTACGATTCACAACTCACGCGATAATATTCTATTTTAGCCAGCGAACACTCGCGATAAGCGTACTCTTTACACTTTCTTTGTAACTAGCCATCTGAACCTCACTCTACACGACGAGTGTTTAATGACATCATTTTTCAAGGCCAGGTGCGGATCCAAGGGATACTATGGGGTTTCGAACCCCTCACTTGCAGCTTCATTTTACACTGGATAAAGTGAGTATATCCTTAAAAACAAGTACAATGTTAGTAATGAAGTATAAATGCATACACTTAATATAGAAACAGGAAATTTTAAGACGCATTTAAAGGNAAGTACAATGTTAGTAATGAAGTATAAATGCATACACTTAATATAGAAACAGGAAATTTTAAGACGCATTTAAAGCGCATATCCACTAATTACCTACTGATATCTATATGTAGCATTAGAACTGAAGCCATACACTAGTATGAATGGGTCTCTAGCTTCATCACTGGTCAAGGCTGATTTCTTCTAGCACATACTTGTCTTGTTATGAGTTAAATTCACAAATACAATCATAAACATCCTAACATATTTGCGTTTTAAATATTTTTTTAGGTTGTAAATGCCTGTTTACCGTCAACAACGTCTGTCACACACTGATTAGTCGCTGCCACAGAGTTTTTTACTTACCAGAAGTATACACGTTTCTTTTAATACTAAAAGAAAAACCAACAACGCACGTGTTTTGCTAAGTTCTATTGTGAATCATACAGCATACTGATCTACATACCTTCTGTTATTTTTGTACACGTCAAAATTCTTAAGTTAACGCATAATTTTTCAATTGTAANATACTGATCTACATACCTTCTGTTATTTTTGTACACGTCAAAATTCTTAAGTTAACGCATAATTTTTCAATTGTAAATCTACCCTTACAACAGGAGTTACACGTTTGGGAAACGTAGCGTAAGCTGCCGTTGGCCGGTGAATTTTCTCGAGGGAGTTCCAGTTTCCCTCGCCCTTGCGCGCCATTTCCGAATCACCATTCGGGAATAGGGATGATGAATAAAGGCTGTTCAAGACAAAATAAACTCTTTTAAAAACCCTAATTAGGATCTACTTTCCTCCCCATTTTGTATTCTTCCACCATAACTTATGTAAAATTAACATTACCATGGACCACATCACTTTATTCATGCGTTAGTCTAGTGTAACTGTGAAATCGTTTGGAATGTGAATACGTTCCTAATTAACAAGTTCTTACACTTCTGAGCATGAAACAAACAAACTCACCGTCCACAAATTTACACGTCACACTTCTAGTACGACGTCAATACATTGAACTATTTCTCCTACCTCGTTGCCAACTTTACAGATAGCGTGCCAGTCAGGCCCTATCTCGACAGCCACTAGTCTCGATGGGTACTACCAACCAACCCGACTCAAAGTTTAGTTCAATATGCACGTCATATAAACACAAAAAGTCTGCTAGATAAGAACGCATAAATCCTATGAAACTAAAAGAGCTGTTAGTAGTGAACATACCTACTCATATTTGGTTCAACCACTCCAACGCCACTCTAAATTAACTTGATTTGTTTTGCAGAAGTGAATAATTAAATAAATTACACAGTCCAAATGTACTTCGAATGCAGTGAATTCCTTATTACTCTTTTCTCCTTCGATCCTATTGGTCGAAGGCCTCGCGCACACGACACGAAAATAAATATTTCACATGCGTTAACACGCGCAAGAATAGCATTTCACTAAATCAACCCGAAATAAACTGGTAACGTATTTCAGAAATTTCTGGAACGATACTACGTTCAGCTGAAAATCTTATCTGTTTTGCGACACACCAATAAAGAGTTTTCAAATTTATTTTGACGCGGGGAATTTAAAATTTGAGAAATTTATTTGTATGTAGAGCGTGTCAAGGAATAAGTTGTCAGTGAAGCATCTTTACGTAGCTACGAATGTGAAAAATAACACTTTTTAACAAACCGTTTCGCCACAGAAGTACTTATTCAGTTTCACTTCTGACATTACTGCATTTACTCCAATCAGCGCCCACGTTCCACTTTTAAAAGCTATACATTTATTGGACTGGGATTTACCTCTCCCCTACCACCCAACACCCTACGTGCGACTTACTTGCGGGTATCAAACGAAGGCAGTTTTTATCGACGAAAATTTTACAACCCAGTAAACTTAAATTTTCTAGGAATTCATGCCAACAGACTAGGAAGATGGCGTCAGTACAGTAGCGGAGATTGCGCGGCGGTGTACCGGGCTAACGACCGCTCTGGCTGGAATGTTATCGCTCCAGCAACATCTCCAGTGGCGCCCTTGCTTGTCCAGGGAAGACGTGGCCTAGCAGGAAGGACGACAGCCACCTCCCGGCAGGGAGCGGATTCAGAACACGGTCTTGAATGGGGAAATATGTCTTGCGGCGTTATTCATTTTTACGTCAAGAAATAGTTTGTCCGCACCCAGCACAGTTCTTTCAAATCCGTCAGAAAAATACAGAAAAAAGTTACTAAAGGCTACTCACGGTGAAACGAGCACTTCTGAAACCAACCTTTGAAAAATGTCACTGCACCTACCTGCATATATTTTAACGGGCACAATGACTGGCGTGCGCCCAGAAAAGTTGGTAACAACGGGAAAGGAAGTAGTTTCATGTCTATAAACGTCGAATTAAGTGTTTAGTAAATATTTGTGAAAACTGAAATTATTTCTCTTGTTTTCGGATTTTTTTAGTACATACAAGTGTGTANAGTGTTTAGTAAATATTTGTGAAAACTGAAATTATTTCTCTTGTTTTCGGATTTTTTTAGTACATACAAGTGTGTAAAATAACAAATACCAATGCAAAATATTTACTTTCCTAATAATTTCACAACTGTACTTGACCGACGCTTGGATAAAGNAAATAACAAATACCAATGCAAAATATTTACTTTCCTAATAATTTCACAACTGTACTTGACCGACGCATGGATAAAGTGAAGAGACCCACGACAACGTTAATTTTACATATGGTCGAAGAATACGCAATTCACATGCAAGTAGATCTCGAGCAGGGCTTTTAAAAAGTGCTCAATTTACCGCGAACAGCCTATAACCAGCTACGCAATAAAATAAACCCAAGAGTGAGATAAAATTCAAAGAAGTTTGCAAGTACTCGTATGCTCATTAATTTTCTTATGCGTAAGATCTATTATAAGACAAATAAAATTTGTAATGCAAGCTCTTGGGAGGGGGAATTTGCCCCTTTTCGTTCCCTTTTAATCCGCCACTGCCTCCGGCATCAGTTGCTCAGCTGGCGTTGCCGAGCACAGGTGACCGGCTCCGCGGAAATGCATTTGTTCCCTTACTGCAGACCACAACTGAAATAACTGACGTTTCATCGGCACTTAGGAACGGTTATCATTAATCAGTCAACAGCGAGACGATAATCTCGGAATACATGGCGAAGATATTCATTACCTAAAGTAAAAATTAATCAAGTAAGAATTTCACTCTTAAATTTAGTTTCGCTACTTCTCTGAAAATACTTCTTGCATAACTGCAAGACTACATGTCCATCAGGATATAAATTCAATTTTACGGTTGTTCTTTCACTGCTTCCCTCGGAAATTCTGCACGAACTACTTCACATTCAAAGGTTCCACCTGGATAGAGGTATTTTGTCCAGTACCCAGTGCTTGAAACGGCCATACGAAAGGTTGGAAAGGCAGAAGTCTGGGTGATAATAGGCTGCTCAGTATGCCACGGCGTCAGCTCACGAGGAATATCATCACCCGGACCCATTTGAACGGAGTCGTGTGGCACGAAGCCTGCTGGTTGGCTCGTCGTATAGCCATTACTCTTAGTCACCACTGCAACACGTGCGTGCTGAATTGTACGTCACGTAGAGTAGGTCCCGGTCCTGCTAAACGCACTACAATTTAGATCGTCGTATTCACCAACGTGTGGTAGAAAAACGTGGCATCACATCCAGAGGAATCCTGCAGTCTGTGGTGGCCTGCTCTGCATCTTCCGGTTTCAACAGGAACCATTGGTTGCCGTCAGAAAGGAGGCTGGCCTTGAGGCACGGCGTCCACTACGCAGTTTGCCTTTCACCCCTCGTCAACGTGCGGCATGCCGTCAACGATGCCAGGAGCGTCGACGTTGGGCAGAGGAATGTGGCGACGCGTTGTGTTCTTCGATGAGTCGCTATTCGATCTTCATGCAGATGATGGTCAAAGCTGGGTTTAGCACCGTAGAGGGCAACGTAACGATCCTGCACACGTTCGTGAACGCCACACGTCCCGGGCAACAGGTGTTAATGGTATGGGGTGCCCTCAGTTATGACTCCCAGTCACGTTTCGAGATTGTTGAAGGCTCGGAGACAGCACAGCAATATGCCAGTGAGGTTCTGCGGCCCCATTTTTTTTTAGCAGTTTTCGCGCAGCATACCCACGGCTATCATGCAACAAGGTAGTACTCGTTCCTATACAGCTCGCATCTCCCGACAGGCTCTGCAGGATGTGGACACCATCACAACTGATAATATGTTAGTACTGATATTTTAAAATAGGCGTAATTCATTAGTGAGCTGAGTTACCGAGGCCTGGTTGGCTTCAAACGGTAGTTTGAAATCCATTCGCTAGACGATAGTTCGCCTACGATACTGCGAGGTTTTATTTCATCCGATATTCTTCGGAATCTGTACGCATTGCTGTTTTTCTGATACCGTTGGTTGTAATGAAATGTTGGCAAAAGTGAGTGACAGTTGTTCCTACAGACTGCAAATGGCAGTTGCGTAACGAGATGTATTGATATATTGTGGACACTCACGAAATATTTGTTATAACGTAATGGATTTCTGATATTTCCATACATCTTCGCTTGTTGGTTATAGACTTTTCTCTATTTTTGTATAGCACGTAATTTAAGTTTTGATCACACCAAAATGAAAATTTTGAGAGACGATAAAATATTTTAAAAGTCGCGCCTAAAGGCTTTGCCCCAGCCGTAGGATGGCCATTAAAGGCGTGACACCTAAGTTGGACACGTTGTTTCACCGCTGTAAATTATATTCACGTACGATGTTAAAAAAAAGAAAATGAGAGATTGGGCAGTTCTTAACATCGAGGTCTTGAGAGCCAGTGAGGGCGAAGTGGGGTGAGTATGGAGCAGCGCCGGAATGCAACGGCGGGAGAACACCCGCAGACCAGCGGCATCTTCCGGCACGATTTCCACATGCGAAAATCCGAGAGTGACCCGGCCGGGAATAGGACCCGGTTCGCCTAGGTGGGGCGCGAGTAGTCTAACCACTACACCACAGCAGCTGCATAAAATGTTTTTTTTTTTAAATCTGACATGTGAAAATTGACTTACATTTTCAGGCAGGGGCTGCATAGGATGTTCACGGTAAACTGAGCACTTTTGAGGCCCTAGTTACTTTTTCCTTTCCGTCATTGTTTATCCTTTAACTACGTTTTTTTAAAAATAAATATTGCTTTATAAGTACTAAACACAGTGTGTATATTCCACCGCACTCGGAAGTTAACGTCTCAGACTAAAATAAAAAAATATTTATTGACTATTATTTCAAATGAGAGCGCTTTCAAAGGTGCTCACTTTACCGTGGATAGCCTATACGCAGTGGAACACGAGCCGTGGACGCGAGTTTGCACAAGCCCTTAGCCGCGAGAAGGAGAAGGCGGGGACCGTTAAACGAAGACGTGTTAGCACGACGAGAGTCGAGAGACGGTCGACGGAGTGCTTTTCAACGCGGCGGTGAAGGTACAGAGCAGGATTGTTTCGCCCGCGAGCTTCGTGCGTGTTTTTAGCAGTGGGCGTCGTCAGCGCGCAACCCGGTATCTTATCGCGGTTTCTAAACTGCACGAGAAACCGAGATTTCGCTTGCACCTTGCATCAGGAACGCACGTTCACGGCGACGTCCCTGCACTGTAAGGACCCGTTTACACCGTAGCAAACACAATTCACGGTTACTTCCAATATTTTTGAAGGCCTGCTAACGTTCTACTTCCAGGATATTCCTCCACCTCGTGCAGACAAAGCTTCGCCAGGTATAGAAAATTACATCAAATCACCGCATTCGTGCGCACTCAGTACAATAATATTATGCATAAGAATTATTTCTTACCAGGCATTACCAACACATCTATTTTCTCACTGTTTTTAATTCATATTAATTATAAATGAAATATTGTAATTTATAACTAAAATATAAGTTAAAAATTTTAATTGAACACAAAATAAGGTACTTTTACGTTAACAGAAGTATAAAACGCTTGTGATGCATGGCATATTTAGGAAATAATCTGACAGGTCGTACATGTGATGACTGTCGAATCACATTATTATGACCACCTGCTAGTATCCAGAGTAACCNAATAATCTGACAGGTCGTACATGTGATGACTGTCGAATCACATTATTATGACCACCTGCTAGTATCCAGAGTAACCGCCCTTCGCAGCAAGGACAGCAGTTAGACGAGCTGGCAGTGACTCAGTCAGGTGCCGATAGGTCTACACGGGTATCTGGAGCCATGCTGTCTGCAGTGCGTCTCCACAACTGTTGAAGGNGATGACTGTCGAATCACATTATTATGACCACCTGCTAGTATCCAGAGTAACCACCCTTCGCAGCACGGACAGCAGTTAGACGAGCTGTCAGTCAGGTGCCGATAGGTCTACACGGGTATCTGGAGCCATGCTGTCTGCAGTGCGTCTCCACAACTGTTGAAGGNTCAGTCAGGTGCCGATAGGTCTACACGGGTATCTGGAGCCATGCTGTCTGCAGTGCGTCTCCACAACTGTTGAAGGGTGTGTGGCGGAGGAGACAGACGGCGAACACGACGATCGAGGTGGTCCCACAGATGTTCAATCGGATTGAGATACCGGGGCTGTTTTGAGGGCCAGGAACAAACACGTGCGGACACTTTTAGCCTCGTGGCAAGGCGCATTATCGTGCTGGGAGATCCCATCCTCCCGAGGAAAGACAATCATCATGCATGTACAAGTGGACGTGATCCGAAGGCGCTTGTTCGCACTCGCAGGTATACCTTTTACACACGTAAGAATACTCGGTTCGTTGCTGCTCGTTAGCACGTGTTCGCTTCAAGTTCNCTCGCAGGTATACCTTTTACACACGTAAGAATACTCGGTTCGTTGCTGCTCGTTAGCACGTGTTCGCTTCAAGTTCGCTCCGGTGTAAACGGGCCTTCAGAAATTTTTTTTTCAGCGAACTTCCTAACAGCAACGGAAGTTTTTAATCTACANGCTCCGGTGTAAACGGGCCTTCAGAAATTTTTTTTTCAGCGAACTTCCTAACAGCAACGGAAGTTTTTAATCTACATAAAGTATGAAAATTGTACTACGTATCAGGGTGCAAATATAGAAAATTTCAGGGTTTCTGCTATACAAGGTTTGAACTTTCACTACATATGCATTTTTACTCTTCCTTGAACAAATGTGGTAGAAGCTAAAATCGACGTTTTGAAAGAATGTTACGATTCGTGTTTCCTCAATAGGCGTATACACTGATGTGGTGAATTTACGAACAATACTACAAAACGTGAAACAAAAACTATAAAAAATATTATAACAACCCGCTATACGTAAAAAGGAAAAAAAAACTGAACATTTTTTAAAAATGCATTTCCCGCGTGGTTAGTTTCATGACCTTGCCATCTGTTTCAATAAAATAATATTTATGCCGCTGACAATCAAGCCATAAAAAAATTTTTTTTTTTTGTTATTTTTCACATTACTTTTAAGCAGTAATGCCTGCCGGGTAAAGCAGGGGAGTGTGGAGCTTTTAACATTACTTCTAAAATGACACGCATATTAATGAGGTATCCGGGACCAGAACTCCGAACCTCATGGCCCAGTGTCAAAATGTAACGCCTTAGCAACCTCTGCAAAAGACGTAGTACCAGCAAACAGATTCTACGGGCTGCTGGTACTTACAGCGCGTACAGGGGCAAATCGAAATAACGAATAATAGTACGTGCAGAAAACTGCACCATCGAGCACATGAAGCCATGCTGGAGAAAAAAAAAATCTACTTCATTTTTTAAAATGAGCCTAATACATCGACGAGGCAGCATTTCCGTCGGCAACGTGCTTCGATGTACCTTTCAGTGTTGATCCTGTCATTCTGTGGAGCAACAAAAAGGGTACAGGTGTACTGCTACTGCACTAACGACATTATCAACTTGTCGCAACTAGTTTTTCACAAAGATAAATAATTATCTCCAACGCCTTTACACACTGTTATATATTCACTGCCTCTGATTACTGGCTGAAGATAATAAATAGCCATAATATTTCTTGTCTTCGAACAATATCCAGTTAGTAAGAGAGGCAAAGTAAATATCGAACAATACATAAGGATGTAGGATACTTATATTTAGATCCTTAAAAAAAAATACAAGCTCGGTGGCGCAATGGGAGAACATGGGTTGGAATCCGGGTCTGACTAATCCTGATTTCGGTTTCTCATAGTTTTCGGAAACCACGCCAGGCGAATGCTGGGATGGCAGATTCTTTTCCCATTCCTGCTTCGCTGAGCAACTTGCGCGTCTCTAATGACCTCACTACATACCTAAATATGTGCTGCCAATTCTTTATACTGCTTAAAAAATCATTCCGGACATTAACTTAACGCCTAAAATATTATTGTGGAAATACATCTGTTTTAGCCATTTTCACTATCGAAAAAAAAAAAAAAACACCTTCTGAGATCATAGAGAAACCGACCCACTTATAAACGCACTGGTTTGCAATAGGACTGTTCGCAGTGGAGTAACAACTAGGGGAGGGGAGAGGGCATACATTGCTTCTCTCTAAATTTAATAACAGACGTCAGAATGCCAGTAAACGGATGCGTCAATATATTGTATACAATATATATAATGAATTGTTATTATTGAATTTCTGATACCAAATATACATCTTCGTTTCTGGGATGTAGACTTTTCTTTGCCCTATATGCAGCGTGCGATTTAGGTTTTGATCACTCCAAAATGAAATTTATAAGAACATCAAAACTGTTTTACGAGAGACGCTTCCTTGGAGTGGAATGCAGTGTAGAAGTTTGGGTGGGCGGCGGAAACGGAGAGATCCCCGAGAAAACCTGCCGGGGCCAGCGGCATCGTCCGGCACGATTCCCACGTGCGAAAATTCGGGAGCGACCCCGGCGGGAATCGAACCCAGATGGGAGGTGAGAATCCTACCTCACCTGCTGCGCAACTGCGACCCCTCTTAAGTTGGAGAACATTGATTCGCCACAGGCTGTTCGTAAGGAAACTGTACAAGGCTCCCTCCCGCCTACTTGGCGCTTGAGATGTGTTGCAGTGCGTTAAAAAACACACGATTTTCAACGAAACTATTAAACGTGCGTCCAATGTGCTGATCTAAGAAAAGAACACACACTTCAGACGAAGGCTGTTGAGCGCTTTCAAGACGTCACGCACGTTAGAAACACCATTCAGAGCACTCCAAAATGGCTAAAAACGGGGTTTTCAAAGCTGCATTGACCCTTCCTACAGACTTTCCACCAACAAAACAGTAGGGTTACCACTAAAAGTGCCATAGTTACACGCAGCACTACGAGAACCACGCCAGTCGAGAGCTTTACGCTTAGCGGCGACGGGACATTTGATGCGGGCGGCAGTGTCACCCTTATCGCTCCCGCGCTTCTCGGCCTCAAACGCGGAAAAAAAAAAAAAA
>NQII01000749.1:610115-635904 GCA_002778355.1 Clitarchus hookeri
ATAACAAAAGGCAATAAAAAAAAAAGTGGCGACAGATCCTACAAGCAAGTCACAAATTACTTCCACAGTTTCACTGTTAAATCAATGTATTTTTATTTGCAGGCATTTTAATTATTTTGCGACCGACTACTCAAAAATACGTATTTTCTCTGGAATCTCTGCCTCACGTAAGTATACTTCACTACGAATCGGTGTAGATCACCAACAATTAGTGAATATTACGACTCACTGGTATTAACGGTAGGTTTCGTTAATTTCATTAGCCAATCTTTTTACTGCTATGCAACAAACGTTCTATCCCATTTTCGAGTGAGTGAGTGAGTGAAGGGATTTGGGCGGCTCTTAACATCAAGGTTTTCAGAGCCGATTAGGGTGAGGCGAGGTGAGCATAGAGCAGCGCTGGAATGAAAGGGCGGGGGAAACGGGAGACCCTCGAGAAAATCCGCCGACCAGCGACATCGTCCGGCACGATTCCCACATGCGAAAATCTGAAGGCAGCACCGCCGGGAATCGAGCCCGGTTAGCCTAGGTGGGAGGCGATTAGTCTAACCACTACACCACCGCGGCCCCATCTCCCCCAATTTTCGAGCAGGGTAAAGTTTGATCTTTGGGTTTCACCACAAGACTTGCTGGATAAATGATCGCTTAGCTCAATCCTAATTGCTCCAAAATAAAAAAGTAAAAAAAATTAATAACCATACATATTTGGGACTGTAATCTCTTCTATGTTGGCGTTTGTGTATGTAATGTACATACACATTTATTTCAAAGAGTAAAATATAATACTGTGTAATTGGAGTACTCATTAGGATTTCCTGCGTTTCCTGGGCACACATGTCCCCCCCCCCCCCNCACTGAAGCACTACGTGCGAAACCAACCAACAGGAACAACACATTGTGCGTGCAGGGGGACAGCGGAAACACACTAAATCGTCGAATCTTTTAGCTCTGCTTATCAGCTGTGTTTGGCGGAAGCAGGCGAGAGATAGTAGTTCAGTGAATGCTAGCAGAAGCATGGCATAACGAATCCTTTGAATAAGAACGAATTTGTGGTTAATAGGCTGCAGTTACTAATCACAGTAAAAAAAATAATCTGCACAAATCAGTTTCGCGAGGGTTCATTTTACGTGGCTGCCTGGAAGTAATTCCACAGCAAGATTTTTTTTGGCAAACGGAGGCAGTTGTTTTTGCTTTCAAGTATGAAGCGTTGCATTTGTCATGTTTACTTTTCTTACTGCTGAGTTTAAATTGAAAGATACAAAGACTTTTTAAAACAGAGTAGTTCTGGAGACGTTTCGCAACTTTTATGAGCTACAAAGTTTTTGACACCTAAAATTGCCGCAACGCAGTCCAAGTGCCAGGGTACAGTTGAAGGGTGAAAGTTGTTCACCATTTTGGGTTTAGCTATATATTATTTTGCCATTACTTCCGTTTAATATCAATAATTCACTTTCGCTCCTTTCAACCCTTATAGCAAATGATGGAACTGTGTTATTGCAGAATTACATTTTCGAAAGTAATCGATCCCGGCTCTCTGTGCTGGGGATGGTTTCCCAGGCACATCCTTCGTGTGACCTCGCCCGTGATCCTTAGTGCCCTCAGTGGTAACACTACATATAATGACAAAGGACAATGCAGTTGTATGTAACCTAGAGCTGGTTCGCCTTTATGGGGACTCCCTAGTAAAAAAACATGTACGTAGAATAAGATGCTTCGTGTTTACGCGTATCTCAGTAAATAAATGGCCAGGGACTACGACATTTATCGAGGAAAGGTATATAAAAAAAACTATTATGTACAGTCGCCACTTTTTACTTTTACTATATAAAATATATTCAAAAAGAATAAAATAGTGAAAATGGTTTTTAAAAAAAAACAGCATTTTTAAGGCTTTCCTGAGCAATTTCCTTAAGATAAAAGAAAAAAAAGTACAAAGTGGCATATGTAGTTTAATCCATTGATTTTCATAGTGTGTAATAATATCCTATTGTTACGTGCCTAATTTGCGAGGAATTCAGAAACCCGCGAATGCATACTGTAGCCTTGGGATGTCCCGTCACAATGGAAGCGTTTAAAATTTGTAAATGAGTACTTTGGTAGGGGGGGGGNTGCTCGTAGCTGCGTATATTTTAACGTAAACACGGAGAGGCGAATTTCCTGCAGTATGATGGCAGCGACGTAGCTGAGAAAGTAGTTTCACAATCTAAATTTCGTATCGAAAGAGTTAAGTTTAATTGCGGACGGCGGATGAATGAAAACTATCGGAACCATTTCAACGTTAACTTTACGTACGCCGCAAGGATACGATACGAGCAGAGAATTAAATCTTAAGCAGGGATATTTCAAAAGTGCTGAGTTAACAGCGAACGACCTCGACCTTGAACTGTTTACAGTCGCGGCGACACTCCACCAGCGAGTAGTAGTTCCGACGACATTTGTTTACACTGGCACACGAAACAACAGCGTGCAAACAGAAAGGGTGCCGTCTTCAATTGTATCTACTTGCTCGTATTTTTTTCTGTCGGAAAGGAAAAACGTAACGCAACCTGCGAAAACACACACGCCTACGTGCGGTAGTTAACAAACTAGTCTGGTAACCCAGTAACGTTATAACGAGCGTTCATTTTCGATCGATGTTAACGCCTGTCAGGTCGGCCTATACCACGCGTAAACAAATGACGCACGTACAGCGCCCGCTACCTCAGTTGTGGGTGGAGTAACGAGAATGCGAGCAAGATCACAAATAATTAGTACACCCATACATAAAAACGTTAGTCCCAGTGTCAACACTCATTCTAACAGGAAATGTTACTATTATTACGCAGAATAAATATGGCACTTATGGCGCAGCGGTAACTCACTGGACCCGCATTCGGGAAGACCCGCGTTCGATTCCCGATCCGGCCATCCTGATTTTCGGCTTTCCGTAGTTTCCCGAAATCACTCCAGGCGAATGGTGGGGCGAGTCCTTAACAAAGGTCCTTCCTATTCCTTCCTCAATCTCTCTTCTATAAGGCCCGTTCTACAATGCACGGATACGAAAGAAAACGGACTCGGAAACGGAAGCTGAACAAGCCGACGACTTGGGATGAATTTTAACCATTCTACAATACGAAGAAACGCAGTCTTGCAAACTTACGAAATAAAAAAATACTCAGCTGTTGCAAATTACTGATATGGGGTTTTTTTTTTTTTTTTTTAATTTGAATTTGCCCTATTTAAGAGCGCTTGGAACCATTTTGGCTGAGTTTTCTTGCTGCCCAATATTCCTTCATGAGTTGTGACTGTCTTTGTTTTCTTTCCTCCGTGAATGTGTAGTTGTTTTTCCTTCTGATTTTGGGTTCAAATTTTGCAGTGTCGACCAATCTTCTGAAGGTTTCACGGTCTCTCGTGTTTTCTTCTGTAATTGAAAGTGATTTTAGGTCGTTTCTGACTTCTTGTAGCCAATTGGTGGGTGTTTTTAGACTGTTGTTGTGATCGAAAATCTTTTTGGTTAGTCTGTAATTGTCCATTCGTTGTAGGTGGCCATAGAATTTTAGCCGTTTTTTTCTAATGTTCTCTGTAATTGGTTCTACTTTGGTATAAAGTTCGTTGTTGCTTTTGCATCTGTATGTTCCGTCTTCTGTTCTTCTTGGGCCTAGAATTTTCCTGAGGATCCGTCTCTCTTTTTTCTCGAGTTCTTCTCGTTGTCCTACCTTTTTTAATGTCAAGGTTTCTGCACCGTATGTTGCTTGTGGCCTAATTACTGTTTGATAGTGTCTGATTTTGGCTTGCCATGAGATCGTCTTCTTGTTATAGCGATCTTGAGTGGTTCTGTACGCGTTCTCCATTTTTTGTGTTCGGTTTGTGATGGCAACATTGTCTAGACCGTTGGTCTGTATCCATTCGCCTAGGTACTTGAATTTATTGACCCGTTTGATTTTGCCGAATTCTGTGATGATGTGTTTTCCTGTTGGTCTGTGTTCCATATATTCTGTTTTCTTGTAGGAGATTTGGAGACCGGTTTTTGTGGCAATTTTGTGGAGTGTTTCAATTGCGACTTTGGCGTCGGTTGTGTTTTCTGATAGGATGGCAATGTCGTCTGCGAAAGCGAGGCATCTGACCTCAAATTTCTTCTGGCCTCTCCCAAAGGTCAGACCCTGGATTCCGAGTTGTTTCAGTTCTTTCTCCCACTCTTTTACGATTTTGTCCAGGACTAGGTTGAATAGGATCGGGGAGAGTCCGTCGCCTTGTCTGACACCTGTTTTGATTTTAAATTCTTTTTACAGTGTTTAACACTGCGGAAATACTACTGCCGAACCATGTGAACTTATTTATTAAAACAAAAATGATAATCGCAACGGCAAATATAATTACTTGCCGTTTATACCACAATGGCCACGAAACCGAATATCAACAAACTAAATACTCGATTCCTATTGGCTGCACGGATTTACGGACACGGAAGTGTTGGGAGATGACCAGCTTACTTATATGTATCCGTACGTTATCCGCGTCCACATGCGTGTCATTATAGATTGAAACAGAGTGTGTTACGCGTCCGCTTCCGTGATCCGTATCCGCTGCGTGTCATTGTAGAACGCGCCTAGGCATCCTGCTCTGTCTCTAAGGATCTCGCTGTCGACGAGACGTTAAACCCAACTATAAAACGTTATACCCAACGTTATACCTACCTACCTTAGCTAGCTCGCCGTAGGCCAACTAAGCGTTAAAAATAAATAAATAAACAAAGTAGAATTTCACGTCAGCTGGTTATGCAGGGGAGTAATGAAGACGAGGGGACCTACTGAGTAACGTGGGCTCTGAACCACTGGACTCTATAGACGCTCATTCGTGACTCATAGCAGTAGACTGTGTGCGAATCATCGCAAGTCCGACCTTCTCGCCACGTGAACGCGAGGACGTGGAGATTACGGTTCATATACGGCCCGTGTGAGGAAGCTTTTCTCAACAGTCGCAGGGGCCGAAGTGGTGTGGTGGTTAAACTGCTCGCCTCACACCCCTGGCGAACTGGGTTCGATTTCCGGAGGAGTCACCCTCGGGATTTTCGCATGTGGGAATCGTGTCGGACGTTGCCGCTGGTCAGCGGGTTTTCTCGGGGATCTCCCGTTTCCCCCGCCCTTGCATTCCAGGAGCTGCTCCATACTCACCTCACTTCACCCTCATCGGCTCTTAAGACCTAGATGTTAAGAGCCGCCCAAATCTCTTCACTTACTCAACAGTGGCGTGGCTAAAAATTTTGTCAGGGCGTAAGGAGGGGAGGGGGGATTGCTGAACCACGTGTTAGTTACGATACATACTAGAAGCAAAATCACTTCTTAATGGACTACAATTCATCATACTTTATGGCAATACAGTTAAAGGCCAATAATAACGTAAATACTTAACTGATAACAAAATTAACGTTAAGAGGAGTGGGGTTACAACAACCCTCATACCCTCTCTCCCTCCGCCTAGTATCTTAGGGGTACGGGGTGACACAAATGCAGGCAGGCATCCCGGGCGACCTGGCGAAGAAAGGCGAAACACCGAGCTGGAAAACACGAGCTAAATTTCCAACGACGCGCGAAAACTTAAATTTGGGGCCCAGGTGTTGGTACGTACCGTCACGTTTTACATTACGAGATTACGAGAACGGGCCGGCGCCTTTTTCCGTCCGTCGCTGCGCTGTCTTCGGGCGAGCCATCCGGCTGCAGCTTTATGAGGTCCGGACTACCGTCTCCAGGTGCCTGGTGGTATGGTGGTTGGAATGAGAAGTCAGGGTGAGGGGAGACCGAAAAGAAACCGGACGAGCCTTGCCTTCAGTTTTCCTTGTATTTCTACGTGCTGAAGAGTCGAAATTCTCAACATTCACATACCGTGCAGAAACGCACGAAACTTTGAATACTAAAACTTCCCATCTCCTAACGAAATACGTAGTTGTCCCAACGATCACTAACAACTACGATACCAGAAATTAAAAAACTCTGGAGTGTAGAACAAATGTGAGTCTGGCACAAAATTGGAACCGAGTTGACTCTGCCACTGGTTGGAGCTTGTTATCGCCACGGTTGACTACTTGCGTCGGTGCCACCGTACTGATATTCCGCGTTTAATAAAATCGTACTCGCCTGGTAAGGTTCGTGAATCAGCACCTTTCTGCACAACAGTACTTGAAATAATTCATAATTCTGTGGCGTCTGAGTTGTGCTCATTCGAATACCAACAACTTACACACATTCGGAAAACCAGAGGTGTAGGTTCTACAGCCTCCAAATTTCAACAGTGAAATAGTTGTCAAGCGAGGTCACGGCCAATGGCAGAGACCTTTTCACGCTTTGATAATCGTCCCTCTTAGAAGCACTATACTCATTCGTGACTTCATGATACAAGCAAATAAATATTGATCCGTCCTCTATATGTTGATCTCAGCTAATAAACACTACCTAGACTTGAACGATATCACGAAACATCGCATACGATACAAAATATCCCATATGCAGAAATTTTTTATTGAAAAGTGACTTTATATGCTGAGTGGGTAATCGAGGAAAGACTTGCAAATTAAACTTACCTAGTATTTCTTCTAGAAACGGCACACGCTTTACCGGGATTCGAACCCTAGACTTTGATACCCAAAGGAAACAACTTTAGCAGTCCCGGTGACAGAAACTTCTGGCAATTTCTAATTCATTGCGATGTAGTGATATTAGACGTAAGGCGATCATATCGATACCCCTACATTTACGGTGTTCCAAAACCGACGATTTAGCACTTTGGGAGATTTCATATCTTGGGTACATGGCTATAGCAAAGTATTCAGGTCATTTTAATATTTACTGTAAGATTAATATTATTTAAAAAAACATTCATTTCGATTTCATTCAAATACGTGAAGGCGATGTTCTCCTTAAATTTCCGTCGTGCAATAACCAAAATAACTACTTTCGGAAAAAGTGTGTTCAAAACTAACCTATACCTACCCTATGAGCCACCGGGCCTAACTACGACAAACTCGACTCCTGCGACGCACAAACGAACTACAAGCATTCAAGACGCAATACAGCCAAATCTTCACGCTATGCTTCCATGTGACTTCGTACAGTATTCCTTATCTTTACTCCTGTTTGCGCCGTAAAATAGTAGGTTTGTGAAGGCACGTCTTTCATTTCAATTATCCTAGCAAAAAAAAATCCTCTGCACCCTGCACCCGAGTGCGCACGATGGGGCATGGTGGGAAATTACACTATCAGGGGGGAGGGGAGGTAATAGACCTTGAATCTGCTACGTCGTCCCTAGATCTGAAGACGTTGCAAGTAGTCTAACGTAGGTGAACTCCCTCAGAATACTCCTGAGCTTGGAAAAAAATTAGCGAGAGTCTGTGTGGCGCGGACAGAAAAGCCTCTTTATACTGGGCTCCGAACTACTTGGTGGGGTTCGAACTATTGCCGTTCCTGCCTCTTCGCCATAGGAGCGCGTGACATCTGGCTACAACATCGAGGGGGACCCCCCCCCCTCCACCATACAATCCAAAACACACACACACGAACTAGCAGCGACCACCGGGAACTGTGCGCGCGAATTCATACTGCCATGTTAGGCCTACGGGTTGCATGGCTGTTAAGACGTATGAACTACGAACAACTTATTGCGGATATTTGGCGTGCTTGTTCAGTTTCGGTGGCTTGCGTTAATTTCTGCAGTTTGTTCTTCCGTTATTTAAGGTCGTCTGGTCGATAGAACGCAAGGAAGTTTTTTTTTGGGGGGGGGGAGAAGGGGAACTTGAAACCGCCAACGGCAACGTCCGCTTTGTTCCCCACACGCAACAACACGGGTACAACTCAGCCGCCTGGAATGACGGCTCCGTTTGTCCATTGTAATAACGGCTCGGTGCAGCTGATCAACACGTCAAACTATACACCAGCCGTAAAGGTGAATTCTACTTGGTTGGAACAAGCGGTGGTGGAGCGGCTACAGCATTCGCCTCCCACCAAGGCGAACCGGGTTCGATTCCTCGCCTGGGGGGGAGGGGGGGTTGTCACTCTCAGATTCTCGTGCGTTGGGATCGTGCCGGACGATGCCGCTGGTCGGCGGGTTTTCTCGGGGATCTCCCATTTCCCCCGCCCTTGCATTCTGGTGCCATTCCATACCTCGCTGCACCCTCAACACCGACAACAAAGAGTAATTGGGTACACTTCACTTTCCGAGATTGATGAAGAAGAAGGGAGAAGGGTGGAGGGAAGAGTGAGTGAGTGAAGAGATTTGGGCGGCTCTTAACATCGAGGTCTTGAGATCCGACGAGGGTGAAGCCAGGTGAGTATGGAGCAGCGCCAGAATGAAAGAGAGGGGCAAACGGGAGATCCCTGAGAAAACCCACCGATCAGTGGCATCGTCCGGCACAATTCCCACATGCCTTGGTGGGAGGCGAGTTGTCCCTAACCACTACAACACCGCGGCCCCGGCGGGGGGGAAGGGAAGAACACAGACGTGCACTCGCAGCGAAGTGCTGACGCGAGCAAGCTTGCTGTCGGAGTCTGCGGCGTATCGCGTGGTCGGCCGAAGTGCAAGTGCGGCACGCGTGGCGTCGTTCTCGTGGGAGAACGCTCTCCCTCGGCTTCTCTTCCGGCCAACTGTGTTACGGCAACGACTTCCCTCCTGGACGGCCGGTCAACCCACCACGTCACCAGCCCCTCCTCCTCCACCATCACTGTTTTTATTCATTCATTTAAATTTATCCGCCCGTGAAATTTTCCGCATGTGCAACGTTTTAAATAACTCACGTAAGAAAACGTTATTACACTTAAATAAATACAACAAAAGCATAAAACACAGAATTAACACAAAGGCTATCGTTAAGACACACAGAAATTTCTCGGATTTATTCTGCAACAAGCTAGAACTTCACATTCCTTTGTTTATGTGAGCATCAGTTAGTTGTTCATTGGTTGCTGACTCCAGTTTAAACCCATGGCAGGGTATCATGGGGTACGGTTCTGGTTTCACTTACATGTTCGTTATTGGTCGAAAGTCGTCCGGGGGCGTGTCTAACAAGCTGTGGTCCAATAGAAGCAGGAATTCAAATGTGTATGCGATTGAAGTTTAACTTGTCCTCAAACGAATTCGCGAAAATTTCCTGATCTCTAGCTATCGTTGTTACAACAAATACTGTGAAGGAGTGGAAGTCTTCAGCGAGGTCATTAGAGACGCACAAAGTTGCTCAAAGAAGCAAGGAACGAGGAAGAAATCGGCTATTGTCTCTATAAAAGAACCATTCCAGCATTCGTCTAGGGTGATTTCGAAAAACTATCTATGGAGAACAAAAATCAAAACGGCCGGACCGGGAATCCAACCCGTGTCTTCCAGAATGTTAGCCTAGTAATTTACCAGTGCGACACCTCAGAGCTATGAATGTTAATTGAATAGACACATTGATGTACATGTTATATTGTGCATTCGATGTTTTCTTAAAATCAACTACGAAGAACTACGAACTACAAGAGAAACAGCCTGAAGCAACTGTTTAAACGCTGAGGGCGTTACGGGCAATATGATGTTTCGGTAGCTGGTTACTGCCTTCTGCAGTGAAAGGGTGACAAGAAATAGGAAGTTTCCCACGCCTGAAGGGACCCGACCGAGACTCAAACCCGGGACTCAAAGCAAGCCAATAACGCCAAATGAGTAGAACGCCCCGCGAATGGATTGCGCAAGGGATGAGATTTGACGGTGATGCAGGCATTTTATTTCTAGCATAAGACTTGGGGTTGGTAGAAGTCTGCTGGTCGGGGGTGTGTGACTGCGAAAGAAGTCTGCCTACTCTGATACATCAGCGCTTGCAAAGGTAAAGTTGACGAGCTCGACAAATCGCGTGCTTGCACACGGGAAGGGTTTTACTACTGAAAAATCATGGTAAGAATTATGCGGTAACCGGCCAACGCACTTGCGGAACTACGGTTGCTGTATTTACAAACTCATGTTATAATTTTTTTATTCCAGACAATAAACACTCGCGATGGGTGTGATCACTTTAGATTTCATTCATAATCAATCACCTACCTTCAAATAATAAAATCTGCACTTAGTAGCATAATTTGGCAAAACGTTTTCTCGTAGCGTGCAAAATAAATTTACAATTATAATTACAAATGTGGAGACACATGTGCCTTTTTAATACTTACGCGATTTGTTTTAATGCTTAAGGAAAACTCAACAACGCACACGATCTGCCCATGTGCTATTGTGAACCAACCACTTAGCAGAACACAGCACAGTTTCTTCTGTAGACGACATGATTCTTACCGTCAGTTTTTAATGGCGAAGCCAGCCAAAGCAGCACGAAGGGANGGGGGGGGGGGGCAGACCAGGTGCTCTCGTGTTCCGAAGTTGTGCCGCGGGCGGATGTCTAACCATCGTCGGTTCGGTCGTCTCATCACGTGACCGACGCGACGACGACGCAGGCCGGTCGTCATTATCCCGAACACCGGGGCGCGGGGCACTCGGCGAGCACGTTCTTAGATCTCACCGGCGCGTCCGATCACATCACATCACTACGTTATGGCAGGGTGTCCACTGAAAATCCATTTTGGAATTCCCTAACTATTCCCCAATTTTCCAGGCAGAATCCTACCAATTTTAGGGCCGCGGTGGCTGAGCTGTTAGACTGCTCGCCCCCTACCACGACGAACCGGGTTCAATCCCCGGCCAAGTGGGAATCGTGCCTGTCGATGCCGCTGGTAGGCGCGTTTTCTCGGGGATCTCCCGTTTTTACCCTACCCTGCATTCCGACGCTGCTCCTTTCTAAACTCATTGGCTCTCAAGACCTCGTTGTTAAGAGCCGCTCAAGTAACTCAACTCAACTCAACTTACCATTTTCCTTGACCTGTTTTCAGGACTGAATGCTTCCGATACCATATTTTCCCACCGCTGAAGAACAAATATGCTATCAGTGAAGGAAGATTAATTAAATTAAACTGAAACAGACTAAGCAAACAGGAAAACAGGGCCAACATTTTATTCAGCCCATCAATATTTCTGGTGTGAGACGCTTTTAGATTCACATAAGTGCCAATTTCAAAGACACAAATAATTTAAATCGAAATTTTGAAATTCATATGCTTACAATGACATTATACTGTATTCACACAACCAACAATTTTTGCAGAGTAGCAATTACTTACACTTTCCCCTGTTTTTCCCGTGGGTTGACACCCTGATTCCTGAATGCCCGCACGACCCTATCCCGCAGACACACGAGTTTCTGGTGGATGCATCGCGCCGCTCCTACCAGAGCGTCGCTCCCCCCAGGTTTTATGATAGTGGATGGAAACGAGAAGAACTGACGGCTCACAAGGGAGCACGATACTGCTGTGGCTTGTCGTCGCCATCCGCAGATAAGCCAGACGCATCTACCAGTTGAAAAATTGGGAGCTGTGCCCTGAGACGACATTACTACGCGTATATCACCGATATCGTGGCCTCCGGATTCCTGGAGGGGCTGGCTGGGAAACCACCTCCTCTGTTGACATCCCTGATAATGTCCCCGAAAGATCTTCAGGGTGAATTATTGGGTAAAAGAAGCGTTGCTTCGTATCATTCTGGCGGACCGCGGCCATCAGACGTGTATGTTGCTCGCCTAGACAATGAGATAAGAATTTTCTTCCATTTAAAATAAATGGTGGCAGCTATTATAACTTGCTACGCTGATACGCACGACTTGTTCGTAGAACTACACCGGAAACGATTATGGTCAGTGGCGGAAAACGACACCTAGAATAGTGCAGCAAGAATGATGATGAACCACCCGCCCATCACCATTCCAGAACTACAAAGTGTGAACATAAAAATACAGCAAAGTATCCTTGCATTACAGATTGCCCTATAATAAACTGTAGTGTGATTAGGCTGCAGGACACAACTCCGCCAATTATGCTATCTCAGCTGAGTTACCGTGGATTGTCCACCCACTGCACGAGTTTGAGAAAGGAACTGTGTACATAAACAGGCACACATGTCATCCTTCTAACACTACGGAGCCATCAGGGGAGTTTCTCGTTACCAGGCAGGCAACCCCTTCTCCGAGGGGAAGCGACACCACAAACATGAGGCCTCGCGCCAGGGGCACCATACANTTCTCGGGTTTTCGGAATCCCTGGCCCCGCAGTTAGCAGCTCCACCGCCTCCTCTGTTCAAGACGCCAGCTCTCGTGTTCCCTCTGTGGGCCGGCCACATTTACACCGCCACTTTGCTCGCCCGCATACACACATATAGGCTGTTCACAGTTAACTCAGATTCTACTTGTGTGCACAGTGTGTAACCAAGGGTCTGATCACTTTATTCGTGCCTCGGTCAAGGGCAACTGTACATTTTTTAGAACAACGTATATTTTACAAATGTTTTTATTTATTTATTTTATTTACTAAAACCATTTTAAGCAAGATTAAACATGTGAAATTAATATACTTAACTTTGAACTTAATCCTAAGTTATAAACAGAAAATGATTTGACAGTTATCGATAAAGTGGAAAATGCAAAATAATAATAATAACAACAAATTACTGTTAACTACTATAGAAGTAGGAATGAATATGCTAATAAAAATAATTACGGGTAAAAACAATTAACTTATATGTGAAACAGCATACGATATATGTGTGCACAAGTAAAAAGTTACATTCTTATTTATTTTTAAAAAAATACAGAAAGTAAAATAAAATATTTCAGTATTCACAAATTTTTACTTAATGCTTGTAATTTAAAGTTAACACATGAAACTACTTTCTTTCCGCAGTTGCCAACTTTACTGGGCGCGTGGCAGTCAGTGTATCCGTTACATTGTACGCAGGTAGGGACAGTGACATTTTTCAAAGTTTGATTTCAGAAGACCTCACTTTGCCGTGAACAGCCTTCAGGTAGGAACAACCTAGCTCTGCCCGCTTCCACCTCACTGGCTTCGAATCCCTGCCTTCCACAGTTGAACACTTCTGGGACACGCCTCGTTTCTTACTTCCAACCATTGTGTGCGTACCTCTCCGCCGCCAACTATAAACTAAGACTCTGTCCAAATTCACCAGCTGATGGGCTTTTACTTGGCTTCGTGCCCTAGGAAAGATAGTGACGCCACTTTGCGGCTGTCCAAACTCATAGCAAAGGCACTTCAATCACGAGGCCACCATACAAGCCCTTCTCGGACCCTTTTGGATTTTCGATGCTCCGCAGTTAGAAATATTTCGTTTGCGGGTGTTTAAAACTTTTCACGGCCGCTGCCGTCGCAAATACAAACTGGAACTCGCATAGAGTAAAATTCGACCAAACATAAAGCGAGATGGGAAAGAAAAAAAAAGAACAAAAGCATTCAAATTCACAAACGAGCACTTCATCAGGAAGTGAACAACGGGTCATTACACACGAATAAATCAAGGTCAAGAGAACGAGGGAACGTGGCAATGAATATGGACACAGCCTTACAACGCGTGGGCCTGACGACTCATCCATGCATAACTCGAAGGACGCTATAAAATTGTTAGATACGTCACGATATTACTATTACGGCAGTTCATCTCTTGTAACGGAAACAAAAAAGGCAGCCATTTCAATATCAATTTGTTTAAACATCACGCAGTTGACTAGAACGTTACAGCATAAAACTGATTCGTTCCGATCCATCACCAAAAATTGCTGAGTGCATTCCACTCACGTTGGCAGATTTCAAAAGTTTTCAATTAATCCTGAACGAATTTACGTTGCGTGTTGTGTTTGGTAAGTCAGAGACATTGACAAACAGCGATTAGACGCTGTCGAATTCACTGCAAATCAGCAAAAAACACCTATAGGACCTGTACAACTATAGCCCTGTCCATCGTCTTCAGTACCTCGAATCTTACTGACTCGTTTAAATTGCAAACAATACGGAGACAAAACCGTGTATCACTGTTAAATATTCAGCAATACAAATTCAGAGTTTTGGGGCAGCTCGAAAATGTATCCTAGCCAGCATTATTTAAATGCCAAAGATTAACTTCTTCGCTGGCAAATCTTGTAACTCCAATATAATTTTTAAGCATTTAATTTACTTAAAATAATACGAAGGTCACCATGAGTATGATTCTCCAATAATTTCTACTGTTGCCTGCAAATGTCTTTCAGGAATCGAACAACTAACTCTTACGTCAAAAGCTGCCATCTTCCAGACTGCACCGACTTTGTTAAGTCATCATAAATGAAAAGGGTACGAGAAGTGTTGGTAATATGCTACAAGGGGAAGGATGGTAGGACGAACACGCTACAAATTCCGCACTTCAACCCGTAAACTATGGACGGCAAAAAATTTCAGATACTTCTCAATTATGTAAATTACTTAAGCTCAAGATATTATACCACGATACAATTAGTTTTACAGTACAAGAGTCACGAAAAAATTGCAAAAGATAATCAAAATGTCTTAATAATGGAAAGGTTAATGCGTACGGGGGTAGCTAACCAAAGTGTCGTAATTTTAAGAGAGCTTAGTGAAGCATTAAATTTTCAATACTGCGCAAAAATACTATTGCTGTGTTCTGCTACATTTTCGAATCATGGGCGATGTTCTAACGATGTACAGGTCTGCTACACTTCGACGATCTCGCCACCGTTTATTCGACGTACCCACAAGAAAACACTCCAGGGAATATGCTTGTTAAAACCGTACCAAACAAACCTGTGGTCAGTGATACAAAATATATCCTAGACTAAAACAAACTCGCTATGACAACGAAAAACAGAGTTGAACAGACTGAATTCTTTTGTTGCTACAAAAGCTGTGATGAAGTAAGTTCACTGTTAAAAATAATCGGCTAGTAAAATTTTCTTTCGAAAGGTATATAATATGCATTTTTCTCAGCGAATAAGGTACAGGTTGGTTAAACCAGTTGACTATGGCGGCAACCACTGAACAAATTGCAGACGAAAAGTATGTATTCACCGACTACGCAGTTTATCTCTATCTCCACGTAGGTTTGAAGAATAACGAGCAAATAGTACAGGACGATTATATTGTTCACACGATTCCTTCGTGACGATTACAAACATTAAAAAAATTATAAAACGACGCGCATTCACAAATAACGAATATGCTCGAAATATCCGCGGAGATTCTGTTTCCGAGCACTGCGTATTCGCGCACCCGCATACCAGACTTCCATTCGGGAGGTCGTGGCTTCAGTTCCGACGGACAACGCCGTAGCGCGATTATTCCTGGCCCTATCGCAGAGAAATGCCAGTGCACTTCCTCGATACCAGGCTTCCAAAAATAGCCGCTGTGCATTAAATTAATTACAGAATAAATAATAACAATAATATGTCTGTCTTCATAGCGCAGTACCTTTTCTTACACTGGAATTTAAAAACAAAGAACATAACGATTCAGTTAGCAATAAATATAATATCGAAACCAATTGATGCACAAGAAGAATGGACGTATTTACCGGAGATACCTATATGAAAGCAAGCATGCCAGAATAACTAAATAGCAATTATCAAAAGTAAAAAACCGCCGTGAAGAATCTACAAATAACATAAAATATAAATAGTGATATAATTTATATGTGAAATTAACAGACATTAAAAATAACAATAACATAATAATTGTTCGCGTATGTAGAAAACACGATTGGTAAAGTTACCCTTAATCCATGGTAGCTTGCCTAAATTGGTGGATCAAAACAGTTAATTGCATAATAAAGTCACAAAGTTTCGTCTAACAGCGACACTCATCATTCCTACATTTGCATTATAAGTATATTGTATTGGAAAGGGCTTATACACGTCCCCCGGTGTCATGCCTAAAGGGTTATCAGATGACAGCTTACAACTAAATTATGACCTAACAGAAACTGACACCCATGCCTTACCTAAGATTTTAACCGAGGACCTCCCGCACCGCAGACCCGCCGCGCCAACCGACTGCGCCACGGGAGGTCGGCCGTTTGATATGCGGTAGGCCTAAATGTTCCATCCTGTGTAAAAGTCAAAAACATTTGCAGTACAATTTATAAAGTTCAGCTGTTTTTTTTACATCGTAAAATTTAAACTTCGGTACTAAACGAAACGAAATGCCGAGAAAAAAGAAGTATGGTTACTTCCTACTTTTCTGAAGCCGTGCCAAAGTTCTACTTTCAGGTTATTCATCGGCCATATGCAAACTAAGCTAAACTAGGGCTGTATCTCAATTCCCTTCGAGTATATACACGTCCATACTTCACCCCGCCTGTGACGTCACTAAGTATATACTAGCACCATCCCAATTACATAAAATGGACAACGCACTGCGTTCGCGCGCACTCGATGTAATAATATTTTGTATGAGGACTATTTCTTACCGGGCATTACCAACATGTCCTATTTTCTCTTCGTTTTCATTCGCATTAATTGTATTTGAAATGTTACAATTTATTGATTAAATGTAAGTAAAACTTCAATTTTACAAAAAAAAAAAAAAGAGAAGTATAAACAGCTCGTGATACGTCATAGGAAACAACCAAACACGTCTTACGTGGGGTGATTTTTTCAAAGGTTTGTTTCAAAAAGTGCGGAGAAACCGCGATTAGACAATATCGCGCGAACTGAGTTGTGATCATCCGAACGGCATGAATTGCATGCAGCCTGTGACAACTGTCCCAGCCGCCTTCTGTGTCACGTCTGCCAGCGCCAACCGGCAAACTCAAGAAGTAATTATACTCTTAAGACAAGGTCGGCGAGGGCACAAATGGCTAAAAACACGTCAGTGGAAGACAGAAGTCAGCGGGACATCAACTCGTGGCCGGGCGACACATCAACAAAGAACTACGGAAACGCCTGAATATTTCCCATCCGTACAACACATTCCCGTAAATAAGTTCAGCAACCCAAAACTGCAGTCGTAATATCAATAAAATTAATCTCACTCAATCGAAATTTGAGTGGACAACAAATTTTTTGATAGACGAAGAAGGTCAACGCACCGATGAAATCAGTAAAAACTACACATAAATAGAGGCAGAAAAATTTTACGACATGGAAAGGCTTCAAAATTTTTTTCGTTTCTGTTGCTTTTTTTTTTTTTTGGGACCTTAGCTAAGATACTTACTTCTTGGGGGTGCCTAATCAGCAAGTCCAAAAAATAAAAAAAGCTATCGTACGCAATGTAGTCAAATTAGAATACAATCTTGTAGTATCAGCCAATGAACATAGAAAAGTAGCTCCATGTGCAGAGAACTTCAAAACCTAGCAAGTAAGCCAATTGAAACAGCGAATTTTCCATACTTGGCCTATGAATAAACGGAAAATAAGGGGTTCTTTACACTTTCTGAAATGCAAAGTGAATAAACCAAGAAACAAAAATTTAGTAAACAATTTTTACAATCTACAAAGCATTAACTAAATGTATCATTCAAATTAATTTGTAAAGAAAAAAACAATCGAAATTTACTTCCTTTAAAAAGTTTGGTCTGTTTTTATAAGTTTCTATTATTATGTTATTGTTGTGACTGTTAGTAACGGTAGTTGTAGTATTCTTACTGTTACTTTGCTGATAATTTTCAGCTGTGTGTTACACAACTAGGTATATTGTAAAGGTTAAGTGCATGAGAAGGCTGCGGCATTCTATAACGTCTCCCTGGCCAAGGGTTTGTTCCACTCGCGTTAGGAACAAAACGAGATTCCTTATGAGAGAGTTTAAAACTGGCGGTTAGTGGAGCAATTCTATATAAATGCATGTAAAGATTTGTGTATTGTGATGTCTACTTGCCTGTGCCTAAATATTTAGTCTTAACTTTATTTCGCAACTACTATTCACGCTCTCCAATGCTGTAAACAAGAGTAAATACCACAAAGGTAATGGTGTTCGGCATCGAGTTTTTGAAAACACGGCTATCGTAGTGAAAAAAAATTGAAATTTTTAAGAGCGAAATAATGATGGCTGTCATCAAAAGGAATTTCTGGATTCTGTTGTCACATTTAATTAATATAATTGTATAATACAACGTCTTGCTAAATCCACTTTTACGACCGTTTATTAAACAACACGTGGTCACATTTCTTCAACTTTCTTTCCATTTTTGCGAAGGCACAAGTTTATTATTTACCTATAGTTTTTAACACAATACAATTCGAAAGATTGTAAAAAAAAAAAATTATATTTATTTGATGAAATTTGCAATTATTCCATTTGATTACAGGCAAAATCAAGAAAATCCGGTACACATGCGACACCCGTGCTACCTGGCGGTGAAAATGTTTCGCTGCGGAACTTTTGGTATTGAACTTCCCCGTCGGAGTAGGAAAAAACTGTAATAGTCCATTCAAGGTTACTTCCAACTTACGTACGTTAAATACGTCTAGAAAATTACACGAAAGGGACAACGCACCGCATTCGTGAGTACTCAGTTCAATTATATTTTTCATAAATACTATTTCTTACCAGGCTTTACACACTTATTTTGTTTCTGTATTTTATTAATATATTAATTATAAGTGAATTATTATAATTTATAAATAAAATATAAGTAAAAGTTAAATTTGGCAAAAAATTAGGAACTTTCGTGTTAACAGAAGTATGAAACGCTTGTGATACATGGCATGTTTAGGAAAAAAAGAAACATGACATATATTGGGTAATTTTTCAAATGTTCGATTAAAAAAAGTCTGAATACAGGCCTATTGCGGATACAGCCCATTCACGGTTATTTCCAACTTTTCTGAAGCCCTGCTCAAGTTCTACTTCCAGGATATTCCTCCGCCTCGTGCAAACACAGCTTAACCAAGTCTAGGAAATTACACGCACCGCATTCGTGCACACTCAATTTAATAAAATTTTTTCATAAGAACTATTTCTTATTACGGAAAGATTCCACGAGACGTTAGTTCGGAACCAATGTCACGGACGGATGGTTTTAACTCTCGCACGTCCTAAGTGTCTGCCAGCCAATTACGGATCTCGAGTGTAAGGGTAACTATATTCTGATTGGGCCAGTCGAGTAGAAAATGCCTCCTCACGCAAGCATGCAGCCAATAAATAGCACAAGGGAATTTGGAAGCTTTGCACTTCCAGCCGTTGAAATCTAGCTTTAGCATGCTTTTATTTCGCGAAAAACTTATTAGGCAATACGAACACAACTATTCTCTCCCTGTTTTATTCACATGAAGGATAATAAATGAAGTAATATAATTTATAGATAAAATATAAGTAAAGTTTCAGTTTAGTATAAAACTATTTTTTTTTATCAACAAGTGATACACGACATGTTTAGCAAACAACCGGACACGTCAGACATGGGGATAGGTTTCTGAAAGGTTTGATGGGAAAAAAGTGTGAGGATATTGCGGACAGGGTACAGCGAAGCGGCGGGTACAGACGCNCCGCGCGACGCCACGTGACATCGTGACGTCATCTCCCGGCGCGGCGAGTCGCGACGCCGGCCGCACGCCCTCGTACCGCGCCGCGCCAATTACGGCAGACGCCGCCACCGCCAGTTGTCCTTTTACAACCGCCTTTCGCGCCACGTTATTCCTCACACTGTCATTCACCCCTGCCCTCTCTCTCCTCCACAACGTCATCATACTACTTTGCTCACAAGTGACAAAAAAATTACACAAGAAACACGACGCGAAATTAACGACAAAAAAAAAAAAGGATCAAACTCATATTCATCACGAAAGAAATGCCAAGCATACAAATTTTTTGAATCAAAACTTTGATAAAAACACATGCATGACGTTTTCGGTTGTTTCTTAATATGTCACGTAACGCAAGCGTCTTATGCATCTGTTAAAATAAAAGTACCTTATTGTTTGGTTAAATTTAACTTTTACTTATAGTTTATCTATAAATTATAATATTTCATTTATAACTAATATGAATGAAGACAGAGAGAAAATAAGTGTGTTGGTAATAGTTCTCATGCCNCGACGTGTTCGGTTGTTTCTTAATATGTCACGTAACGCAAGCGTCTTATGCATCTGTTAAAATAAAAGTACTTTATTTTTTGGTTAAATTTAACTTTTACTTATAGTTTATCTATGAATTATAATATTTCATTTATAACTAATATGAATGAAGACAGAGAGAAAATAAGTGTGTTGGTAATAGTTCTCATGCCAAATATTGAGTGCGCACGAATGCGGTACGTTGGTATAATTTTCTAGGCTTTGTTGGCATGACTCGCAGGAATATCCTGGAAGTAAAACTTCAGCGGGGCTTCAGAAAAGTTTTTCGCATTAAGTTACTATTGTGGCTAAAAAGAACCTCGGGAAAAGTTTTGGTTTGATTTTGATGGAAGATTAACATACAGTATTAAATACACATCAAAATGCAAGTTGAAACGTTTCCCGGGGTTGTTTTTAGCTACTGTGGACACCTGCTACGAAAAACTATGCCGTGAGCACGTGGACACAATCGTTTCCTATTTATTTACAGTTTTTTAAGACATCGAGGACCGATATGTTTGACTTCAATTAATCACCGGTGTTCGAAATCGCTACCAGCGAGTTACACATCGCACTGACCGTCTCGTTAGCTCTTTAAACCAAGTTCACCACAGAACATTTTTCTGCGATTTAGAAGCCAGAGATCTTTCTTTACGTCAAATTATTTGTACGATAATTACCGTTACAGTTTTAATATTTTTATTTTAAACTTTGTATAACAATCTTAATTTTGTATATTTTAATTAATTTAGTAATTTTATTTTTAAAAATATTTAATATTCTGATTTAAAAATTTTATATTTTACGCATTTTAAAAACATAACAAGGAAATGTCATAACGTAGGAAAATGCAAAGTGCTGAGTATTTTAAGTAGGCTGCGTATAGGAACTAATACTTCCCAGTTTACGGAGCGCTACGGTAAGTCGCCCTAGAAATAAGCCCGCCTACGTTAAATATACATGTACCGCAAGAATGCCGGGGAAACTAACACAACAAGTACAACAATAAACCGTACTGACACGTATATATTTGTGCTTGTACACAATTTACAAAAATAGAACGGAATGGAACTGGAGCCTTTAACAGTTAAATTATTTGGGTTTTGCTATTGTTAGGCCTAGTTGGATTTTGTTCGTAACATGAGATCGGGGTTGCCAGATATGTTCAAACCGTCCAAAAATTGTTAGATGCGTCGACAAAATCAACCTCTAAATACTTCCCCCCCCCCCCAAANCGCATTAAGTTACTATTGTGGCTAAAAAGAACCTCGGGAAAAGTTTTGGTTTGATTTTGATGGAAGATTAACATACAGTATTAAATACACATCAAAATGCAAGTTGAAACGTTTCCCGGGGTTGTTTTTAGCTACTGTGGACACCTGCTACGAAAAACTATGCCGTGAGCACGTGGACACAATCGTTTCCTATTTATTTACAGTTTTTTAAGACATCGAGGACCGATATGTTTGACTTCAATTAATCACCGGTGTTCGAAATCGCTACCAGCGAGTTACACATCGCACTGACCGTCTCGTTAGCTCTTTAAACCAAGTTCACCACAGAACATTTTTCTGCGATTTAGAAGCCAGAGATCTTTCTTTACGTCAAATTATTTGTACGATAATTNAGTTCACCACAGAACATTTTTCTGCGATTTAGAAGCCAGAGATCTTTCTTTACGTCAAATTATTTGTACGATAATTACCGTTACAGTTTTAATATTTTTATTTTAAACTTTGTATAATAATCTTAATTTTGTATATTTTAATTAATTTAGTAATTTTATTTTTTAAAATATTTAATATTCTGATTCAAAAATTTTATATTTTACGCATTTTAAAAACATAACAAGGAAATGTCATAACGTAGGAAAATGCAAAGTGCTGAGTATTTTAAGTAGGCTGCGTATAGGAACTAATACTTCCCATTTACGGAGCGCTACGGTAAGTCGCCCTAGAAATAAGCCCGCCTACGTTAAATATACATGTACCGCAAGAATGCCGGGGAAACTAACACGACAAGTACAACAATAAACCGTACTGACACGTGTATATTTGTCTTGTACACAATTTACAAAAATAGAACGGAATGGAACTGGAGCCTTTAACAGTTAAATTATTTGGGTTTTGCTATTGTTAGGCCTAGTTGGATTTTGATCGTAACATGAGGTCGGGGTTGCCAGATATGTTCAAACCGTCCAAAAATTGTTAGATGCGTCGACAAAATCAACCTCTAAATACTTCCCCCCCCCCCAAAAGTATTATTATTCAAAAAAATTTTCCTCTTGAAACAAAAGATTGAAAGAGATGTCAACAGAATCTCGTCACGGTTTTTTCTGACAAGAGTGGTCATGCAGTATTTACCTTTATTGCGCGATATATTACGGTAATTTGTACGAACTTCAATAGGCCTACAATTTTCTTATTGGATAATACAGTTGCATAATATAACAATAACTTGTATGTCTTATTTAATGAGAAGCGGGAGAACAAATAATACGCTCACGATAACGTTAAGATAACTGTTTAAAAAATCAACCAATTTTACTTTCTTAAAAAAAATTTCATCCCATAAATTTTTAAACTGTTTGTGATACATTTTTCAAGCCGCCAACGAGGGTTAACTAACATACTACTTTAAACACACACGCATAGGCACTACTGAGAATTAATTTACGTGACCACAAAAACAAGCACTTAACTAATAATCAATTTCATGTTAATATAAATACTAAGCCTCGTGGCAAGAGTGACGCTAAAATCTGCAATGCTCGTCACTGTGGTTTAACGAACCTAGTAACAAAGCTCAGCCCTATTTTAATTTATATGAATCATAATAGCACTTTTGTGAAGGACCTACAGATGCCANAGTGACGCTAAAATCTGCAATGCTCGTCACTGTGGTTTAACGAACCTAGTAACAAAGCTCAGCCCTATTTTAATTTATATGAATCATAATAGCACTTTTGTGAAGGACCTACAGATGCCAAGCAACCACCCAGATATTTTCTGTAATTGGAAAACTGTATGGAACGTAATTACATCGGGCTTCACGCAACGCCCTTATTTGCAGATGGAATAAGAACGGGTCTACATTTAAACGTCAAGGTGGGCGCTGAATATTTATACGCCGTCATACGCGCTGTAAAAATTGTAATTTTGTTGGCTCGCGATAAAGAGTTTGCGAAACAAAAGTTACTGCCATTAAGTTCATTTGCATTCTACAGATTTATGGAAGCCGATACNGCGATAAAGAGTTTGCGAAACAAAAGTTACTGCCATTAAGTTCATTTGCATTCTACAGATTTATGGAAGCCGATAGACGAAAAAATTGCAGTTATACACAAATGATTAAATAACTTAGCGAGCAAATGATTCACCTGAGTGATGTGTTTATGCTTACGCCGTACATATTCATCCATCACTGCGGCGCAATATATAGGCTGTTACAAAACAAATGCATCAACCTGGTAAAAATTATTCCTTACAAAGTTGGCAACATCCATTATCCAGGATTGCTCGTATTTAGTTTGTTTTTTCATTCCAAAAACCTGTTAACACCAAAAAACGTATTTGGTGTTAATTANCAGGATTGCTCGTATTTAGTTTGTTTTTTCATTCCAAAAACCTGTTAACACCAAAAAACGTATTTGGTGTTAATTCGCCCCTTGCAAAGGTTTGGTTTTTAGTCTATTTCTGCTTAATACGTATCCTTCCGCCAATGTACAATTTAACACCGNGCCCCTTGCAAAGGTTTGGTTTTTAGTCTATTTCTGCTTAATACGTATCCTTCCGCCAATGTACAATTTAACACCGACCTGGAATTAATGGTTGTGTACAAGCGTTTAAAAAGGCGGCCAGTTCTAATTCGGTTTCGCGTAAAACAAGACGGAACATACTTCGACAAACGACAATTCGAACACTGCACACTTTTAGTTAAACTTAAAATCATGGAACCACTTTTCCCGATTCGCTACGAACATCACTGTTCGTGCGAGATAGCGTTTGCGTGTTACCGTCACATGATTTTTTTTTCTCAGAGGTTAGGTTTAAAAATATTAACATGACTGATAAAGTTATGAATACAACTTCTCATTACGGACCAGAAGTTAATAACACCGCTTCAACGCACAGTTTGAGACCCAAACCACGAGAGGCGCGAAATGTGGTGGGGGAAATACGACTTACTATGCACGCTCTACACCTTCATCAAACCCTGTTCGAATCGCCACTAAACCAACACGACAAAGATAGGACCCTGTACATGCAGAGATATACGAAGAAAATTTGAGAGTTTTGAGATCACTACTGACCCAAACACCACCCAAAATTATTCCGTTTACTTTTTTTATTTCACAGGCCTATGCAAACTCAAAATACAGACGTTATTTTTGTTCATGCCGGTCTTTTTTTCACCGTACTCGTACGTCATATTCAGCAAATTAGCAAAGGGAAGTACACTCAACAAATGTCATCATTACGGGAGTGAGTAGTATAATAAAAAGTGCATTTCTTAAACTGGTAACATGCAGATATGGTGACTGACGTTCGAAGTCGTGGACCTGAATTTTCGAGACACGAAATCGAGCACAGATACTGTTCGCACTATTTCGGTTTAAAACGAAGACATTTTAATTCGTTGACCAATAGATATTTCAGTTCAACAAAACAATGCACAAAACCCTACAATGCCATCTCACCTAAACGCGCCGTAATATTTTGGCTTTTTTTCATTTAATTTTCGAACACCGAACTTTCGAGAGACTCTAATTAATATAAAATTTTATACATATGGGGTTCTTTAAATTCATTTAACTTGTTTATACAAGAAAACTAATTAAACGTCGACTAATGCGAATACTAATACGAAACGCATCACATATGCAAGCACACTTTAAAATTCTGCAATACGATATCTGCTATGAAGTTTCTCTTCAAACGCGTTAACTTCAATAATGACATTATAATACTACAGTTAGGTAAGTTTATGTCCTTGAACATCACGACCACCGAAATATGTTTTTCTTCTGTTTGCCAGTTGCACAACAAAGGCCGGTATATTAACTTATCAGATGGCACCAAAGAAATAGTTTGTCATTATAGACATTTCTTTCGCATACGCCTGCCTGCCAGCCATTTGCATTATAAACTCAAGTTACGAATATCGGGCTTACATACCTGTTGATTTCCGTACGGTATTTTCACAGTAATTTCCGAATGCAACTGAGACGCAAGGGTACGTGTGCCGTCGCCACGTTGATTTTGCCGGTCGTCTTCTGACGGCGATAGTCCCTTCTCTGGCCGCCAGCTCCTTTCTCATCGCAAGCGGCATATGCACGCGCTTCATTTCGTTTCGATGCTTTACCAAAAGGGTCATCTCTACCAGCNCTTTCTCATCGCAAGCGGCATATGCACGCGCTTCATTTCGTTTCGATGCTTTACCAAAAGGGTCATCTCTACCAGCACGTACACTATCGCTGCTTAAAATAACCTTTTTCTTTCGGGGTGATATAGCATTACGCCAGAGCATCTTCCGAATGAACTCCCTACTCATCGTGTAACTAGTTACATTAATNTTCGGGGTGATATAGCATTACGCCAGAGCATCTTCCGAATGAACTCCCTACTCATCGTGTAACTAGTTACATTAATTCGTCGTCACTGGTCTGTATGCATCCCCGTCTATATTACCGACGAGAAGCAAATGAGAATATAACTGACCGAGTGATTATCACGCAACCCAGAACTGTTTTACTGCTGCGAACCAATCATACTTCTCACGAACTTAAATATTGATACGCCTGTCACAGGTCTTCGCGAATCGTTAACACATTAAAGAGTAACAAAAAAAAAAAAAAAAAAAAAAAAACTTAAGATT
>NQII01000749.1:637908-661222 GCA_002778355.1 Clitarchus hookeri
GCCGGGGGGCGGGGCCCGCGCCGCCGCGACATGGCCGGACGCCCGCTGCAAGCATGGCGACTCCACGCCGCTGACAGAGAGAGACGACGCACCAGACAAAAAGCCAACAAGGAAGGGAAACTGGCTGCCTTACGCAGGCACGAACGGGAGAAGAAGAAAACCAAAATAAAAAAGGAACTCTTGGAAATGATTTTGTTGGATGGCTGGAAGAGAGGTAGGACGGGAGACAATACACACAAAAAGGAAAGAAACAGACATAGCTATGTTTAAATATGAAGTGATATGCAGGAGCGAGAGGGAGACGTGGACAGAGAGCGAGACGGAACCTACACTGAAAAGAGATGGGAACAAGTGAAAGGAAATGTAGTGAACAAGAGCTGGGGGAAACAAAAAAAATACTAGACGAAGAGGCTTTCTAAATACAAAAGGCCACAAGTCAGTGGAGCAAAAAAGAAGGGATAGGGAATATAAGAACAAGTGCAGAGACAACCGGGAGATGGAGCGAGAACTGTGAAGAAGAGAAGAAAACGCAGTGGACAAAGAAGATAAGAATCTAAAGCCCTAGGAAAGTCTATGTTCCGCGGAAGGGGGAATGAATGACGTGAAACAATGGGTTCGTGAAGAGACGGGAAAGAAGGCAAAGCGGAAAGGAGAATAGAAAATGAGTTCTGAAGGCAAAAGAAAGTGGCTGCCAAGACGTGCTAGGCCAAGAAGTAGGGGAATGGTTGTGGAAGGGAGGGTGGGGAGGAAGCAGCAGCTGTTGGCGGCCGGAGGGGAGGACACGCGCGCGTCTTAGGAGCCGGTCTGCAGCGAGGAAACAAGCCAGTTGAAGCCTGAAGGAGCGAGCGGCAAGGAGGAAGCATTTGTGTGGAGTGGCTGGCGATTGTTCCGGTGGAGTGCGCGCCGCGACTACAAGCCAGCCTGTCTGTCTTTGTTCCGTCGAGCGAGAGGAAAACCGTCGCGCGTCCTTTAAATGGGTTCAACGATTCCGCGAGATGCGAGCCGTTAGTCGAGGAGGGATTATTCTGCTTGAATTGCGCGTCGTGTGAAAGCGCCGTGTGTTTCTCATGAGATCGTAGTTAACCAAGATAATATCCTTAACGTAGCTTCCAAGTGTACATTTCCTAGAAAAGGAACCGTTTTTAGGCTTGCGACAACTGTGTTTTCTGTTCGATATATTTGACGAAACAGTAAATATCGGCAATTATAAGGTTATTTATTCGTTATTAATTCTATTGTAGGTCTAATAACTGTGTTTACGTTCGGTGTTTGTTTCGCTGCGGGGTATAGTATATACGTATTAAAGGTGATATTTTATAATATTATCACACTCTAACTTAAAGCTGCGCAACTAACCAAAGGCATTTCTGATTTTTTTTCTCCTTGCAATCCCCGACGACCTGCAATGAAAGCAATAGTATGTTACAAAAATTACTTTCGGGGGAGGAACTGAAATAAATTTAAATTTTGTGATCTTCAGAACACTACTCCCGGTACAGAATAGTGTTTTTGAGTCGGCAGATTTTGTAAACAAAAGGGTCACGTGACCCGATCGAAGCAAAAATAATAACTTCCTTCGTAAGTCCGTATTAACAGAAGTTGTCAGATATCCGATCTACTTAATACGAAATCACCGAATCACTGTCATCAATAGTTCAACATTCAGCATATATGTACGAATATAGGATTAAGTTATTTGGAAATAAAGGATTTTATTAAGTGATGAGAAGCATTTTTTTTTATCTCGCAAGAAGTAGTGGAAAGTTTTTATCGTGACAAATAAGGCTGTTGTTATTATTTCTGAGCAAAGAAAATTTTAAGGAATTTTTTGAATAATTATATAATAAATATAGTTATTTTTGGGCATAATATTTTATGAAGATTATTTTTATTTATATTAGTTATTAACGTATCGCTGTGTTGTTATGAGTGCTAAACAAGTGACTGCTGCGTTTGGTCACGTGCCGTGAACAATTGTTTTGTAACCATATTCTCTGGTTTTTCCCACCTGACGTTTGTTTACAATTCAGTTGATTTGCAAGCATGCGTTTCCATATGCGGCCTGGCACACAGCGTTAACTGAATACTTAATTTGATATGATAGATATGTCACGTCGTGTTTATCTTTGCAGCTTCTGCCCTTGCGCTTGAGCAATACTCCAGGAGGTCTTTATGTAGCCTTGTTTGCGAACAATAAACGTGATTGATAATAAATACAGACCATCTTAAAATGTCTGGCCGGATAATTCGGCTGTTTATAATTTTTAATTGTTTGCGGAATTTCTTTACATATTTTCCCTACAATACAGTAACCGACATCACAATTTTTTTTTCTGCGTGAGAAATTACAGGTTAATTAACAGTTATCCCGAGCCCATTGCCCTCATGATCGTAATTTTGCGGAAAAGTTACCTGGTTAAAATTCTTTCACAGCTGAAGTATTCACTTGATTATATATGAAATGTAATACAAGGTTATCGATAAATATTTATCATAAAAATATATATTATAAAATATTTATCATAAATTGACCGTGGGGGGGGGGGGCTTGACAGTGTGTTACAAACTTTCTGCTGATAAGATAAGTTGTAAGTTCCTGACAGTTCTTTCGACACTTAGTCTTAGCAGTTGTTTTAGTGCAATTCGTAGAATAGGAAAAAAAAAAAAACATTTTAATGCTTACCAGAGACGATTGAGATCAGTATTGCACATTTCTCCCTGTTCAGGTCAACCTAATGATTAGTATGGGTGCAATGACCAAGTGACTGTGGAACTGAAGCTCCGAGATCAAAAACTGGACTAGTCATCGTAAAGGTACATGAGTTATTGATGTGAAAGTGACCATTGCAGTATACCTTGTCTTGACACCGTAATCGTACGGATAACGTTCCATTGTCCCTGTTTAATGTGACGTAGAAGTTTGTCAGAAACAAAATGCCCTTCCTCCACGTAAGAACTTCGGGAACAATGTTAAAACACAAAAAAAATATATGTGTATATTTCGTGAGCAAAAGTTTGTTAAGGACAATTTTAAATAAATGCAGCTATTTAGTTTTTGTTTAGGAAATACCACTTAGCTCATCCGAACCAAACACTACCGGTATGCCAAAACAATTGTTGGCTGTGTGACATGTATTTGCTTGCGTCAACATTTTCGTTTCCAGTAAAACTTAGTTACAAGTTAAATGATTGAATTATACTTGATTATGCTTCTATAATAATTTCAGTCGAAAAGGATGATATACCAGTCGTTATAAAATCAGACTCTGGTAGAAGATTACAAACTCACTTTTCAGAACGTTAAAAAAAAAATATAAGGTCCAGAGATGATTCTGTTCATATACTTTTTTTTAAAGATCTTCATCTCAAAAATGGTAAGTCACTGAGTGACACGTCCCGTTTTTATATCAGCGCTTCAATGGTTATAAGCCTAAATATGTTATCGTTACGCCAAATTTTACCCTGATTTGTGTACGAAAGAAAACGGGACAGATTTTAATGACGTCTTATTAAAATGTTGAAACCTTTAATAAAACCTTTACAAACTGAACTTATTTATTTCCTAATTCGCCTTTACATTACAATGTTACTACAGTTTAAATGTATGCAGTTAAGAGCTGTGATTTTTTAATGGTTGACTTAATAAGTGTGAACCCCCTTTAAATAATCGTGTAAACAATATAAATAACAATTATCATAAAAATATCCATACACATAACTATTGCCATAATAAACATCCTGTGCTAAACTACTGGCCTATTAAACTCTACTAAACATACTAAAACTCTTTACGAATAATTATTTGAATTTTTACTTGCGTAAGTTGGCCAACTTGTTATATATTTTAACCAATTTTTTGTATGTAAACAGCGGTAGCAGTTGTCATAAACACAAGAAAATAATAACTGGAGTCAAGCGTGTATTTAGCTTCGTAACCGAAATTGTGTACAGCTGTGAAAATGAGTTTGACGTGTGTGGTAATAAGAGCGGTTTCTGATTGGCTACGCATAGGTTCTTGCACGAGAAAATTTAAGTTCGCCAACTCGCTATGCAGCTATAATGTGTTGGCTTGGCAGTGATTATGGGTATTTTTATGCTTGGTTGTAGTAAGTACCATTGAAAAGTATTCAACTCTCACTGGTATGATATGGTTATTGCGATTGTAGTACCGCCTTAACCTTCAACCAGCTGTGACTCTAATAGTGAAGTCTAGTTATGTTTTGTAGAGTCACGCGTGCATCATTATGGACTGTTCTAAAGTGTCATCTTGCAATTTACGGCTTGGTGAGTTTTTATACGGATGCAGTTAGTCGCGTATTTTGCACAGTGATACCGGCATAGGTAAACAAAATAACCAAACACAAATCTAAGTTATTATCGTGCCTTAAAAAAAGCACAAATAATTTGTATAGCAACATCATCTGTGAAACGTCCCAAAACAGCGTAGGTAGAAAATTGTAGACATAATTATAGCATTAGTATTTTTCAAGAAAAAAATTGCAATAACTGTAGACACAATATCCCATTTATTTAGATTTATATTTAGTAAATTTTTTGTAATGTCTGCAGGCATTCGTTATCTTATGATTAATTTAATAATACACTCATGGCGGTGATATGGAGTTTTCATATTTGCAAATATATTGAGATTAAAAATATTAAACACAAAATTACGAAGTATGTCGTCATTTTGATACACTATTTCTGGCCAGACCACTTTGTAACCAGATCTGCGCGAAGTCTAAATGATTTAGTCCATTCACGGTTACTTCACACGTTTCTGAATCCCTGCTAAAGTTCTACTTCCAGGATATTCTTCCGCTTCGTGCAAACAAAGCTTAAGGAAACTGCCTACCGGCCGGCAGCTGCGAAATTTAAATAGAAAATCCCATATTAAAGAAATTTCGCCTCAGTGCGTTCAAACAAAATTAATTCTTCGCGAATTTTTTAAGAGAAGTTCCCAACGAGCGTATATTTTCAAATGTAAAGAAAAATTTAAAAATTGCTTGCAAACAGGTTATTTTGGTTATGGAAACATCTTCGCCGTAGGGAACTTCTCAAAAATTCGTGAAGAATGAATTTTGTTCGAAACGCCTAGCTTTAAAATAAAGGCACTGAGGCGAATTCCTTAACATGAGATTTACTATTTACATTTTGCAACTTCCAGCCGGTAGGCAGTGCCCTTAAAAAAGTCTGGAAAATTACATCAAAGGGAAAACGCACCGCATTCGTGCGCACTCAGTCTAATAATATTTTGCATAATAGCAATTTCTTACCAGGAATTACCAACACACTATCTTCTTTCTAATTATATTTGTATCCTACTAATATTATAAATACGAAAGTCTCTCTCTCTCTCTGTGTGTGTGTGTGTGTTACCACTCAGCTCCATAACGGCTGAACGGATTTTGATGAAATTTGGTGTGTAGGTACTTTAAGTCCTGAACTAGGACATAGGATACTTTGATCCCGGAAAATTTTACGGTTCTTGTGGAATAACCACAAAACGTAATTCTGCAACGGCTGGAAACGTGACCGAAATATTGTTTTCCTCTGGTGTCAGAGTTTATCAGGCCGCTCAAGGACCTCTGAAATGGCTTAACGACTGCTATCAATCGATAACAACCGGGACCAAATATTAAACGTGCCCTCCGAAGCCTAGAAGCGCTCAGATGTTAGGCCACTAAACGGTCACCCATCCAAATGTGTGTCGCTGGGAACGTTGCTTGACTTTGGTGATCGATTAAGATCCCTCAGCCAAGCGCAAAAAGTAGTACCTAGGTATACTTATTTCTAAAGATACAACTTGATGAAACTCACGTTTTGATTTTCATACATAGACGCTGGAAAGCGAAAATGTGGTAACTACGCGATAGTTGCACAGATACACTCCCTACTTCTTGGCTATCGGGTAAAAAATATTTCCTTCCTTTTGGGTTGCCGTAATCAGTTAAAAACCTGAGTCGACATAGTACAATTTGATAATTCTGTTTTCACATAAATGAATTGTCTTTTTCCAATTTATTTATTAGTGTATCACTGTAAAACTCAATTGTTCCCGGGCGAAGCCGGGACGGTTCGGTAGTTAATTATAAATGAAATATTATACTACATATAGAGAAAATATAAATAAAATTTAATTTAACCAAAAATAAGGTACTTTTATGAACACATGTATAAAACGTGGCATATTTATAAAACAACCAAACACGCCATTCATGAGGTGATTTTTCAAAGGTTTGATTATAACGGTGTGAATAAACAGTGAACACTCTGCAGTATATATCGTTTAAATTATATCGATATATATCGATATCGTATATATCGATATCGTATATATCGATTATTACTCAAATCTGTAAGATACAAAAGGAAATACATTTCTGTTATTACGAGCTTAACACTTTGTCATGGTGGTTGTCTTCCACAGGAAGTGAATTTAATGATGTACCCGCAGTGTGCACAAGAGAAAACGACCTTCAAAAAGGAAGGAAACTCCTTCACTGGTGTGAGACATCATTTGTTGTTGAGACTATATTCTGTAGTCGCATAAAAAGCTATTAGCAATGACATCTGACACAAACACAATTTAATTGGTTCCGGAATATCACAACGTTATATCCGCGGTTTCTTCACACTTTTCGAATCAAACTTTTAAAAAATTTCCTCATGTACGACCTGCTTGGTTGATCCCTACATATTTCAAGCAACACAAGCGTTTTATGCTCGTGTCAACATAAAAATAGCTTACTGTGGTTAAATTGAACTTGTACATACAATTATATATATTATAATATTTCATTTATAATTAATATGAATAAAACAGGGAGAAAATTGGTATGTTGGTAATGCCTAGTAAGAAATAGTTCTCATGCAAAATATTATTAAACTGAGTGCGCACTAATGCGGTGCGTTGTCCCTTTAGTGTAATTTTCTAGTCTCGGTTAAGTTTTGTTTGCATGAGGCGGAGGAATATCCTGGGAGTAGGCAGGGCTCTAGAGAAGTTGTAAGTAACCGTAAATGGACTGTACATACATGATTCAATATACTTAAATAATTTTTTTTCTAAAAGTTGCTTTCAGCTATGTTTGTTTAGTGCTCAATCAAATGTGAAGGGCTCCTCGAATGCACGAACACCCCATAAACATTGTTTTAAGGGTTGTAGACTGCTGTGTTCTGACTACGAGGAGGGTCACGCAGTGTTACATAAGCGCCGATCAAAATTAGTTGAGAGCTTCATATGTGTTTTTGAGTACCATCAGCAACGATAACACTGTTTGAAAAAGAAAAAATGGCAGCACGAATGAGATACAAATATATAACAGTTCTATACGTTATTTTGCTGATTTTCGCTCGATAACGTCCGTAGAAGCAATTTATAAGGGCAGAAGCTTAAATATGAACTTGGTAAAAATATATTTGGGTTATACCGAATGTTTTTAAATAACACTGCCACAAAATCCTAATTTCATATGCCTTATTGAGCATTTTATGTTGTCTACACCTTTCAAGCAACATACATTCTTTTCTGAGAGCTACGCATTGATGTTCACCTGAGAGTGTTCTGAGAAGAAGACCTTTTTTGCTAATTGATATATGCTGATTCATAAGAAATCTCAAAATATCGTGTCCATCTTAGAATTACAAAGTTTTAATCCAAAAATAAAACTGCCAATCCCCATTTTTACAAGGAAGGGGGTTGACATTGCCAACAGCGTCTTCAGAGTTGTAACATCTCCGTTCTGCAAATCACCATTCAATGGTTTGTTGCTTAATCGCTGGTAGTTCATGATATTTTCAACGAAAATCATTTTAAAATTTTTCTTTCGGCAGCGCTTAATTCCCTTGTACGTAAATTTTCGTATTATTTTTTTTTTGTAATGAATAACTTGCCGGAGTTTGTTGATGTTCAAAAACATCCAGTATGGAACATAATCCATTCGATATGTCATATTTGTGGATTATCCATCAAAATTTTCTTTAAATGAGAGTCTTGAAAACTAGTTTGCCAAAGTAACTCTTTTAGAAGTTTTCTGGCTAGTTGTGGAAAATACTGGATAGCATACTTAATTATGTTATGAAAGTTTTGTTAGTTTTGACGTTATCTGTAACTATCGTATAACTTTTTTTTTCAAACTTTGTAAACTTGTGAAACGAATTATTATTACTTTTAATTTCATCGCACTCATATTTACTCACATAACAAAATTGAGCATACCTTAATTTTTTTTCTTTCCTGAAATTATTTTTTTTTAATAACTGCTATTCCAGTTTTAGTCGGCCGTCTAGTAAAGGCATTTCAGTATTTCAAAAGTATTATTACTTTATTAACAAAAATGTTTTGAGTTCTTACCTTGACCAGTAATTGTAATCGAAAAAAATTATAGCTAAAAATAAAATGAGAAAATAATAAAATAATGAATTTCGTTCATAAAAATACATTTTTATCCATTCCTTACACAGCAGTTTGTCGAGATAGAAAGCCTGTCCCTATTCAGTAAATATTTGTAACTAAAATTTGTTTTTTAATGAAATAATTTAGTTTGTTAAAAATGAGAACTAAACAATACATTGTGACTGCATTAACGACTGATTTACGTCATTGAAAATAATTTGGATAGTATATTGCAGAATATTTAAAGTTTAATCTTAGCTGTGGCAGGTACACTTTTGACAAGAAGCATAATTTCTTAAGTTATTGCATATTTACATAAGACTTGAACAAAGTTGGTCTTATTTCCAAACCATTTTGGACAAAAATTCGACCTAATTTGACTACACATCGTTCAAATACAAGATACACAATAATACTGTAATATATGTATAGGGACATGCAGAATTCGCGTTATTGTTGACTGCATGCTAGACTTTACCGCCCTATGTAAATTCTAGTCGACGTCAATTTGTTTATTAGTTTTTACAAAAGTGAGGACTCATATTCCTTACTTTTTTTCTGTTTGGTTCAAAACCGCCCAGTGCGTTTCAAACCAACTGCAGTCCAATGAAACGTACGCGTGTTTGAAGTACATTCTGTCTTCGAATAGTAACGTGAATTTCGCACGTCTCTAGATATGTACCATGTTGAGCGAGAGCTGAGTTGTCGGGGTTATATTTTCAAGCGTATAACTTACACGTTCAGGAATGCAGACAAAATTGTAAGGCTAGAAGTCGGAAGATTTCCCAAATCAAATCAAGTTAGCGACATACTAGGCTTAAAGTCTTCATGCATTTGTATGTTGTTGTAGGTATTGCACGTTACTGTATACCATCCACCTTGGAGAACTTTGATCTATTAACAAATACGTAAGGAAAGAGGGACCGTGACACATACAATTCAGTCAAGTGTAAATATTTTCCCTCACTACGGCAGCAACCAATGAATATTTCGCAGCGACACTTTGTATGCGGATGATTGCGAAGTCACGGAACCACCGTGAAATTGTTCTGTCTCTAGCTAATGATAATAAATAGGTACATTTGTGGATTACCGTGAATAAAGACTAGAAGATAATATGTACAGTCCACTCATGGTCACTTCCAACTTTTCTGAAGCCCTGCAAATTTTTTTTTTTACTAGCTGGCGAGCCCTCAAGTCCCGCTGTGCCGTAGCACAAATAATACAAAGACAATGTCACTTTCAAGCTATGTAATTTAACAATATTTTAAAAACTAGCAGCGCCCTGAGCCTGACGCAGCTTGACAAAAAATTCAGGGAAACCCTGAATGATGTTGAGGGATGCCTCAGGAGCCGCCAACTCAACCGTTTCGAGATCCGCCGGGTCATACATTCTCGTCAGAGCATCGGCCACCTGATTATCGGAGCTTAAATCGAAAACGAGAAATCGGAGCACCCAGCCACCCAATTTTCCCAGTTGTTGGAGGATGGTTGAGAATCCAACTCAATGCTTCATTGTCAGTATAGAGGTAGCATTCATCATGCTCTATGTACGAGAGGCGAACTTCTCAAGTCCGAATATACGTTATAAGGCTTCCTTTTCATAAATGCCAAGCCTTCTCGCAGTCTCAGTCAAACTGCGGCTGGCAAAGGTGACAGGTGCCAAACCCAACTCAGACTTACTGGCTTAGCACTGCCCCTAATGCCAGAGAAGAGGCGTCCACTTGGACTATAAATCTGCGCGAAAAATCTGGAAGAAGAAGCACCGGCGGAGAAACTAGTTTTTCTTTAAGCAGAGCTAAGGCCGACTCTTGCTCCTGACCCCACTGAAATTCTTCTCCCTTCTTTTTTAAATAATTAAAGGTGCTGCAATTGGAGAAAATTTGTCAATACACCTGGAGTAATAACTGAATATACCAAGAAATTTCTGTACTCCCTTCAGAGTTTTCGGACGAGGGAAATTCAAAATGGGAGCCACACGGTCGGGGTCGATCATCAAACGACCCTCACAGAGCAAATATCACAGAAACTTCACCTTATTGGATTCAGAGGTGACTTTATTCAGATTCACAGTCAGACCTACTTCTCGCATTTAAAGGAAAACCTGGTGGAGATCAGACAAATGAGACTCAAGGTCATCACTATAAACAATAATGTCATCAATATAATTAAAGACAAATTTGAACTTAAATTCGAACAAGACAAAATTCGACACACGTGACAAGGCTTGACTACCAAAATTGGAGCCCAAAGATGTACTGAAGGCCATGTATTTCCTATACAAGGAATCAAGTAAACATTGATGGAAACTGTTGTTCAAATCTAAGACGGAAAACACACGGGCTTTACCCAAGTACTGAAGGGCGCAATCAATGGTTGGCAAGGGAAAAGGATCCTTATGAATCTTTTTATTTACCAGGAAATGGTTAACCACCAATCGGTATTTGTCACCATCCTTTTTACGCACCAAGAATCCCGGCGAACAGTAATCCGAGGTCTGCCAGCGAAAACCTGTAAGGGAGAACGTCACACTTTCCTATGCGTGGAGAGATGGCGTCGTTAAATTCCTGCAATTGATTCAAACGCACGCTAAATTTATTGGCAGAACTAGTGCCATCCAACAAAGGAGAAATCGCCTCCGGAACTTCGTCGACATCCAATCTCATCTTGATGCTCAGAGCGAACCCAAATGACAAATAAAACTTGTCGAGGTTAACTGACGCCCTAGTCTTACCTAAAAATTCTAGGCCAAAAATCACGTCGCGTGACAGATGAGCAAAAAACCCAAAAACGGAAATGTCCAAGTAAACCTACCGATCTTAAGTGTAGGTTCACCACTACGTTACTCTTAACGATGTCGCCGTTAGCGATACACAAACGTTTCTCTGGCGTACAACTGACACGCCCCTTGGAAATGATCTTGAAATCCAGCAGTTTATTGGAAACACTCATAACACAATGGGTAGCCCCGGTGTCAACCCAGGCGGAAAAATTTTGCTTACCACAAGTGATCAACACTGAACACTTCCTGAAAGTGGGCGGGACTTCATTTTTGACGCGACTGGAAGGCCCGCGTCCATTTCCGGTCACATTTCGTTTCCCATCTTTTGGCAGGAACTACGCAGGTGCCCGACCTCGCCGAATCGAAAACATTTCCTCCCTAACATCGAACGCCTGCTGAGATGTCAATTTCTGGCTGCACGGCCTAGAGAAGCGCAATCACTGCAACGCACCGGAGAACGACGTTGCTCGACGACCTGTATACTGCAAAGGCGGCCGGGAGGCGCGCTGTCGGCTCGCTCGGAAGGTGGAGAAACAAACACGATATTCACTGGAAGCCACAAGGCGACCTTGAAACTCGACCGCCAGCTGGCGTAGCTCGCGAAAATAACGTGGCATGGAAACGAGCGTGCATTGCGCACGTACATGGGGNGGGGGGGGCAGAGACTGAATCACCCGGCGTGTAAAACCCAAAGAACATAATCTCCTCATGGAGTAACTGTAATACAAATCCTGGCAATGGCTTTTAACAAACTGTCCTCTAAAACTCAAATACAAACTGGCTAATTTATTTACGGTAGTAAAAAATTGCGAAATGTGGACAGGTTCTAAGGAAGTCGGTGGAGAAATACGTTGAAGAGAAAGCATGAATAATTGGTCAATTTTAGAAGGCCCGTTGGTGACACTCGCAGGGTTCGCTCGCTCGGAGGGTGGTGCCGTCAGACCCTGACCACGCCAACAGCCGACGGACGCTCGGCGCATCTCCGCCGCCGTCAAGGTCTCATCCACTTCATAATCGAGGTCGCGTAGATAACGTGTCAGCTCGTCCCTCGTCGTAGTGTGGATTAATCCCACCTCGGCCATTTCATGTAACAAATACAAAATACTGATATGAGAAAGAACGTGGCAGAGGAAGCGCAGAATTATGTGTGCCGTAGCACAAATAATACAAAGACGATGTCACTTTCAAGTTCTGTAATTTCAGAATATCTTACAAGTTAGTAGCACCTTAGAATTGAACATTTATAAAAAATATGACATGTAAAATTCTAAACGCCAAAGGCTCACAATGCAAAAAATATATTTTAAAATACTCATACAAATAGATTAAATTGCTCTCTCAAAAGTATTACGTATCTCAAAAGAACAATAAATATTTAACTGGCAAACAAGCCAAGTAGTTTAAAACGTTTCAAAAATATCAAAAAGTAACTCTGTTGATTATAAATACTTCAAACACTCATACAAAAGATTAAATTGCTGCGCAATTGCTTATTCAAAAGTATTACGTTACTCTAAAATATACAATAAATATTTAATTCAAAACACGAGCAGAGTAATATTAAAATGTTTCTAAAATACAAGTAGTCACATTGATGACTAGATAAATTCAAGGTGTTTAGTGGAGCAATTTGACTAAAGGAGGGCAGCGTTTCAGGCCCAGTTAAGCCTCCTATGTTAAAAAATACAAGTTAAAATCTGAAATAAAATATGACGTTAAATTAGTCAATCGATGGCGGCAGTCCGTAGACCTTAACCATAGCTCCATGGAATAAAATAATCGACGACGAAAATTAGAACACTTCAACCGACTACGCCCAACGCGTTAGTCGTATCACAGTAGCGACAATTAAACTTTAAGTAAATCATTGGGCAGTAGACAAAAAAATATACACAACACGCTAAAGCAACTGGAACTATACAGAGAAGCAAGAAATTAGTTTGGCCGAAACTACAATTTAGGCAGGCGTCCAAAACCAGAATTTAGAAAAAAATATAACTCGCTGCAGAGCCCAAGACGAACACAATACTACGCCACGTAATTATTTAAAACCACTAAACTGACCCACAAATGAAAAGCTGCGACCACGACTCACCGCTTTACAAGCTCCAGCATAATCATCCGCTCACGCAATTACGTTATTTAAACGGCGTCTCACAGCGCCCTCGTCCAAGGACGGGTAAACTGACAAGTTTAGCTCATATTACGATTTAAATTAGCTCCAGCAGGGGGTCAACCCGACGATCTTCTTCACAGGCGTAGAATAAGGCGTAGAATGCATGCTGCACAAGGCGTGCAACAACTTATATAAACTAACTCCTGAATTAAAAAAATTTGACGTACAAGGAGGGGTAATCAAGGGAGGGAAATGAGGGGAGCCGAGTCGGCCAAGGAGCAGGCCGCCTTACAGAGGAGCGAGTCCGAAGACGATGCGCGCGGCGGCGCCACCGTCGCACCGCCGCTCCACCGTGAGCTCCTTCACAGTCGTGTCCTCTCTGGCATGCATGTTAGGTGGAGAATGGCATACGTCTCAGGGCAAGCCCTACACGCCTTATCTCGGGTTTATTATGTTTAAAGGGACGCATGCATCGCGGCTATAGCAGGGTTGTCTGGTGCCATGGCCGCTATTGTAGCCATGGACACTCTCCGAAAGAGAAAGGGTCTAGATGGAAGGACACAGCAAAGCGGAGAGGGCACTGGGAAAATCTGTGCGACAGTAGCGGAGGATAACATTTATATATTCCTTTAACTGGATTAGGGCGGGAGAAAGTAGGGTAGTTGTTAGTTTGCGAAGATAGACTTCTGTGGGTTTGATGCAGGGTGATATGAAATGGGTGATGTCGGAGCCGAGTTGTTAACCAAGGTGTGGCCCTGGTGGCGGGAGACAGAACTGAGCCTTCCGCCCGTTAGATGACAGCCATATTTCCGGAACAAAGAAAAAAATAGATTATTATTCCAGCATTGAAAATAGAAAAATTTAGGGAGGGGAAAGGAGGGTTAGTGTGGTGTCCGATTATTAATATTTCACTTAAAGCTTATGTTGTTGTACTCTGTAGTACAGTGTGTGTGATGCGTAGGTTTGCCTTTACACCACTCCCGCCAACTGAGGCAGAGAGCACACAATGCCTGCCTTGGACTCGGCTGTGGCAGAGGACCGTACATTCACTCAGCTGTCGGATGGGAGGAGCTGCCAGCACAGGTGTGCAGTGAATGTCGGGGTTGCAATGTGTACGTCACCGGGCCGACACTGACGGCGTGGCGTATGTTGTGTCTTGTTCTGCGAACACATACTGCTTTGCATGTGTGTAACGTTGCTGCCCGCCTCACCACCAGGTCTCCACGCCCAATTGCATATAGGAGCAGTTTCAGCTAAGTGGCCCTGCTCAAGTTCTGTTTTCAGGCTATTCCTTCGACTCATTGAAATAAAGATTAACCAAGTCTAAAAAATCACACCAAACAGACAGCGCACCACTTAGTGTAATACAATTTTGCCTAAGAACTATTTCTTACTAGACATTACCAACACACCTATTCTCCTCTGTTTTTATTTATATTAATTATAAGGGAAATCTTATAATTAATAAATACTATACAAATAAAAGTTTAATTGAAATAAATTAAGATACCTTTATGTTAACAGAAGTATAAATCACTTGTGATACACGACATGTTTAGGAAGCATCCAAATACTTCATACAAGAGGTAATTTCTGGAAGGTTTGATTCAGAAAGTGTGAAACTGCTACGAATAGACTATGTAAGATAACATGTATGTAGCTATACATATAGGGCTGCTCATCACTGGACATTTTTTATTAGTAGTATTAAATACTACCCCAAAATTTAATACTTAATTTTAACCATGTTTATTTCGAATGAAAAAAAAAAACTACATAGAAAGTATAAAGTTTAACTTCATCATGTCACAGTATATAAACACTCGATTTTCGCAAAAAAAAGTTTCGATCTAGATCTGTTTCAAAACATTTCAACTCAGATCCACTTTCGCCAATTACCTATAATAACTTAATTCTGATTGGTCCTGTTAAATGCCACCTTGTCTTCTGACGAAGACAAGCTGCCAATAACCAAAGGACAACTGCGCTCAGCGAAAAGGATATTGAAATCTAGCTTACGTGGAACTATTTCGCGAAAATCAGGTGTTCTTAAATCGTGCGTATTCGAAACTGTGATTGGAAGTCAAGTCATGTCACCATGTACTACATCCCCTCTGCAGGGTAAGAAATTGCTGAAATACATCACGAACTTCATGTAGAGTCTCTCGGAAGTTTGTACTGTTACTTGCAAAAAAATTGTAAGAAAGAATTCAAGTTGAGGTAAACGCCATCAATTAGTTTTGTTGTTGTCGCAGCTGTGGGTCGTTTATTCTTAATTCTTATTGACACCAAATTAATGCTTCTTGAAATGTATTTACAAATGTGCGAATTTCTTGTTATGCAGAGGGGCACAAATAATTACATCTGAAAACAGACTACGATTCTTCACTAAGCACAAGTGCCGAATTCTTGTTACTTTTGGAAAGGAGGGGCGGGGGGAGTATTACAATTTCTGCGACAATACCCACGTTCATTTATAGCTTACCTCTCTCTCCCTGCTCCCTTTTTTAATTTTGACTGCGTGGAGTGGAGCGGAGAGATTTGGGTGGCTCTTAACATCGAGATCTTGAGAGCCGATGAGGATGAAGCTAGCTGAGTATGGAGGAGCTCCGGAATGCGAGGGCGAGGGAAACAGGAAATCTCCGAGAAAACCCGTTTACCATTGGCACGATTCCCACGTGCGAAAATCCGGGAGTGATCCCGCCGGGAATCGAACCCAGCTCGCCTTGGTACGAGGCGAGTAGTCTGACAGCTATACCACCACAGCCCCTATTAATGAGCAGAATACCTGTCTTCCCTTCCCTCTTTTCCATCATTAAATTCATTTTTTTTTAAATTTTTGTGATTTTTATTTTTAAAAACATTTAAGTTTTAAAATTAAAATCTAATAAATTTAAAAAAAAAAGTTATTTGGTTCGGGAAAGGTTAAACGGGTTCGATCCTAGTTACAGTATGTGTTCAATGAAAATAGCAACGAGCATTTAGTTGAATCTAAAATTGAAATACACTTTATGACCACCTCCTTCCGGGTTCAGTTATTATATACGGCCTTTTAATAGAAGAAAAGCATTAGATTTAAGATCGTTTGGAAAATCAGCGTACACATCTATAATGTTTTTATAGAAATATTCCATATAGACGTGAAGGGAGTCGTGATATTGCCCACACATTCCTTGAAAAGTTTTAAATGAATTTCTCAAAGTAACTAAACTTGTTTTTGTCACGAAACATAATTTTGCCTGCTAAAGCGAAAATAGTTCCTAAATCTCTGCGCATTTGTTGCTCGACACATAATGTGAGACTGGTAAAGTATTTAATAAATGATAATATAAGTAAACGGGAGCATGTTTGGTGTATTCAGGTTAGAGACAGGGTTAGATGGATCTGTCGTGTTTGCTCGCGCGGTTGGCATAACTTGCTCGTATTCGGGAGGTCATGGATTCGATTCCTAAGGGTTATATTTCCCTTCCAAGTGGCTTCCACCCCTTCTGCAGGCTGGGTAGTGCGTCACAAAGCGTGACCCCACTTCCACCGCCCTATAGGGCGCGAGCCCGATTAGCCATCGTCGGTGAAGGGTTGGTCGCATAGTGCATGAAGGGAAATAAAGATTATTATTAATCAGGGTGCAGGGCTGCAAGAGTAACTGCAAACAACTGGCACTATTCATGACTTTAAACATATATTTTTACAGACAAATAAACGTTCATTACTATCTGTACCATCACATTACGCATGTGAATGATGCTCTAATATAAAGTAACGAACGGTATAAAGCCCCTGTCACACTGTCCAATTTTTCTGTCAAACTGCTTCCAATAAGTTTGGTCAAATACAGTTGGACAGTTCTGACTGCATCGAAACGTCATAAACGCCGCCATATTTGTCTGAGAAAGTTGGATGGCTTCAGTTTTCATCAAAAATTTGAATATTGGATCGGTTCTAAAATTTCTTTGATGTTTGACGATCTCAGCCAATCAGAATCATGCACGACAAAAATGGACGTCAAGAAACGTTCAAATAACGAACAATTGCTGGAAACGAAGTAAGCTGTGAAGACAATTAATTTATGTAGAAGCTGTCTGGGCATGAATGCTATTTTAAGTGAATATTGCACATAATATTACGAACTCAGAGGCATTAAATTGAATTGTGCAGGAAACATTAAATAACATCTGAATTTAGTAATGAAGCGAAAATAAATTACAACATTCGTTACATTTCTTCTTGTAATGGATTGCATGTAAAACAAAATCAATATATCACTATGAAAATCATTTTTAAATAATAATTCGAATTAAATTCTCCCAGTAAAAAAATTTGACAGTGTGACACAGTGAAGATTATTTGATAAAATCTGTTAGAAAGAAAATTTGATGGCCGTATTTTGTCTCCAAATTTTATTGTCAAGTATAGTTGGAGGCGAAAATTTGACAGTGTGACAGGGGCTTAAGAAAAAAAAAATTTAGTTGGAGAAAATTTATTTTTGACACTATTTCTTGTAAGTACCTGGTTGGAATGCTATGTGTCAGTTGAGTTTGGTGTGAGATGACAAGAAGACCAACATTTAAAGTTCACGCTTTTAAGTTCTGCTGATTGGAGTTGTATGGGTCTTCCTAAAAGTCCAGTCCGCAGAGGGTACAGGATGTTGGTAGAGACCGTAGCAACTCTGTGCATTCAATTTTTCTATTTCATTAGACACCCCTTCAAAATACAGTCATAAGCCAAACATGTTACTCAAAATTTGCGCAAACGTAGACTCCAAAATTTGTTTGTTAAGCATATACATGTAAGCGATAAAGCTTATTCCATTAATTAGTTATTGTCTAAATCATATTTTTAAATACAATACATAAAATACTTTACAACCGAAAAATGATAGCAGCTTGCCGAAATAAAAAATCATACGATAGGGCCTAACGTTTAGACGCGGTCATCATTCTTACACCACTTAGCCGCAAATTCTGCTTGCCACCGAGATATATCTTGGTACTGATCATCCTAATTATCACTTAAAACTCTGATCGCAGCTGTAAGAAGCCGTCTAACCATACTTCAGTTTTACGTAAAAACATTGTTATATATTTTATTACAGTTCACATCATGTTTACCCCTTCGCGAGATTAACGTACTGCATCGAGATAAAACGTTGCATCATTACAACATTTTTTCCTAAATTTCTAATTTAAAATATTCCTTCATTTTTCCAACTGACGGATTGGGAATTTGAGCAAATTGCCAGTGCCCGCTGACCCTGAAGTGTATAATTACTAAACTATAACTCCCAGTATGTTTTTCATCGAAACATCCGGGACTGTCGTCTCTGGGCATCCAAAGTTGCTATTAAAACGAAAATCCACGACTATTTATGCTCGTAAACTCCCTCCTCCTCTCGCCTTCAGGCATCAAAGACGAAACATGGCAACCCAGCTTATGTCACAATATAAATTAACTGCACCAGTCAAAAAATAATGTAGCATCAGAACCTACGTCTGTGAAAAAGTCAATTTCTTTTATTTTATTACATACTGTACGATGCGGCACTGAAGCAGATGTCATTCCCGAACATGAGGGTGGTGGTCTAGTGGTCAGACTACTCGCCTCCCACCTAGGCGAACCGGGTTCGAATACCTGCGGGTCGCCCCGGGATTTTCCCATGTGGGAGTCGTGCCGGACGATGTCGCTGGTCTGCGGGTTTTCTCGGGGATTTCCCGTTTCCTCCACCCTTGCAATCCGGCGCTACTCCATACTCACGTTCTTCCAACCTCATCGGCTCTCAAGACCTCGATGTTAAGAGCCGCGCAAATCTCTTCACTCCTCTCCTACACATGAGCAATCACGTGGCATCCGGCGCCTTCAGCGATAAGCAATGCATCAGTTGAAGGTTACACTCACGCCCACTATTCTACTCTACGATCAGCCACTCACGATGCCACATCATCGTGTGACACTCGCCGAGAACTGCATAGTTACGTCAACCGAGCAACGTTGCACATCTCAGAAACACGATATAGGCAATTTTCTATGTTGCCCGAGTGGGCGAAGACTGGCGTGATTTCCATTTTCTAAAATTGTGATGTAGCTGAAACTTCAGCAGATGCTGCGTAGGGTATGAGACGTCCTGCATCATCCTCTCCTACCTGAAGATGGATACCTCCATGCATACATCCGACAGCTCCCAGGATCCTGCCAAGAATGCAAGCCTCGTCGAAATTCTGAGACGAAGATTGCAGTAGGCGGATGGTACCATTAACAGCGGATATTTTGGATACTGGGGGAAACTAGGAAAAATTTAAGGGAATTTTTGATTTGCACACTTGGCAGATCGGAAGTACAACAATGCAGTTTTATAAATTTGGATGCTGGCAGTTATGTCGTGCATGATGTTTTATTTTACTTGGGGCTGTTGCGTGTGCGAACAAAATTCCTTCGAAAGTGTCCCAAGTTACACCAGTGTCCAAAGTAACCAACCATAACTGATGGTACCTCTTCTGAGTCGACATGTCATCTCTGGATGCAGCACTCTCGCCATCACGTCCAGAAGAAACAATTCGGCAGCCATAGAATTCTGGTCTCCTCAGCCTTTCATGATGTTTACTGTTTCGAAACCAGACCTTATTTATAGTATCCCAGCCATACGGGTGTTTTAAAATTCACATGCCTTACAGAACGTAAAGATAACATGAACAGATGAACACAAAACATGAAAAGAGCATGGCATGATGAACTTCGATTACCGAATTTCCCTCCCCCCCTCCTTCACAAACTCCACAAGCTTGAGAAACATCTTTGAATTAATTAATTTTATCTGAGGTACATAAGACTTATTCCACTTGTTGGGGCTATCTACATCTTCAAACACACCTGTAATTGAAATCAGAAACCGCTTAATGACTAATGGCCCGACTTCGGAGCTAACGTAGTACTGAAGTTGTCAACCTTGGAGATCAGAAAATGAACTTCTAAAATATCTTTATCACTTCCCTTGTGAGTCAATTGACCAACGTTTAATTTTTAAAATATTTATACCCCAGTTTGTGATAGTATTGATACAAAACCATAGTTTGAATAACTGTTATCGAGAGAATACTAACAAAAGGAATGCAAAATACAGGCATTTATCAAGGGATGGAAAAAACATCAATCCAAAACAAATCTATTTGTGCACGTTTGGTCGCATCGCTGGCCTCATTGTTTAAGGTGGAGGTACCCCGCAATCTTGGATTTACATATATTCCTGTGTTACTTAATTGGCAGGTTTAGTAGTTAAAAACCAAGCTTGTCAAGCAGCAGGGAACAAGTTGACAGTTATTTCAAAATCCAACTTATTCTTCTCGCGTGATTAGTTTCACATTTACAGATGGTAACAGTAGCCTAAGCAAAGGTCCCCTCGTTATTTAATTATTTCTGCTGTGCATGAGGAAATATTAATAAGTTGTATCTGATACCGTAAAAACTTAGACAATTCTGTTAAGTAGTCCTCTATGCCAATATATCCATATCCGGTCATAAAATTTGATTACAAAGATTTGTAAAAAAAACCCAAAGTGAATGGGATTCTTACCCTTTAAATGCTAGAGACAAGTAATATGGAACCTTAGCCCGCATACCAGAGTAAGTACCACAGCAGAAAGTTATTAAAGCCGCCTTCAAATTTCAATTATATATTTCAACCAACTTTTACCCTTGGACACTTTGGTGAAGTATGAACAAAATTTATCATCTTTGGAAAAGCTAAGTTCGTCATCTCAAACGGAATGAAGAAAGATTCTTTACCGATTACCATACATATAAGAGACTCAAATATTCTCTACACGAAAGTGTTTATTTCAGATAATTAATTTTTCCTTAATGGTAAATAATAAAAATGTGGTTAAACTGGTAACTATAACAAGGATGGATGAAAAACCAGCTTTGGGCCGTGACAAAGGACCGAATACAATCATATATACTCGCTTCCATGAATTCTGAGCTACATTTTAGGAATGTTAACATGCCGACCAAACATTCCAACGTTTTTTTATTGATACCTTCTAAATTAGAAACTGAAAAAGATTACATTCTGTTTCATTATCGAATAGTACATTTATTTTTTGCTCACGTCCACCAAAGTACGTATTATAATACTGAAAAATCACAACTTGAAGGGATTTCAACACAAACATATTGAATTTGCCCTTTCTGCCAGCATAATTAATCCACCCTTGTCTGATCTATTGATAAGTGGCTCTACCTGCCGTAATCTCCTTTCGAATTCCATAACATTCACTATCATCATGTTGGTGATCTTGTGAGGCAATGTCCACTCCACACTTATACCGAGTGAGGTTGCGCAATGGTTAACATTTGGACTCTGTATTCGGGAGGACCCGGGTTCGATTCTCGGTTTGGCCATCCTGATATTGTTTACCAGAAATCACTCCAGGCGAATGCTGGGATGGTTCCGTACTACAGGCCATGGCAGATTCCTTCTCCATTCCTGCATCTCTGAGCTACTTGCTCCATCTCTAATGACCGCGCTATCGACGAGACGTTAAGCCCAACCTGCCTATAGCTGCACTCATACACTCAACTCAAACTTGCACCAATGGCCACATACACAGTGCCACCCAGCCGACCTCCCGTGGCGCAGTCGGTTGATGCGCCACCGGTCTGGAGTGTGGGATGTTCTGGGTTCGAATCCCAGGCAAGGTTTGGGTGTTAGTTTATGTTAGGTCATAAGTTAGTTTAAAAGCCGTCCGATAAGCCTTCAGGCATAACACTGGGGGACGTTAATAAGCCCTTTCCAATCCAAACCAATCCCAATCCAAACAATGCCACCCAAAGGCGTGAGGCGGTATTTACAGACGAAGCTATTCCCTCCTAATATTTTTTAATACCGCCAGTCACGTCGATAAAGGACCGTCTCTAGATAATTCCTAGGATTGAAAACATTTTTCAGCATTCTGGTAAAGCGCTGCATAATTTCTCCAGGCCAACCAGGCAGATAGCTTCACTCCTCCTACCTTATATCAGGCGATGTAATTTCTGGCGCGAAACAGAAAGTGTGTTTGCACGAAAGGAATGAGGGAGAATGGTGAACAAGACATAGCAAAACAGGGAACATGCAACATAATTGTGAAAAAGTTAGACTTATGCTTGGAATGGGGATAAAATATTGTTAAATAAAATGAGGACAGAGGAAAAATAATTGATACATGTTGGTATACAGGTAGGGCCTAACGTCTCGTCGACGGCAAAGTCATTAGAGACGAAGCAAGTTGCTCAGAGCAGCAGGAACGGAGTAGGAATCTGCCATGGCCTGTAGTAAGAAATCCTCCCGGCAATTCGTCTCGAGTGATTACGCTAAACCACTGAACCGAACCCACGTCCTCTCGAATATCAGTTCAGTGGCTTTACTACTGCGACCACTTCGCTCGGTAACGCACGTGTTGCGTCTTTTTTTTTTTTCATACATGGACAGATATCACGTCCATTATTGTGCCATGGAAAGCAGGCGTAATTTATGCACAAATAATGTTTACAGTGTTGAACGGCACAGTTATTCCTAAGTACACCGAAGAGCCCCAAAAAAAAAAAAAAAAAAAAAAAGGCATAGGCGTGCGTATGCAAATAACAGAGGTATGGAACCAATCAGAGTAACGCGATGTGGTCGGCAGCTAGATCGGTTACTACTGCTACAATGGCCAGGTTATCAAGATTTAAGTGAGTTTGAACGTGGTGTTATAGTCGGCGCACGAGAGATGGGACATAGCATCTCCGAGGTAGCGATAACATTTGGATGTTCGCGTACGACCATTTCACGAGTGTACCGTGCATATCGGGAATCAGGAAAAAACATCACATCTTCGACATCGCTGCGGCCGGAAAAAGATCGTGAAAGAACGGGACAAACGACGACCGACGAGAATCATTAAACGTGACAGACGTGCAACCCTTTCTCAAATTGGCGCAGATTGGATTTGTGGACTGCCCTGCAGGATTCATGGTGTGAATTGCCTCCTGCATACCTTCAGACATTAGT
>NQII01000749.1:661305-673199 GCA_002778355.1 Clitarchus hookeri
GGGGTGAGGGGGATACACGATATTAGGCAGATGTATCAGTTTTTTTTTGGCCCTTCAGTGTATATACAGAGTCCTCTGGACGTTTTATACACCGATTGCAGTGATGTAAAAGAACGAAGATTTCCTCTCTGTGCATAATAAAGTACTTGTGATCATATACATTTCTCGGATAGCATACTATTATACACTTGCACCGTCCACAAATTGCATAGGGTTAAATTCAGACTAGAGAGGAAACTCAATATTGTTTAAATGGAAGGACTGCAAAAATTCTTTTGTTGCCTGTGCAATGTGAGGCCTGACATTATTGTTCTGGGTAGACAACCTAGTCTCTTCCCACAACTCCTACAATATTGTAATATTGTACAACACTTGTTGGCTGTGATTATTTTTTCCACAGTGCAGAAACTCACGTTGAAGCAGACAGTGTGAATCGCAGAACACACGACCATATCCTTGCCAGCAAACGGTTCTTCTCTGGGGGTCTTTCATGATGATGATGTTACATTCTTCCATTCCGACAAAAATAGTTGATTACAAATGTGTGATAGTGCACCCATGCTGCAAATGTGGTAACCAAGTGGGAAAACGAACTTTGGCACCATACAAAAACACACACAATAGTTTTTTTTCTTCAGAAAACTTCCTAAACTGTAATATAAATTTTTAACATATACATACTGTAGCAAGGGAACTTTACTCAGGTTGTAAATGCAAGAGTGATATTATACAAAATTGTTGGGGCCATTATTAAGCATTTAACTCTGTCCTTAACAAATGCGGGAAAACTGCAATGGATGTATAGGGAAAAAACTTACTATAGTCATATAGTCAAACTATACATGGTTACTTCCAACTTCTGTGAAGCCCTGCTGAAATTCTACTTTCAGGATATTTCTCCGCTTCATGCAAACAAAGCTTAACCAAGTCTAGAAAATTACATCAAAGGCACAACGCTCATCATTCGTACTCATTAAGTATAATAGTATTTTACATGAGAACTATTTATTACTAGGCCTGAAGTGAAAGTTCAGTTAAACCAAAAATAACATACTTTTATGTTAACGCAAGTATAACATGCTTGTGATACATGCCACATTTAGGAAACAACCAAATACGACATACCTTGGGCGATTTTTCGAGGATTTAATTAAAAAAGTGTGAAGATACTGCGAGTAGACTATATTTGTGCTTCCTCAATATGCGTATAAAGAGATGTGACAAATGTGCGAAAAAAAAGTGCGAAAAAATTCTTAGAGTGCACGTTTTGCGACATCGTGTAACTCGTAATGCCATATGAAAAGGCTCTATCGCTGGTGATATCGTATGTCTATCGGTGGTCCTTTTGAATAAGTTCATCAGTACTATTGACGGTAGTGCTTGTGGTAGTTGGTATGCTACTGCTATGCTCATCAGTATAGCGGTTCACGGTAAACTGAGCACTTTTGGAAGCCCTACTTAAGTTCTGCTTGTATGCCTATTGCGTATTCTTCCACCATATGTAGAATTAACAGTATCATGGGACTGCCCACTTTATTCATGCGCTATCCAAGTGAAACTGTGAAATTATCAGAAAAGTAAATATTGTACAAATTTGAAAGTTCCTACACTTATATGGATTTAAAAAAAAAACAGAAAATAAAGTAATAAATTTCAGAATTCACATGTGTTAATCTTACACTTAAGACAGAGCGTATTTCCATGCGGGACTACATTGAATGTTGTCTCACAATTAGATCGCTCATTTTGTGAACCTGGTTCGCACTTTTCGAACGCGCTGCATTATGAGCAGTGTGTACACACGCGAACAGCAAAATTTCCCATTCCTTGCAAAGAACTATTACCACGTGAGTCTTATTGATCCACCGATATATGTGTATATATACATACATATACATATATGGAGACCATAATTAGATCTGGGTTATTTCACAGAAAACATGCTTACTTAATTTACTAATTTCAAAATATTACATTTGTGACATATGGTTACTAAATATATTAATAAAGTTTTGATGTTTGAGTTAACAGTACAGTTTTGGTAATGCATGACTTAAATTGCAACATGTGGTTTACTGTGTTGATATCTCATATTTTAATGGCAACTATTGGTTTATTCTGCTATGCTTAGTTCATATTGCAGTAATCCCTAACTCTGTAGGTATGAAATTATTATTTATATTTTATTATTGTGATTATTATCCTGGAGCATTAAACGAACATGTCGGATTGTGTCGACAACAGCAGATCTGTGGGAAAACCCAGTTTTGCTTAAATATAATATATATCGTGTATTTATCAAAAGAAACAGAATAAAGAAATATAAAGCAGGAGGTTGAATGTTTACGAAAAAGGACAATAATTGAGAAATAGGGTAAATAAGAAGTGATACTCAAAATTTGGCTAAGTATGCAGTGGAAGGATAGCGTTTTATCGATTGGCGGAGAAGATGAGCGTAGTAAGCAACAGTTGGCATGCCATAAATGGCCTATAAACTTTCTGCTAATATTTTCCCAGCAGTATGTAACAGTTAGCATTATGTCAATTGTCCACTTGTGGAGCTTATGTTAAATCCTAAAAAAATTTTGTGAGAGTACTGGCCTGAACTACGATTATTTAAACAAGACGTTATCGATAAGATGAGCGTACCCAGAGCTGACAAGGGAACATTGATCGCAGGGGATAACAGAGTTTGGAACAGTCAGATATGCATGTTGTAAGTGTTAGAGACATGAACGAAACTGTGCTTTCTAGCAGTTAATCTGTCAGCGCCCACACCTGCGTGTGAATACTGGCCGTTGTGGCGTTCACTCAAACAGCAGTTTCTAAGCATGAGAGTCACTTCGCGTTTGCACCTCGACCCGCCCACCGCTTGTCAGGCTTTTGAAAGATGCTCAATCGTGTACAAAGTCATTTTCGGGCAGACAGTGTAACACGTGCTCAGGAGACATACTACGGTAGTTTCCAGTGATACTCCAACATTTCCCAATTTTCATAGACAGCGTTGGCAGGTCCCATAGGGAAAAGAAATATAAACAAATTTGCAAGGATGCAAAAATTGACACGAATTATTAAGACATTTGATAAGGCAAAGAGGTTGAATTTTTTTTTTTAAAGGACGAACTAAATAGCGCTAGCTGTTTGTGGAATTATCTATGCATCGTCAGTGTGTGATTATGTGCTTAAAAAAAAGTGTTGCTGATTTTCTTACTTCTGCAAGTAAGTTATTCGACACCCTTTCAACGGAGACAGAGAAAGAATTAGCATACCCATAAATTATATGACGGGTAATAGTTAAGCAAGATATATTACTAAGTTTTCTAACACGTCTGCTCCTCCTGTGTAAGCTTGTAAACCAAATGTCTTTATTGTTTCATCTTTCTGAAGGAAATACCTCCAACTCTTGAATTGGTGTGTTATGTCAACAGAGAAAATGCCTGATTTATACATCCAACAAATTTAGAGAGTTTTTACTAAAAGATCTGAGTAGGTATAATGTTAAGTTTGTTGCTTTATAAACTAAAATACGTGCAGTACTGAAATATAAATAATGATACATTTATTTAGGTTTCATTTAGGGATTTCTATTGTACTGATGGAAGTACGTAAATAAGAGAGGATTTTTTTATCATGTTATGAACTTCTGTGATATAAATCGTGTTAAAAGATCTCGATTTAAAAAAATTGAGCACCATGAAAGATAGGAAAATTACTTCAAGAGTTAGAACCGGGAAATAAACCTATGTTTTTCGCTCTGTCTCTACCCTCTTATTTATTATTTCTTCTTGGCCGTCGTTACAGTGGCTTTTCTTTTATAACATGAACAGTAAAACCCCCTGACGAAATTACATGAATTGCTCTTACCGTAAACGGAGCAGTTTTATAGCTTACGATACATAATCTTTCGGCTTCTTCACATAATGAATCTGTACCACGATTTCTCTTTGCGAAAACAACAAGACCTTACGCGTTCAGATACATGGTTATTGGGAACACGCGAATATTTGTGCCAAGAACAGGATACTCATTCCGAATGTTAGAATGTTCCCTTATATCCAATATGCTCAACAACTCTAGTCCTAATGGAATGAAAAGGTAAACTTCATATGTCGTATTATTAAAATTACCACCCTTGCTGCTCAATGTGAAAAAACTATGTGCGTTATCTGTTTTGATGTCTTGGAAGCTCAAGCAATGTTTATCATGAACGCGACTTTGAGCAGGTTCGGTCAGCTGGTTATGATTCACCACAGGTTAGTTAATACACTTAACCTTCCAGACATCATCTTTACTGGAACGCCACAGGTTTTGTCAGATTGAAGTTGGAATGAATCCTATAGAGAAATAAGGAAGTCGCTGCAGGTATTTTCTTAAACAAATTGTTTCACACAATTGTAGGCGTTACAGGAGAACGTGCTTAATCATATACAGCTATCACTGAACACCAGCAATTCATTTACCGTTTACTGTCTGTGTTCTTGTACCGACACTAAGCATAAATATGTACGTTCGGAAGAACGGATATAAACCGGCTTTATTACATATTTTTTAAATTAAAACTGAATGAAGCAATTCAACCAATTCTATTTTTGCCTTTCCAGTTTATGAAATATATTCTCATCATTGTGATAAATATCTCACACAGCTATGTGCTACTTGCGGATCTTAGTATTTTTATTGCAAGCGAAAAATTAATGGATTCACACTTCAAGATGTCTCTCAGTGCCTTTACATAAAAAATGCAGCATTTCTATTTAACTGTGAGTACTATTTGCGCCCACATGAACGGCCAACATGATGAGGTTCTTGTAATGTATGACATTCACGCAGTCAAGTGTTTCATTCGCACAAACATTTTGCCCTCAACATCCAAATAAACAAGCTCAAGTAATGCTGATGTTATTAATTTCAAATATATCGATTAGCGCTCTGACATTAGAAATGTCACATTATATATTTTAGTGCTACAGAATAAGTCTGGTGAGATTTGCCTGTTTGACAGAGTACAAATCTAATATTCTGACATAAGCGTATCTATTCTGTAATTTCTTCATTCGCACAGACGTTTTGGTTGGAATGAGAAATACGAAGTATACATATTACACTTCTTAATTTAAATATACAAAAGAAGGACGAGTTCGAAAGCTTATATGCCTTTCTTCGTAATAAAATACGTTCTTTAGTGCTATAATTTGCATCTATTTCTCCTCGTAAAATTCCGAAGCTAATGTAAACAGCAATGTTTCAGTTTTCGAAAAGTAAAGTATTTAGCGATCAAATCGTAATTTCCTTGTGGATGTTACAAGGCATATTAAGAATGGCGGAGGAGTTCTCGGGGGCGGCTTCCTAAACTTTACTAAAATGTCAAGCTTAAGAACAGCATGCACGTCTGTGCGTTATGAGGGATCCGAACCCGGAATCTCTCTCACCGTGAACTGGCTCCGCTGCCGACTACGCCACGGAGACTAGTCTTCTTAACGAGAAATGTTGGGAATCAAGAATTTCATCTCTGCCGGCAATTCGGTGAATCAACGGCTGTGCAAACGGAATCCACAGTAAATCGCTGGAAATAAATAAGTGGAATTCGCTTAAAAGACACACTTATGGAAAAATAAATTAAAATATCGTGACTGTGTATATCACTTGATTCACTAGTCAAACTAAAGGTAATACATCTTGATGACATTACATGATCAACGATGCAGACGAAACCAAGCAATATAAGCCAAATACTTAATGTGCTTAGTGCCACATGTACCTCTCTCGGGTATCAACAATGGCGTATATTCTCGCATGTTGACGATCGTACATGTGACGAATATCATCATGAGGTATAGTGTTCCAAGCCTCTTGCACATGTTGTCGCAATTGTGTAAGGTTAGTAACTGGCCGTATAGACTTAGTGATACGTCGTCCCATAATGTCCCAAACATGTTCAATGGGAAATATGTCTGGGGATCGTGTTGGCCAGAGTAGTTGTCGAACACCACAAAGAGCACGTCTAGTGTAGCCGCAGTATGTGGACGAGCATTATCCTTCTGAAACAGTACATCACCTTCTTGTTGAAGGAATTGCAGCAGAATGGATCGAACAATGTGCTGTATGTAACGGGCATTTTTAATGAACTCTTCACGAACACAAATTATGTACGGGAATCAGGCTATAGCTTGTTGCACCCCACGCCATTATGCCAGGGGTTGGGCCCGTATTTCGGGGGCGAATACACTCTGTACGATGACGCTCACCAGGTCGACGTCGCACACGTAAACAGCCATCGCTTGCATGACGGCAGAACCTACTCTCATTGCTAAACATAACAGTCTCATTCCATTCTCAAGGCGATCCTTTCAAGTCCTACCATAGGAAACATGCAAAGCGATGTTGTGGCATAAAAGGATTTGTCCCAAAATGCACACGTGCTCATTGTCCTGCTGCAAGTAGGTGGATCTCAATGGCACGTATGGAAACCCCTGGTACCACATTAGCTCTGATCTCTGCTGTGGACGTGGTACTATCTGCTAGCAGTGCTGCCATAATAATGAGCCGATCTTCACGTGGGTCTGTACTACTTAGCTGCCCCGAACCTGGTCTAGGGGTTTGGGCCTGTCCAACTGATTACCGCTGATGACATCACTACACTATCGATACATTATGACCAACATGTTAAGCAATCTGTCGACATGTCCATCCCGCCTCGCGAAGTTATACGATGCAGCTCCTCTCAAACGACTGTAAGTACACAATATGGGAACGTAACCATCTTCGAGACATTGCGGTCGCTTCACTGCTAAAAACGTCTTCAAGATTCAACCTTTCAGGCGCACATGATAGTGTCTGGTGTGTTGCTGCACACGATGCAACGAAGTGAATGGTACAACACCATCTGTTGGCCGATATCCTTGAAACGTTCATCAGTTAACTACACTCCTCCAGCATGCAACTACGTTCAATTCGACAGCACTCTTTAGGATGTTGCAAAATTTCCTCTTCGTGTATGTATATACAGGCTGCACACAAAGTCCGTGTACCCTTGTAAGTTCATCTAATACAGAAATTCCGTATGAATGAATGTACTACAAAAGGCGGACCATATCTTTTAGGAACCCAAAACATCCGCTTGTGTCCCTCCATGGCCGTTGCAAAGCTGGATGCGCCACCAAGTTCTGTTGTTCATGTTGTTTAACAATCTTGGGAGTTTCATTTTTGAGCAGACCATTGGTTAAATAACGGTGTTTCCGCACATTTTCCTTGATTAAATCTCAGAGTGCGTTATATGGTATTGCTAGATCAGGGTGTCTTAGAGAAAACAGAAGAGGAGCTGGACAAATTGTTGGATCCAACGATTCCTAAAGACTGGGTTCAGATGTTGTCGAACAGCCAATGGTTATGTTACTGAAATCAGTTCAGTTATCTCCAAATGAACGACGACTGGCTCATCCCACAACACCGGGACGTAGGAATCGTGGACAGTGTTTGGTTTCAACACGATGGGGCGCCGATACACTTCACATTGGTTGTTCGACAACGTCTCAACGGAGTCTTTAGGAATCATTGGATGGACGGGCTTTCTCGGGCACTCCCGTTTCCTCCACCCTTGCATTCCGCCGCTGCTCCATTTCCACCTCATTACACCCTCACCTGCGCCCAAGACCTCGCTGTTAAAAGTCGACCAAAACTTCTATCTCTCTCGCTCTCTCTCTCTTCTCTCTCTTTTTCTCTCTCCCCTCCTTACGTGCACACCCGCACACATTTACTTCCTTCACCGAGCCAACACAAATCAGGCTGATTCCTGGGAAGACACCTGTAACTCGTAACAATTTAAGTGATCCAGAAAAGAAAGTGGATATGAACTAAAGCTGCTTGAAGGAAACAAAATCCATGAAATCTTTTCGCAAAAATATACGCCGCTATGATTGTGTTACTGACTAAATGTCGTCCACAGCGTTACGAACTGTAACCCAAATGCGCAAGTATCTGAAATATACTTGTATTTGAATTACAAACTGAAATGTATTCGCGAAAATTTACCATCCCTTTTACAAACATAGCAGTAAACAAATTAAATTATGTAGTAATTATGTCGCCTAGTAGACCGATCTTCTCTCGATGAGCTGTAAAAATTGTGAATAACTGACGAAATAAAATATGTAGAGTGAAACATTCGCACTGCCAAACTGCATACATTTCCACGCATTACGTACCACACGGACCTGACACCACGCATATACGCACAAAAAAATTACACAGTCGATTTTTGTACGAGGCGGCTATACTAAAAACACTTTATTTGATTGCGTTCTCATTGGGCGCGCGCGCGCTAGGACATCACACACACACACACACACACACACAGCAAGAAGGCCTGATGGCTATGGAGAGGAAAATTTCGCAAGACTCCGCGATCCTATTTCGAGCCTCAGCTTTCTGTTCACGTATTACCTTTGTTATTGGCTCAAAGTTCACTTGAGCGTGTCTAATAAACTGTGAGGCGATTGAAAACATAACATAATAAACATGTTTTTGAGGCGTATAGCTTGTTCTAAAATGAATTCGCGTAATTTACCAGTCCTTACTGACGGGTGATGCTTCACATTCAACCCTTGGCACGATTCAGTTTACGGACTACGAATGAATCATGGGCGGTCTGGAGACTTGTGAATATGAGGTACCGTTATCTGTAGCCATTCTGTGTACAACTGCGAGACATAAAAACTAATCGATTTATTATTAGAGCAGCGAGTACTTTGTGAATCGATTGGAAGTATGGGTTGGAATACACAGTCCTTTAATACATTAGAGCCACAATCGTTTGTTTACTGGCTGCAGCCGCTGTGGGAAAATATGTTTTACAGTTTCGTTTATGGCTCGATCACGCTATCATTTCCTGTTTATCATTTGCTCTCAGTTACACAAGCGGCGTTTGAAGAAATGTGGTCCAATCATAATAGGGCAACAAAAGAGTAACTAACTATATTTGACGACTACTCTGCCTCAGAATGAATTAGTGAATTACTATTGGCTATTAATTAAGTGGAAAAATGTCTCATATCATAATATAGGCACAGAAAGTTTTGATACTCTGAAAACACATTAGCGTTACCTCTAGATCACTAGCCATGATAAGAAGTTTAGGACTTTAGGCATGCGTATACTGTGTATATATATATATAAAATATAATATAATATTACAAGAACTCCGCTGCATGTAATGAACAGTCAAAGTCAGGTTACAGAAAAGAAAAATATATCATGCTAGCGCATAAATAATTTTCATTTCAGTTTACACATCTTTAATAATGTCAAAAATCTTCTTCCAAAGCTAAAGGAATAAATTTGCCTAAATAAAAATCCAGTGCCGTGGGTTGCAAACAAATAGACGATCTGTGGATTTTCATCACGGTTTGCTGTATATTATAATATGAGAAGTTACTATATAGTACGTAGAGATTACGTAGCAAGTAAATTAGTCATGAAAATGAATACACAAGTACAGACACGTAACCACAGTTTTTAAGCTGATGGCCAGTGCCAGTAAGTGCAATGTATTTTCATGAGTTTGTATTAAACTGACATTTTCGGTTTAGAGAGCTGCATATGTAAAGTACACTGAAATATCACAAAATATTACATTATTTTCTCAAAACAATGTTTACCTACTCATTAGATGGATTATTTAACGGCATAATTTCATTTTAAATTTATTACATGTCATTTGACTATCATCTTGAACAGGCTGGCTGGGCTCAACTACAGAAAAAAAAATCGTGGAAGGTTGGCTCCTGGATAACATAATTTTCGTTCCATCAGACAGACGATATACAATACTCTATGAGGCTGCAGGCTGATGTGCAAGTTATGCGTTGGCCTCGTGTTTGTGTTTTCCACCTCAACAGCGCCGTTAAAGTGTCCCTATGTCGTCCTGAATAGCCGGCGTAAATTTCTAGCGACACGCGGCGCTGTTACGCTGTCAGCACGTTGATTTAGCTCGCTTTTGCGCATCAGAGAGGAGATGAATGTCCTAGACTCACGGGAATTTTGCGAGGTTATTCGACGACAATTAAACTTCGACCACATATAGTCTACACTTCAGTTTGTGCTTCTATTGGACCACAATTTGTTAGGCAAGCTCCGGACGACTTTCGACCAATGACGAACTGGCAAGGAAAACAAGACCCGAATCCTTACTACCCGGTCGCAGAGTAGATAAATACACAGAGGCAAAATGGCTTGACGATTCCTTTTGATATGGGCATACCCTTTTTTGTAATTGGTTGCGCGAGGTTTTGGAACGGACCTTGTGTCTGACTGGCTGCAGCGTGCTGCGAAAATCTCCTATTGGCCTGACTGCTGCATGGCACGTAGGTTACCCGGCGCCGCTGATTGGCGAACGGCGTTTCAACGTGTTGGTGGCCAGTAACGCCATTTTGCTAAGGCGTGCGGCTGGAGTTCGCGTTATCAGCGGCTGTTTCACCTCTGTATTCTTGTGTGTTCCGTGAACTACAAATTGCTCCTGTAGCGTCAATACAGAGAGCACCTCATCACGAGCAATGTTAATGGTTGTTACTGACACACCACTATTTGGATAATTGGTTGCTTCTTGGGCCATTGCTCTACTGAACACAAAAGACTGACGAGTCTAGATTGTCAAGTCAATCCGCGAAATTTTTGGGTCTCTATGAATGTCACATCGGCTCTCTCAGGGCGGTCCAGGCTTGCAAGTTTTGTACATGCTGTTAGCGGTTAATTGAAGGCTTTTAAACGTCCTATTTATAATACGGTTTTCTGCAAACTTGTATCATTTCGGCTCATCTGGAATTAACGTTGGCTGAACCCTATCACTTCATTCATTCTTCGATCGAATTAAGTTTTAAATAGGATATAGGCTGTTCATGGTTAATTGAGCACTTTTGAAATCAACCTTTGATAAACATATTTGCCTCTACACGCTTCTATTTTAACGGGTACACTGACTGGCATGTGTCCAGTTAGGTTGTTACGACGGAGGGAAAGTAGTTCCACGACTTAACACGGATTTACTGTGAATACTGAAATTATTCCTTTCGCACTATGCATATAAATGTTAGAATAAGTAATTTTTTTTTTTTTGATAATTCCACAGTTTAACTTGACCGACGCATGAGTACAGTGAGCAGAATCGTGGCAGTGTTGATTTTATACATAGTTGGAAGAATACACAATGTGCATACAAGTAGATCTTACACAGGGCTTTAAAATGTGCTCAGTTAACCTTGAACAGCCTATGCTATTATGTCAATTCTTATTCTTATGTTCTCATGAAATAAATTCAGCGCCCACAAACTTATGGAAAACACTTTTAACACGCCTTTAAAGGTTCAATCGTTATTAGTTGGCAACTTTATTGTGTGCTGATAGTCAGTGTGTACTTTTAAACACGAAACTACGTTTATTACGTTCAAGGAAAGCAGAGTTTCACGGAAAATGTTCTACACAGGATTGATTGCAATATTCTACTAGCACACTTGCTTTCCTTTGGTTGATGCCGCGTGTCTTTGGGAGAAGACACTTCTTATTTCCAGAAAGAGGCAAGTATCAAACTTTCTGTGACAGACCCATGTTCTTATAAATCTTATCTCTCTCTTCCTCTCTCTCTCTCTCTCTCTCTCTCTCATACTGTGCGTTGTATGTGAATTCGGTTATGCATGTATGTAACACTTAATCCATGTGACCAAGGTTTTAAATATTTAAATATCATAATTTATACCGTAATTTTGTTGTTTTTTTTTTGGTTTATAAAACAAGACATGCACATTTTTAAGAAGAACAAGCCGGCAAGCTGTCTACGATAACAATAAGTTACAAATACTTACAACAAACTGTAGTAGTTACCAACCACTGTTTGCTACAACATGGTG
>NQII01000749.1:688221-698590 GCA_002778355.1 Clitarchus hookeri
CTTACCCCCTCCACATATCAAGGCTTTCTATTCTCACCCCACGTCTTGCCAGAAGGTAAATATACTCGAGTTCCCTAAGGAATCCTGATGAATAGGCGTGCATCCTTGGTCGTGTCCTAGAAGTGACGCTTCCTCGCAGGTATTATCCAGGTCCTTCACCGCGCCACAGTGTGTGTGTGTAGGTGTAAGTTGGTTTGTGTGTATTTACAGTACATGGCCAGCCATAGGTTGAACCACACGTTATGTGACTTTCCAAACACACTACTGTACCCTTTCTGGAATGCAGGGATATAAGTGATCCTTTGCTTTTACTGATTTTACTTATATTTTTACTATGGATTCCTGTTGTCGGACCACCATAGTTTAATTTTTTTTTTCACTTATTACATGTATCTCACTACGTAAGTAGCTTGTCATTTCTATATATTTTTACCATTTAGTGGTTGCCCTTGGTGCCCGGAGTATGGAAGAGCGGTTGACCTGCCATCAACCACCGTTCCCCACACATCAAGGGGTATATAAGGAGTATAATAAGTAAAACTAAAACGAAATGGCATGGGGGCCACGGTGGCTGAACGGTTAGAATGCTTGCCTTCCGCCAAGGTGAATCGGTTTCAATCCCCGCTCTGTCACTCCGGATTTTCGGGGTCGCTGGTCGACGGGTTTTCTCGGGGATCTCCCATTTCCCCCGCCTTTGCATTCCGGCGCTGCTCCATTATCACTTGATTTCACCCCCACAGGCTCTCAAGACCTCGTTGAAACTAGAACAGCCAATCAGAAACCGTCCTCGTTTTCCGCACGAGCCATGCCGAGAAATTGAGCTAACGCCAAAATTTCTGCTCGCAGAAAGAGCATTCTTCACCGATATTTCCCAGAAGTCAGTTGGTTCGCACATTTAATTTCACTAATTTGTTGGATAATCAAAGTGTATTTATATGAAAATTTAGAATAGTTCCATGTATGTATTTATAATGAAATACGTGAACGTAAACGTTATGTGGTCGTTAACAGCTTGCAACCAAGCAGCAAAATGGTAACGCAGAAATATCTGCTTACACGTGGACAACCATTTGTGTGTTCGTCATGATCGACGTAAATGTGAATCAAGCTTAGTTGTCCTTCGTGCACCAGGAGTGTACAGCATACCTTGCCAACAGTTCACCACCTGCCACGGCTATACCATAGAGTATTTATGAATACATAGGTGAAACAGCCGCTTATTCCGCGAACACCAGCAGCACACACCATCAAAATGGCGTCACTGACCATCAACATGTCGGAGTGCCGTTTACCATTGCTTGACGAACACGTAGTAGCCAATCAAACACAAAGGCCTGTAGCCAATCAGAGAATGGGTCGCGCACATCAAAATAATAAGTACGCCATTTCACTTGCGTGTACATATCTACTTTGTGCTTGAATAATAGATTAGGTGTTATGATGAAGAGGAGGGACAACAGAGGAATGAAAGTGAGAGAGTAAATAGGAGTAGACCGAATAAACTCTGGCACCACGCACTGAAAGAGTGGCGTAGTTGCAGGTACTGAACAAATTTACATAAAGAGTAATCGTTTTAGTTGAACAGTTTTCTTCTAACAACTCATCTGCTCTCTTCCCAAACATTTTCATTCGTTCCCTTGGACCAAATAAAACAGAAATGATATGTTGTGCTGAACAACTATTTTGTTGTTCTGAACAATTTTTGCATTGTATTTGGTACTTCCTACCATTTTACAGTTACGTTCAACTAATCAGTTTGGTATATTTTGTTTGGAGTGAATAAACATACCAAATTTTTGACACCAGCAAAATTAGCTCGGTCGAATACCTTCATCTGGTTGGCTGTATTGAGTATTTTGTATTGGCACGGATATACAGATCGAGAATTAGTTGATAATTTCTGTGACAGTAATTATAATAGCGGTGTTTGTTAGCGTCTTTAGCGAAACTTAACACTGGCACGAACAATCGCAATGAAACAATTTCAACAGAAGATGGAATACTTGAAATAGTATACCTAGGAATTGTCGTGTACTTGGTTATTATGAACCTGAAAACATATTGCAGTATTAATAATCACTTTGGCTGTTTCTGCTTAGGTATGAGATCCGTACCTAAGTGCTACGAGTTCGAATCTCGTACAAATTTTTACATTACTGTGATCAAATCGAAAAACTACTAAACGTGCAGCCATACAAATGTTCTGTTGCGCTAAACAAGTCTTTCACTTTCTGGGCAATCAAATAAGAATAACAGTTTGGTTTCAAAACAACATATTAAATTGCCCCTATACAAACAAATAATTTGGTTGCGCCAAACAGATTTTGTTTGTTTAGAAAAATTATTAATCAGCGGGACTGTGTCCACCACTATTCAAACGATTATTCACATATAGGGTCAAACCAGGGACCCCAGTTAATAGTGACGGGCTTTTCACTACCCACTGTATCAGCCAACGATCAACTGTTTCGTTCACATTTTTCTTTTACATTCTAGATTACCCTAAAGTGAACCAATAGATGCAAAATAACTTTAGAAATCAGCTAAACCGAGTGGGTCGTGGAAACGGTAAGGGGAAGTGTAGGGAGAATATTCGTATAGTACCTACCCAGTTATAGGCTGTTAATAATAAATTCAGCACTTCAGAAGTACAACTTTGAAAACAAATACTGCTTATAATTACATCTATATACAACACTGCACTCTGGAGTATAGGTTTATAGCTAAGTTGGCAGCGAATTAATACAAATAATTTTTAATACATGGCGTTGTATTGCGAGTGTAATGTTTAAATCGATGGCCACTGAAGTTAGTATTTCTTCTTTTATACACATAAGTAGGGCCAGTGACTTTTCGCGTAAAAATCGAAGCACACAGTAGACTTCAATACTATATACACACCTGAGCTGTAATTATACCTCCATTGGCTGCTGGTGCCGCGTCCGTCTTTGACCAAGTCACTCAGGACTAAGTAACTCGACACTGAACCTTCGTGATTCGTGCGCAAACGGTTAACACGGGCCAGAACATTTTTTAGCCAATCAAAGAAGCTGGACGACCCTACAGTGCTTTGGACTGTATCTTGTCTCGAAATCTTTCCGCGAAATATCACTGCCCCTACACATACGAGTATGAATTTGCATGTTTGTAAGACATTTACATTTCTAACAATCCCACAGTTTCACTTGGATGGTGCCTAAATAAAGCGATCAGGACCACGGAAACGTTAGTTCTACATATGGCCGAAGGATACAAAATGAGGGCTACCAATAATACTCAATCAACTAAGTACAAACAAACCATAACTGGATGTGGAAATATTTCAAATGAAAATTGTCAAAAAAATTCTTTGTCTTAATTCACTTCACCTTAAACGCTGAGGCAATATTTACAGTAAGGATGACAGCAAATTATAATGAGAATTTATATGTCAACGTCTGATTATTTAGGGTCTTAATTTATAGTCCTTAACATTGTTATTTATTGTATTTATGCACAGTGAGCTAAAAAAAATGGGGTAAAATTATAACTTTACGTTTCCAACAATGTCACAGAGTCATTGAATGACGCCAGGTTAATGTCTCCAGCTTTATGACAAAATTGCTTTTAGTATGCAAAGGAAGGATAAATAATGGCTGGAATAAAAGCAAGCAAGCAAAGCTTTCAAAATTGCGAACCAACTGTCTCTCCAGTCAGCATTCATACCCGCTTGTACAGGAAAGCCTACGGTGATCTCTCATTCGCTGTGATATGGGCCCGGCGATGCAGAGCCGCACTGAAAGGGTAAGGGCATCTGTTGGAAACACTAGCAGATATAGCCAAGAATATTTCTGGTGAGAAAAAAATGAAAGGGTAGCTGCAAGGAGGTCTAACTGCATGGAATAATCCCAGGAAAATATTAGAATTTAAACCTTAACTTTTTCTTACAGTGCTTCTGGAATAAAATATTGAGTTGAAAGTTAGAATTAACCCAAATTTTACATTTCTTTCCGATCGCTTTTCTTTCCTTTCTTTCTGTGCATCTCTGTTATCTCAATGCTCTTTAATTCACTTCTCTAGATTCATCATTTCCTGTTCGTCATTTCAAATGTTGTATACATATCTAATGGTAAGGGTTTCTGGTTGCGAGGACCTTGGTGACATTTCCAACTCCCCAACACTGGACTGCCAACACATGTTTAGTCACACATGGTGGGGGNCAGGACCGTGGGTTTGACTCTACCGCGCGTTTCATACGACACGCCCGCTAAAGCCTAAACAATGACGAATCCTCGCTGGCGGGCGGTGTGTGCAGACATGTTGCCAGATTTGCTGGCGGGTGTCATTTCAATTACCGCAGCCAAACAGCTTTTGTTTGCACTGTACGCGTGATTACACTGCAAATACACGAGGCAGTGAAACTGCGTAAAAGTAACACGCTGCTCTGCGGAGTGTTACTTTTACGCATATGGCGTATATTTATTTGTCCTCTGGCCATTATTTGTCCTCTGGCCAGAGGATAAATAATGTAATAAATATATGCCATAAGAAATTTTATTTCTTAATTAATCAATCAACATCTTTAAATTAAGAATAAGAGAATAGTACAACCTAACCCTTTAATAAGAGCTTATATTATATTAATCAGATATATCATGGTATACAATAATAATTTAATATAATATAGATAATTACAGGTAAAAAATACTTAATAATAAGTAAATATTCTTATATAATAGGTATTAGTTATGTATAGATCCCTTACTTTTTCATTTTTTTTCCCATTTAAATTAAAAAAGTAAGGGATTAATTGTATATAAAAATTTATATTCAATTTAATTATCTTTCCTTATGTTATTTTTATTAAATATCCATATATCCATATATTATTATATAAATAATTTTTATTACAATATTTAATTTATTAATTTATAATTATTAATTTATTATAATAATATAAAATAAATATTATATTGTTTATATTAAAATCTTATTATACTTTAATTAGTTTTTAAATTTATGTAATAAATAAACATACATACTGAATTTTTGAATTTATATAATAAATAAACATAAAATTCATTATGTATACAAGTTTTACAAATAGTATATACACAATGCCAGTCCTTATTTATTTATTAGTGGTTTTGATAAATAAGGAAACTTGAGGGGATGAGGGATCTTCGTAAGTATTTCATACATCCTGTCACTCTCCCACTGAAAAACAAGATGTTACTGATAACTGATGAGCCTAATTTCCTCTACATGGATACAAGTAAATTTTAGTAAAGTTTTTGAAAGCCTAGATAGTAGGTAGCCATTGACGTCTCATTGAAAACAATATAATTAGAGATGAAATCAGAAACATGTGAAACAGAACAAAAACAATTAAAATACATGGGTGACTTATCCGTGATACGAATTCAGAAAAACTCGTAGAATTAAGCTAGCTTACAATTAACTGCATCACAAGGTAGGATTCGGAGCATTAACTTCGGATGTAATAAGGCTAATGTTTTCAATGATAGGGTTCACTAACCTAAAATATTTACTCGGCCATCATTTTGAAAATAAATGTATGAGCCACTAAAACACGTAAGTTTACATGGCATACCATAACGCTACTTGTGTGAAAAATTTGACGACAATCGGTTGATTGGTCTCCAAAATATGACATAAAAGCCTTATTTTATTAAATGGGGCTATCTTACGAAATTGCTTAAAAAGAGGCTATGTACACAATGTTTGTAATAGATAATGCCAGCATAAAAAGTTTAATTGAAATTGTTAAATAGATATGCCAAACATGAAAATATTTATATGACCACCATTATTAAAATCAATGCTAGACCCCATTTAAATCATGTAAGTATACTTGACCTTCTGTAGGTGTGCAAAATTTTGTGGAAATTAGTCGAATTATTCCGCAAATATGACAAAATGTTTAGTTTACTGACCTGACACTACTTTGCAAAAAAATTCGGCAAAGGAGCTTCTCTGTATGCATATCGGTTGATTGGTCCTCGAGATATGGCATAAAACATTTATTTATAATGTGACGATCTACATAAATGGAGGGCAAAAAGTTTATATATTAGCAAATTCGATTATTGTCATAGATAAAATATACAAAGATAAATTTAATTATGTTACATAGTTTCGTTGATATAGCACACACTGAGCTAAAATGTTTGTATATACGCCATTCAAAAAATAAGAGCCTTACATACTTAAAACATATAAATTGATATATCCTACCACAGTACAACTTCTTAGTGAAATTCGAAAGAAATCGGTTTATTGTTTCCCGAGATACGGTATCAAAAATATATTATTTCAAGTGGGGCTATCTTACAAAATGACGGAGGAATAAGGCTTTGCATAGACAATTTTGTTGGATACAACTGATAATTTCAGCATACAAAGTTAAGTTAGTATCGCAGTTTCTTAGATAAAAAATTTGGAGCTAAAAATGTTATATGGCTGCCATTTTGAAAAAAAACATATATCTGACCCACTCAAAATTAATCAGTTTACATAGCCTGCCATAGTGCTAATTGTTTGCAAAATTACGTAGAAATCGGATGTTTTTTCTGAGATCACAAAATTTCAATTTGTTAAGTGTTACTATTATACAAAATGGTGTACAAAAGAGATTTTTTATGTACACATTTGGTTGTTGTAATATATACAGCCATCATACAAAGCTTAGATGGAATTAATTTCATGGTTTCGATTATATATCATACAAAACTAAAATAGCTATATGGTCGCCATTTTGAAAATAAATGTCTGACATACCTAAAACATATCAGTTAACTTTACCTACCACAGTACTACTTGTTTGCCATATTTGGTTCGAATCGGAAAATTGTTTCCCGAGATATGACACATTTTGTTTATTTATTCGTGTGGTACTAACTTTCAAAATGTACGACAAAAGAGGCTCCATGTAGACACACATGATTTTTGCTTTATATACTCTCAGCATACAAAGTTAAGTTGGAATTGAATAAATGTTTTCGAAGATATAGCATACTATTCTAAAATATCTATATGGCGGCCATGTTGGAAACATAAAAGCTTAATTTTTTAATGTGGCGCTATCTTTAAAAATAACGGACAGAAGTTTCTGTCGTTTGACTAATGTAATGCTTGCAGTAGATACTGTCAGCGCACAAAATTTGGTTAAAATTGGTCAAATAGTATGGTAGTAATGCCAAATAAACCTAAAATATTTGTATGGCCACCATTTTGAAAATACTTGCCTAATTAATTTTAATTATTGATATTTACCTGGCGAATCATAGTATTACTTATGTTTCAAATTCTATGAAAATTGGTTTAATGGTTTTCGAGATATAATGTAAAATATTTATTTTTTCATGTTAAACTAATTTTCAAAATGGCTGACCAACAACAATATTTACCTCTGAATTTAATGCTTGCAACTTGCGCTGTCAGCGAACACAATATTTTCACATATACACACCCATACACAACATACACAGTACCATAGAGGAAAGTGATCTCATAAGTCTTTCTTTCCTTCGGAAAGTAGGCTAAAAAAGTTGATGGAAGGGGTGGGGGGTATAAATCCACCCTGCAGAATATTTTTGTGATAACCAGCAAAGAGCTTAATAGTCGCTATAAAATGATTCTGTGTCGTAGCATAACATTTTGGAATTTTGGAAGGATGAATTTCCACTCAATGCTGTGTAGCTGCTACAAATTTTATTTTATAGTCTGTTTATGTAATATTTTCAACTTTTCTGAAGCCCTGCTAAAGTTTTATTTTCTGCCTATCCATTACGCATCTTTCTGCCTCATGTGGCTAAACGATACGCAAACAAGTGCAGAAAAATACCTCAAAGGAAAACAACGCACTGTATTCGTTCGTGCGCTGGAGAGACATTCAAAAATAAATATTTCTATACGTAGTAAAGAGATGTGTTTCCTCCAGTTTTACCTGAAAACAAGAATATATCGGTAAAACATGCTTACTTAAACATTACCAACGTATCGCCTTTCACTTTTATTTTTAATTCACACTGACTATAAGTAAAATAAATCACATGATTAAAAAAACCACGTGAAAGTTGAATTTAACCAAAAAATTGGATATCAAATGTGAACGGAAATATAAAACAAAACAATGAAGCGTATTACACACTTGGTGAATTTTCAAATGTTTGATTCAAAAAGTGTGATGATACCGTGAATAGATTAGAGCGCAGATCTCGTTTCGATAATGTAAACGGCTTTATTATTAATATTATTACTTAATTATTAACAATTGTTATTAAGCGAAACGTTTCCCCACGCCTTGTTTGATTCCCGCTAACGTCACGACACGAATCGCCGGTGGGAACGTATACCGCAAGCAGAGTTAGATAGAAAGTTAGATGTTCAAAGATATCTTTAATTAGCATTGTCGTATGTCTAGAGGACATGTGTATCTAATCTGCGATAAGCTTATGGCAAAGAGTAGATAAGTACACAGAAACGAAGTTGCGTGGCAGCTCCTTCTCTGATTGGCTGCACGAGGCTCTGTGAACGGGCCTTTGAGTCTGATTGGCTACTGCATGCTGCATAATGTTCTCAATCGGCTAGGCTGCCGGCTGGCAAGTAGTTTACCAGTCGCTGATTGGTAAACGACGTTCCAACATTTTGCAGGCCAGTGGCGTCATTTTGCTGGCTGGAGTTCGCCGTGCAAGAGTCTGTTTCACCTCTGTATATTATTCTGTGGTTAAACTACGCTCCATTCACGGTTACTTCCCACTTTTCTGAAGCCCTGCTAAAGTTCTACTTCCAATATATTCCTCCACACTCCGCCTCATGAAAACAAAGCTTAATTGACTGTAGAAAATTACAGTAAAGGGACAAGCACCGCTTTCGTACGCACTCAGTTTAATAATATTCTGCATAAGAACTATTTCTTACTAAACATAATTTATCAACATGCCTGTTTTCTCTCTGTTTTATTAGTATTAATTATAAATGAAATATAATTTAAATGCAAAATATAAGGTAAAGTTTGATTCAACTAAAAATATGATACTTTTCATGTAAACACAAGTATATACGCCGTTCACGATAAAGTGAGCACTTTTGAGGTCCTAGTTACTTTTTTACTATCAACCATTTTCTATCCTTCCATCAGTTTTTTTAAATTAATATTACCATGCTACTAATAAACACAGTGTATATATTTGTCCGAACTCGAAAGTTAACATCTAAGACTACAATAAAATATTTTTATTGACTATTATTCCAAATGATATAGCTTTCGAAAGTGCTCACTTTACACTCATGTGCATGATCGTTTATCTACCTTTAACTTCCAAATCACTAGAGAGAAAATGTATCTCTGATTTTTTTGCTAAACATTGGCCGTCTTCCTATTAAAATAAAAAAAACATACCAGATGGATCTAAAGTTGTGTCCGAGTTTATTATGTCGGAATAGTAACTCTTGGGTCGATTAAACGCACAACTGAACAGATGTGGTACTATCTGTTGGCTGGAGGAGACAACACAGGTTTTGTCACCGAAATTCGTAAGTTGTACGGTGTTAGTCTCTGGCACGATCTTAGGACAGGTTTGGACACTAGAAAAAAAACTTGTCATCTTATAGATTGATTTAGTTCAAAAAACGCCACGAGTACATCAGAAAACTTTATGTATGGCGGAGAAAGTATTTTCTTAATTTACAGTAATGGGGTGGAGAAACACACATTAGAGTACTGTCAAATATGCTTGCAGGTCATACAATTTTACACCCTTCACTTACAACATAATTATAATTTTAAAATATCTACTGCAATACTGATGGGTTAACAATTTTTTGAACAAGACAAAATTTCTTAAGCACAGCCTAATATTTGAAAACGGAACGCATAATTAAGTAAAGAGATAATTTTATACGTATTGATACCTGCCAAATGCTGAAGTTTGGAAGTAGGTATTGATTCTGCTCTGCGGCGTGAGGCGCCAGCACTTGATGCTAGCCCTCAGTGATAGGGCGTATAAATACGTCGACACTGTTGTCTCTAGGTCCAATTTACTAATAACATACACTTTATTTGTGAGTTCATANAATTACGTGATAATTGGTGCGGTGATTTTGCGTCGTGGGGGGTGGGGGAAGATTCTTCACACTTGGTGTAGAACTACTTATCTGACACTGCAGCGCTGTATTTTGTCTCGGCTGGTGGCTTGGAACTGCTCTCGAACTTGGTGGGCATCTCGGCGCCTGGCTTCAAAGTTCCTTATTCCCGGGTCCATGCAGTACTCTGCGCCTGACGACGGCCGGCTGCTGTCGAAGTCTGCTCGTGGATTCGCTCCGTCCTCTTCCGTTTCCGTCGGCCGACTGCCCCGCTTGGTCCTGC
>NQII01000749.1:698761-714849 GCA_002778355.1 Clitarchus hookeri
GACTGCCCTGTTGCTCCCCCCTTCGTGTGGTTTTGTAGCGTCCATCACCATATTCAACTTCCCCCATCTCTGCTGCATGTGTCCGGTGTGCTTGTCGTCCCCCTGGGTCATAAAACACGTGGCCGCTGCTCGTGTGGTCCGCAGCCGGCGTGGCGTCGTCCCTTGGTTCTGGCCTGGAAGTTTATTGTCCCGTTCTGCACGCACGTCCACTAAAAGCTCTCATGGTTTATTGCAATACAAGCCCGGGATAGACACAGCTGGTGGTGGGATCTCGGTGTCCCTTGGGCAGCTGCAAAATGCAGCTGTGTCCGCGCCCTGGTGCCTTCCGTTGTCTCCGGATGTCGTCTGCACGTGCAGGAACAGTTGCACGTGCAGAAACCTTTGGTAGCGTGCCTTTGCAGCTGCGAGGCTCCTGGCGTCACTCTTCCGGCACGTCCACAAAACCCTTAATCCTTATTGCGGTCGTCCGGCTGCGAGCTTCGCCAGAGTGTGTGTTCTGACCAATAAAATATAGGGANGTATTTATTATTATTATTATTACAAAAATTTGCTATGTTGGTTGTTTTTGATATATTGTTTTTAGATACGGCTTGTTCAATACAAACGAAATAGCAAAAGGTATTTCCAATGCAGAACATGCTTTTAGGACAGCTCTGGTCACCAGCTTATTATGATAACGGCTTCATTAAATCATTTAGGTATAGTCCATTGACGGTTACTTCCAAACTTCTCTGAGTCCCTGCTAAAGTTCTACTTCCAGGATGTTTCTCCACTTCAGCTTAACCAAGTCTGGAAAATTACACCAAAGGGACAACACACTGCATTAGTGCGCACTCAGTGTAATAATAGTTTGCATAAGAACTATTTATTACTAGGCGTTACCAACACACCTATTTTCTCGCTGTTTTCATTCATATTAATTATAAAAGAAATTTTGTAATTTATGGACGGAATATAAGTAAAAGTTCAGTTTAATAAAAAATAAAGAATCAACCACGGGGTTATTTCCCAAAGGTTTGATTCAAATCGTGTGAAGAAACAGCAAACAGGGCTATAAGCAAATAACTGTAGACTTTAGCCATTCCAAGGCGGTAGCAGAGACAAACATTGCCAGCGAAAAAGTCAAAGCCATTGGCTGGCTAGACGGCTCACAGTATGCTTGCGGCAGAAAATGGTTCCGAAGGTATTTTGTAATTTTTAAGCCCAAACGGAACAATTGAAATTATTTGTTACGTTATTCAATTATTTATATATTCGAATTTGTAGGGGTGGGGTTACTAAAAAATGTGTGCTTGTAGCACGGAAATTATTATTATTTGTTTCGTTTCGGGATGAAAACGGATCAAGTAACAAGAGGGCAGATGCGGCGGGTCGGACGGAAGTGTCACCAAGCGTCAAACAAAATAAACATTAACACGAATAAACATTAACAAAGCACAGGTAAAAGGACGATAATGAACAAATTTTATGCTAGATGTAAAGTATTCCCTACATTAAAAATACGCAAATTAAATAAATATAGTTTTAATAATTTGACAAGCGAAAGGGGCTGGTTGCACGTGACACATGCAGTAGTTCACTGCCACATATCCACGTTCACTTGCCACAGGTCTCTTCATTACCCACAATTCCTCACAACCCCTTCTTCCCTTCGTGATGAAGTGAGTGTAATTTCGAGCACACATCTTCGTGTCGCATATTTGCAACTCATATGCGAAAAAAAATCAATTAATTTTATTTATTATACTACCTAGGTTTGTCTATGAACAACAGCATCCAGCAAATGACAGGCAGAAGCTGCAAAACTGTTGCAAATATTTGAAAACGAAACTTACACTGTAGGGCGTATGCCTTTAGCGGAAGGGAACATTTAATGGTGCGTCTGTACCCGTACCGCGAATTCGGACAGCGACAATGCGACCTCACAGCCTCGATGCACTTTTCTAGGGTATGGCCAGGTAAAGGCCCTTTCCTGGTGAATTCTAACACAGCCAACCAGTACCGTCCAAGTGCGTGAACAAGCGAGGTAATATACACCAAGAGAAAGAGACAGTTGCTGATACCAAATAAATTTACTTGAAAAGTATTTGTTTACGCTGCGCAGTATTTGGCTCACTCAATTAATGTGCTCTTGCTCAAAACATCTGCTTTCATTCCCTTGAATTAATAAATAATTTAAGAATAAATTATTGATCTGAACATTTATCTGTTTATTCCAAAATAATCTACATGTATTTAGTACCCACAAATTATTTTACAGAAACTTCTGCTAATCGGTTTGATTACCGTAAACATAAATATCAAAGTAGAGTCCGATTACAATTTCTTGTAGTGAATAATAATTTGGCTAGCTGGAACAGTCTGATTAGTTTATTACTATAGAAATTGTGGCGACAACAAAATAGCATAGGTCAAATAATATTGGCTGCGGGNGGCGAACCAGGTTCGATTCCCGGCTGGGTCGCTCCAGGATTTTCGCATGTTGGAATCGTGCTGGACGATGCCGCTGGTCTTGCGGGGAACTCCCGTTTCCCCCGCCCTTGCATTCCGGCGCTGCTCCATACTCACCTCGTTTCACCTTCATCGGCTCTCACGACCTCGATGCTAAGAGAAGCCCAAATCTCTTCAATCACTCACTCTCTCCAGTAATGGCTGTAGGATGATTGAATCGGTTCATTCGATTGTCCTCGTTCAAAAATACACCTCGATAGTTTGCTTATAGTTTTTGTGAGAGGTAGGATTGCAGTAGTGTTTGTTAGCACATTTATTGATGCTTAATAATGGTATAAACAACCCAATGAAACCACTTCAACAGGAAATAAAAAAGCAAAAATTTCTAACTTGAAAATATTTACTTACGTACATTTCCTTTATTAGTTTCTTATGTATTTAAAAGCATTCCTGTTTTTCCAGTAGTAGCTTTAGCCGAAGTGTGTAGCGTTCTCGCGCAGAAATCGCAAATTCGAATCTCGGTTGTACTTTAAGCATTTCTTTGTGATGACCGAAATTGATTAACGTACGTAGAGCCATACAAATTTTTAGTTCCACCAAATAAATCTTACAAGTTTGGAATAATCAAATAAGAACAAAATAAGTTGATCTTAGCAACAAAGTATATAATTGCCCCTTTACAAACAATCAACTTGGTACGGCAAAAAAAAAAAAAAAAAAAAAAAANTTCCTCAGTGCAAGCTGCCAACTTGGAATGGAGTATACATAGCTTTGTGAGCGCATAAAGCAACTATGCTGGAAAAAAAACATTTTTAAAAACTCAGGCTTTATTATATTACGGAACTGTAAGTTCTTCGCTTAATAGGCTTTTTTAATACTGAGATAATATTGGCTTCTGTATTAATGGCGTAAAGTATTATGTGGATTACATATATTTTTTACTTCATAATGCGTATTTAGAGCAAAAAATTCAGTCAGCAAAAAAAAAAATTATTTATTACGTGTTTTCACTTTTTATGGTTAACAACATGTTTATAAATGCGATTCGTTAATATTTACGATGTAACAAAAAACATTCACCGTTTGAGGCCCTGACAGATGATACGGGCGTACGGCTGTCTTGTAAACTAATTCAAGTGTTTTTCATGCTAAGAGAATAGACGAGCGTTTAAACCAGTCCAAAATTCGTACCAGTTTGTGCAAGGAATTGCATCACAGAACAGGCTCGCCATTTGTTCGGGTAGCTCACAAGGAATCTAACCGTTGCAGAGGAGAAGTTTATGGCATCTGCAACTTTTCAACAGCCACGAGTCTAAAACAGAAATGCGGCACCTCAACATTTCCAATAACATAATTTCTCCAAAAGTAAAATAGTATATTGTTTTGAAATGTTTATGTGCAGTATGAAACCCATGTCGATATGAATGGGAAGGGTGGGGAAGGTGTTGAACAGTTTCACCTGCTGGTTTCTGTCTGGCCGCTTCAACCTCCACGTTTGACACGCAGCGCGTCTAGTGGCCAATGCAGAAGCACCAGTAGACTCGCGTGTTTTCGGCAAAATGCACGGTCTTACCAGGGCGAAAGCAGGACCCCGTTTCCTCTCCTAATCTCGTGTGGTACTCCGTTACCCCATGCAATGCGCCAAGTGCACAAGCAAGTTGTTCCGTTGCCTGCGTCGAGACGCATCTGTGCACGCCCCACGTCATTCATCTTGTGGCGAGTCTCGCGAGTCAAAAGCTTCGCGCGCTGGGTCACGTTGGGCGCGAGAATTGCTGGCGGGAACGTGACGCAAGTCAGGTTAAAAAGTTAAAATATATTCAGTACTGCCATTTCACCGCCATTTCACACCATCAAATATTTATTGAATTGAATTACTTGAGTTCAATTGATTGAACTAAAAATTCACTTAATTTGCATATTAAAAGAATTGCATTCAGTTAGCTTTCAAGTCTCCACATGAAAATTTATCACAAACTTTTTAAAAATACCTAAAGTAAATTTTTAGAAGCATCTACGTACGACTCATAAATAATTGGTTAAACCATAACAAATTTTCTTAATTTTACTATACATTTTCTTTTAAAAAAATTAGTTTACTTATTTTGTAAATGTGTACACGCCTCTGTTATTATGAGATTACTTCCATTAATACTGTCAGAAAAGCTGTGATAAGCGATTGAAATTTCGGATCAAGAAAATATAGAACACGTTCTAAACGGAAATCTTGAAGGAAAACTAGAGTTTTAAGAAATTGAAAGAAAAAATGTCCGCGATTATGACGTTTTTACGACGTCGTATAGCATTCAATGAATTGAGTTCAATAAAAGTCAAACAGTAATTTGAAGTAAAATTCGATCAAGTGAAAGCGTGTGTCTTGAAGATGTATTTGTGTGGTTGTCGGTATGGTTAAGTTACGTATACAACGTTCATTAAATTATTTAAGTACGCAAAGTTAGCTTAAGAAGTGCTAAGTTTGTTTACATCTTTATCATCCATCTTCATTTTCAGCCATTAGCAAAATAGGCGCACGGTTGTTGTTCCGTTGCCTTGTGCTCTCAAGAATGTATTTAAGGCGCCCGTCTACCTGGCGCTTGAACTGCGTTGCAGAGTGTTCGAAATACACGTCTTTCAACGAAACTATTAAGCGTGCGTCCAACGTGCTGATCTACGAAAAGAACACACGCTTCAGACGAGGGCTGTTGAGTACTTTCAAAATATTACATACGTTAGAAACATCAATTCAGAGTACTCCAAAACCGCTAAAAACGGCCTTTCCAAGGCGCTGTAGCTCAAAATTCACGCATCAAATATATACAAAACTACTATAGGGGCCTGCATTGAACCTTCCTTAAGACTTCCAACTATTAAAATAATATGGTCACCGCTGAAAGTCCCATAGGTACACGCAGCACGATGAGAACACTGCACGCCAGTTCAGAGCCTTGCGCTTAGCGGCGATGGCGTACTTGATGCGCGTGGCAGTGTCACCCTTATCGCTCCCGCGTTTCTCGGCCTAAACGAGGGAAAAAGTTCCAGGTAGACGGGTGCCTTAAAGCCCCCCTGTCACACTTTCAAATTTTCGTCTTCAATAAAATCCGACAATAAAATTAGAAGACGAAATACGGTCATAAAATTTTTCCATTCAACAAATTGGATCAAATAATTTTGTATGTGTTTAAACGTGTCAAACTGTCAAAATTATTTACTGGTCTGATATAGTTTGAATTTTCATTCAAAATTCCGCGCAGTTCACTACAGAAAGAAATGTAACGAATGTTGTAATTTATTTTCACATATTTACTAAATTAAAATTTTATTTGATATATTGCTTCTACAATGAAATATAATAATGCCTCTGAGTTCTTACTACTATTGCGAATTAATCACTTCAAATACCAATCATGCTAAAATAGTCTCTAAACAAATTGATTATATTAATAACCTTATTTAGTTTTCAGCAATTGTTTGCCATTTTTAAGTTTCGGGATGATGTCGGAAATAGCCATTCTTGTCACGCACGATTCTGATTGGCCGAACCCGTCGAAACATCAAACAATTTTTAGAACCTGTCCAATTTTCAAAATATTTAGCGGAAACTAGAAGCATTGTAACTAGACAAACATAGCCCTGCTAAGGTTCTACTTCCAGGATATTACTCCGCCTCATGCAAACAAAGCTTAAGTATGTCAAGAAAATTACACCAAATGGACAATGCACCGCATTCGTACGCACTCAGTGTAATAATATTTTGCATAAGAACTATTTATTACTAGATTTTACCAACACACCTGTTTTCTCTCTATTTTAATTCGTATTGATTAGAATTTAAATATTATAATTGATACATAAAATATAAGTAAAAGTTCAATTCAACTAAAAAAATAGAGTATTTTTATTTTAACAGCAGTATAAATAAATGCTTGTGATACATGCCGTGTTACGCAAACAACCAAACACATCACACATGGAGTGATTTTTCAAATGTTTGACTCAAAAAGTGTGAAGAAACCTGCGAATTGACCATAGCGTGACATTGCCTTACTAACGGAATAACGGCGCACGAGTTTTCTAGCAGTGGCATCGGCGCAGGCAACGGCACGCGGCCTTACACGATGTGTTATTTGGGCGAGAATGTTTTGTGCGAGAGCAGTAGCAAGTTCAGACGCCTTGCACGTATAGGCCATACATGGCAAGGTGAGCACTTTTGAAATCCCTCTCGTTTGAAATAACAGTCAAGAAATACATTTTATTTTAGTCGTAGACGTTAACTTCCGAGTGCGGTGGAATATACACACTGCGTTTATTACTACCTACATGGCAAATATTTATTTAAGAAAGGTGGTTAAAGGGTTAAAAAAAAAAATAGCTGAAAGTAAAAAGTAAAAGTAACTAGGGTCTCAAATGTGCTCAATTTACCGTGAACAGACTATACTTCGCGTGCATGTTGCCGTCGTGCGAAAGGTGCTTCTCGGGTCTGCTGGACGCCGCCTGTCGCTCCGCTTTCCAATTTCGGCTGCACGTTGCAGTCCAAGCCCGTTGGGAGGAGCGGAACTGGTAAAAAGATGAAAACAGCTGACGGCGAGGTAGGGGAAAAACGATGCAGGAAGAGCAGGGGGAAGAAATTGTCTTCCTCCCCTCCATGTCCCCCCTATTCTATCTTCAGAAACGATTGCCATGGCTTCGTCCAACCCACTCCCGCCGACGGGCCACGCTCTTCTGTATTTTAAAGGGAACTGCTCTTCCCCCACGGCAACTTCGCCTTTAAAATCACAAATTTCCCAGCTTCTTTTTCTCTCTGGCTCCTCATACGGCGAGAACTTCTAATTAGGTGAGCCGCTGGGACGATTTAAAATGCCCCACTCTTGGACCGCTGAAGGGGTGAGGGGGACCTGCGGATGAAATAAAATCAGCACGTCTCGCACAACAAAAACTTTTTAAAGCTGAGGTGTGTTGAGCTGGTTGTACCTCCCACGGGTATCTGGCGTCGCTAGCCATCAAACTTGACCAAAGTTAGAGGTTGGGCACCTTTAATGTTTTTTGATGTTGCTTCATGGCATCTTCGTATAAACATCAGTCATTAAAAATAACTGCAAATGAATTTCGTGACACAAGTTTACAACCACTTAACGAGCGTAGTTACGGTGTATGCAAATATTCATATGTTTAAAATTAACGAAATATTGCAAATTATATTTATTAATACATTTCAAATTGCATGCATCTTTTTTAAGTTTAGAATGTATAAATTTTAATTATGCTAAATATAATATTCAATGCTTTCTCCAGTACAGATTTGAAAGTGTAGAAAATAAAAAGTTATTCGCTCACAATAATTAAAAGGCAGAATGTTAGCAATGGCATCTAGGTACATGAAACCTAATTAGAAAGGTATTTTTTGGATTCAGTACAAAAAAAGTGCACAATGTTGTCTCAAATATGGGCTAATTTTTTGCTAATGGTTATAATTACTGTTACGTAAAAACCTTCACAAAATTAGGTCAACACGTTAAGCGATGTTTTTACTTTCATTGGCGTTTTGTTTGGTTATGATATCCCTTTCAGACCAAGTGTACACAATTTTCTACATCACGCACGTTGAGGTAGTTTTTGATCTGTGCTGCACACTGCGAAGCTCAATGAGTAATGATCGTACCTGTAGGTAAATGATTCGCAAACCGTCTTACTGGTCTAGGTCATAATTGGTTCATATAACTGTAGCCAAACACATAGCCTACAGCTCATTGGCTGTGACTACGAAACAAGAGATTTGTCGACATTAAGTACAGCACGGATCATAAAATTTATTTTTTGCAACACCAGAAATTGTACATTAATGTGGGGTCTTAAATGTTCTGAATTGGACGTTGCGACAGCGTGCGTGAATTTATCAAATCTCCACGATTATATGATGAATGTACGTGAGCTTCTGACGTCCCTACTAACTGTCTGGATTATATAGTCCATTAGTGGCTACTGCAGACTTTTCTGTAGTCTTGCTAAAGTTCTTATTTTATGCTTAACTAGGTTAAGGTTAATTCTACTAAGGCTAGGAACAAAACGAGTTTTCTTATGGGAGAGCTTGGCATAGGGAAAATTTCTGCCTCTAGGTGCGCAGTGTTCCAAGAGGTCACTTATAATTAAAATTTGAAGCTACGTTAATAATAAAACAGAAAAAATTTTACTTAACCACGAAGTTATTTTATATTTGATTTACGATTATTGCATTTATATAGTTTTTTAAAGTAAAAAATAAAAACAATCCGGTACACATACGACACCAGCGCTTACTTAGTGGCAAAACACTTTAGTTGCCGAACTAAAAGTATTGAGCTTCCCAACCTGAGTAGAATTAACCTTAACTAAGTCTACAAAATTACACCAAAGGGACAACGCACCACATTCGTGCTCACTTTGTTTGATAAAATTTTGCATGAGAACTATTTCTTATTAGGCATTACCATCACACACATTTTCTCCCTGCTTTTATCCACATTAATTACAAATGGAATATGATTTATAAAAAAATTTTAGTAAAAGAAAAACATTTTTATACTTTAAACAAAAATACTATACTGTTACATGAGTGCCTGAGGGACGTAACTGAGTTCGTGAGGGATGGAGGTCTTGATAAAAATAAAATAATTAAATTCAATAATTATATTTATTCTCAATGCTACAAACAGTCAAACATCTGTTATTTACCAGTCTGAGCGTGCTATTAACTCGTATTATTCTTATTGAGCGCAATATTTAATTACTAATTCCATTTCAAGTACAATCTTTATCACAGTCTTTACTCTTGCTAATTCCCCTTAAATAACTCCAATTATTTCCACATGTTTAGTTAAAACTGTCTATTTCCATCGTCCAGAATGTCTTTTCACTCACGCATCCAGCCCACAGTTCCGCAGATCAGTCCAACTAGTCACTGCCCACAAGCTCGCCGACGCACTCTCGCAGATCGCCGCAGTCGTCCCTCGCCGCTCCGGAATCGTCAAACTGTCGCTTGAAGGTTTCACGAGACGCCAAACTCTCGGCTCTTAATCACTCTCCCCTCAGAGGACCGCATGTGGTATTTATACTCGAGGTAGGTGCCGTCTAGAACATTTTCGGCAATCCAAATTATTCCGGGAAAAATAATGGTAATGATGACGACATTACTGCGTGATAATTGGAGAAATAAGAGCTTCTCAGCGTCAGCGAGGCGTGAGCTGCGATAAGTTTATCGGTGTGTGCGGCGGCGTCCTTTATGGTATACCGCTCGCTTCGTCTAACGTTAGAAACTTGAACTCCAGCTCTCGGCGGCTTCCGAGGCGAAAGGCAACAATACTTAAACGTTAACATAAGAATAAAACACTTGTGATACGTGACATAATTAGGAAACAACCAAGAACGTCTCGCATGGTGAGAATTTGGAAAGTTTTATTTAAAAAATGTAAAGATGCCGCGTATAGACTGTACTACTTTTTGTCTACGTTGTGAGAAACTATTTTGAAATATTTAATATAGGGATTGCGGTGGCTGAGCGGTTAGCCTGCTCCCCTCCTACCACGGCGTACCGGGCTCAATTCCCCGGCCGCGTCACTCCCAAATTTTCGCATGTGGGAATCGTGCCGGACGATGCCGCTGGTCGGTGGGTTTTCTCAGGGATATCCCGTTTCTCCCGCTCTTTAATTCCGGCGGGCATTCTCACTTCAATCACCCTCATCGGCTCTCGAGACCTCGCTTTTAAGAGCCGCCCAAATCTCTTCACTATTGAAATATTAGTACATTTATCTGGAATAACATTTTGCGCATGTGGTAACACACAAATATTTACAGCGTCACAAATAGCTTGGCAGGTATACATCGCTCTGGCAAAATATTTGTTCTCAAAATCTCTAAAAATTATGTTGCGATTGCCATTTTCTTAGTTTTTTCTCTTTTGGCAACCATAAAATTTTAGAACATGGTTCATTTCTATAGCGATCATTTATGTCCCATGCCTCGTTAAGGAACTGCTCCAGTGTTTGCCTTGAACGAGGGCAGAAAAAACTTACACAGTGCAATGGGATAGGGGTCGTACACATTACTTCCCTAATGCTTAGTAATCGTAGGTTGTAATGTGCAGGCTGTTCGTAGTAAATTTAGCCTTTTAAAATCAACGCCTGATAGGATTTGTTGCTCCTGAACGCGTACATTTTAACGGATACACCGGCTGACATTTTCTTAGTAAGACTTGCTGTGTGATACGAAAAATTGTTCCATGTTTTTAACTAATTTTAAAAGTGCCACACTTACATTTGTTTCAACTAAACTTATTTCATTTACTTTCTGTTTGTTTTAAACACACAATAGTAGCAATTCCACTGTAAATCCGAAACAGTGATAATTGAGCCAAATCAGTGAAAATAATGAAAATTGAACCACTGATGATCAGTTATTAATATGACGGCTGAATTCCGCTGAATTATTTGTGAATTCCCACTGAATGTTGCGAATTCCACTGCCACAAGTCACGCGTTAACAGTTCATTTCCTTGATTTGCCAGTCGGCAATAGCTTATCAACTAACTTTCAGTGAATGTTATTTGACTTATTGATACCACTGATTCGGGTTTAGAGTGTGGAATGTTCGCAATACATTCACGCCAGGAATATAGAAAAATGTAATTTTTGCTTTGCAACGAACAATTTTTTTTGTTCGGAAGTGCAGTAGTGTCAGTATAAGGCTTTTAATATGTCGGAACGAATAAAATATGTTTCGTAATTGATGTTACTGTCATGAACGTGAAATAGGTCCAAATATACACATCATGACTGAGGCGATAATTTGACATCCTACACACTATAGAAAATCTTATGTTTGGTTCTCATGTTTGAAAATGGCATGCTGATGTGAACGCAGCGATGTAGGAATGAGCTAATGAGTAAGAGAAGAGATTTGGGCGGTTCTTTACAGTGAGGTCTTGAGAGCCGATGAGGGTGATTGAGGTGGCTGAGCGGTTAGACTGCTCGGCTCTCACCAAGCAAACCGGGTTAATTCCCCGGCCGGGTCACTCCGGATTTTCGCAAATGGGAATCGTGCTGGACGATGCCACTGGTCGGCGAGTTTTCTGAGGGGATCTCCCGTTTCCCCCACCGTTACAATCCGGTGCTGTTCCATTCTCTCCTCATTTCACCCTAATTAGCTTTCAAGACCTCGTTGTTAAGAGCCGCCGAAATATCTCTACTACTACTCATTGATAACCTACTCTCCAGTCAGCGGCACATCCAATAGGGAACCTTTGTGTACCTCCATATCAAAGGAACCACCTCGAAATTTCGTCTGTATATTTATCTACTCTGTGCTTGTGTCATGTTCCCGGACATCAAGACATAAGACTGTTTACAGAACCCGTCTTCTCTGGCTCGCGACATACTCATCTCGCTTTGCAGACATATTCTATAAAAAATTAGCGATGGCAGTAGAAGATAAAGAAAAAAAATATTGACATTACAGCTATGCTCTTAGAGAAACAAAATCGAGATTTGTACAAACAATGGAAAATATATCCCAAGAACAGTTATTTCTGCTACAACTAAAAGTAATTTCCTCGCACAAATTACGCATAAAATTACGATTCTTTTCACTATAGCTGTTTTACGAAATATTTTATTCTGATGGTCTGTTCATAGAATTTTCGAATATGAAATGTAAAGTAAGCCACCGCTCAAGTTGCATGACTTCAGAACATACGGGACCACGATAGTGTAGTGGTTAGACTACTCGCTTCCCACCAAGGAAAACCGGGTTCGATTCCTGGCGTGGTCGCTCCCGAATTTTCGCGTGTGGGAATCGTGCCGGACGATGCCGTAGTAGGTGGGATTTCTCGGGGATCTCCCGTTTCCCCCGCCCTTGCATTCCGGCGCTGCTCCATGCTACATCTTTTCACCCTCATCGGCTCTCAAGACCTCGTTGTTAAGAACCACCAAAATCTCTTCACTCACTCACTCACTCGTTCAGAACATACTTTCATTAGCAATGCGACTGCATACTCTCAGTGAGTTTCGTTAATACGGTGAAAGTCTAACTAGCAGCCTAAATATTTGTGCATTGACACTCAGGCACGAAGTGAGACTCGAACCCGCAACTTTCCGGCATCGCAATACTGCAGGGGGGACTGCTGGTAACCTAGCCATTGTCTAGGCTTACTTATATGGACCTCCGACTTGACCACACTTGACGTCGCGCGCAAGACATCAAACAGCACTGCTGAAATAGCATCGTGTGATCAATGCCAGAATTGTTGTTTTATTTTATTTACATTTGCTAAGAAGAAAAATATAGAAATATTAGCACCATTCTATTATCTATACGACTTGTCAGTGAAGTCAATACTGGTAATCACATCTGTTACTATTCCCTTCGTCGGAGTAAATGGACAGAGCAGAATTACAAAACGTCCTAAAAATGGTATAATATGTTTACTATGTTCACGGCATATGTATAACCCCACTGTATTTGTTTGGAGGGCGAAGATGAGGAATTTACAAGGACATGAATTTTAACCCTTTGTGTGACAAAGCCACTTAAAGTGAGACAGATGCCCTCCACCTTAAACATAAGCAAGTTCCTTTGCAACTTCCAGTAGCCTATTTATTTTATGTCACTTGTTTTGAGTCTCCAAGGTAACAATACTGTTTGAAAGGTCTTGTATGATGGATGTTGTCCGTTACAGCTTAAATTTTTCTATTCATTATAAAAAAAAAAAAAAAAAAAAAAAAAAAAAAAAAAAAAAAAAAAAAAATAAGAAAGTAAGTAGGTACGGAGGNCTATTGTTTACGCCGTAACGTGAAATAGTGACGCAAGTAACGAACAAATGCGAGATGACAGGGATGAACATCCTGTAGTGACCTGGCAGAGTTTAGTGAGCACAGCTCGCTCTCCGGTGTTTCGTGTGCCATTACAGCTGTCGCCGGAACTCGCGGCCGCCGAGAGCAGAACGATGTACCGCGCACACAGTCGGCTGGCTGGACTACTCGCTGCTCTCCGGTCTAGACCACTCCACGAGCTATTTCAACAGCCACCAAGTGCCGGCCGATGGCGAAAATATACACGCATGCTCGCCGATTGCGACATGAATACTGTGTTAACTCGTTGCCCCTGAGAGTTTCGACGCAAAAATACATATTGGCAGCGCCACTAGACGATTACTGGTAGCCACTCGTAGGCGCGTGTCGCAGTTAGTACCCGTTAAGTACTGTATAATTAATAGGCCTATTGGGAAAAACAATATTTTTTGCGAAATAAAAATTTTCGATCAAAGAATATGAATAACCAAATGTACAGTTTCAAAGTGTTTCATAGTATGTTTGACCTATTTGTAAATAAAATAATAATGACTTCAAGTAAAATTCTTTAGGTCAGAAAATTTGGGGGATTATGTTTTGGATGTATACATGCATACGCGTGCTGATTGCTGCTATCAAAACATTTTATTTGGCGCCAGTTTAATGATTTAACTTTATTTATAATAATGAAAGGAAATACGTTTGCTTTGTCGTAACACTAACATCGTTCTAAAACTATGTATAGGACCTATCTGTAGGCGTACATGTTATGTGGTTGAACTATAATATATGCTATCATCATCGTTGTCATACGGCTTAAACCAAAAAGTCTTTGATGAGACGTTAAACAATCCGGGACCTCGCCATCTCAAGACGTTAAAGAATTTTGCTTTCAAAATTTTTCTTAGCCTTTATACGGGTGTGGGAAGGAATGGGTCCCGCTGGGCTAATTCCCATACATTTATATTTGTCACGGGTCCCGATTACTCTATGTACCAAATTTAACACGAACTGTAGTCTGTACAAAAAAAAAACATTGTTTTTGCTATGTCTGAATAATTAATTACGCTAAGCGATTTCTCGTGAGTTCATTTCACGCGAGTGATGCATTAATATTCTATTACAATACCGTAATTGAAGTTAATTAGATGCATTTCAAACTTTTTTACTCCAGTGACTATTTCTTGTGACCGGTATTGTACACTGCGAGTCTCAGTGTCCAATTATCTTTCCTGAGGGTACATGATTCGTAAACCGTGATATCGTTGTTTTAGCTAATAATAAAAATTCGATCGTATTGGCAGCGTGGCTCTGAAAATGGGTTCTATGTTTGATTGGCTCCGCGTAGTTGGTGCGGAAGGTTCGTTTTTGTCTGGATTGCGGCTGGCGAGTTAAGTTGCCAGGCGCTGATTGGCGTACGGCGGCGTTCCGACATATTGCTGGCCAGTGATGCAAATGTGCTGGCTCGGTCGGCTGGAGTTCGCGATATAAGTGACTGTTTCACCCATGTTCTCTGTGGTCTTGTAACTCGGTTACACAGGTTTATGACTCTGTATAAAGACCTCCAGCCAGTGAAATCACGGGAAATGTGCTCAAATTGGTATAGGGGAAGGAATTTAAGCATGTCACTAAAAACACTAGGCCGCGGTAGTTGAGCGTGGTTGAGCGGTAAGACTGCTCGCCTCCCACCAAGGAGAACCAGGTTCAATCCCCAGCCGGGTCACTCCCGGATTTACGCAAGTGGGAATGGTGCCGGACGATGCCGCTGGTCGGCGAGTTTTCTCGGGGATCTCCCGTTTTCCCCGCCCTTGCATTCCGGCGCTGTTCCATTCTCACCTAATTTCACCCTCATCGGCTCTCAAGACCCCGTTGTTAAGAGCCGCCAAAATCTCTCAACAACATCAACTAAATAATTAAGAGAATTTTGCAGATCTGCTTCTCCAGTGTGTTAGCCACGCTCCTGATGACTTTATAAACCAAAACGAACCTGCAAGGAAAACAAGGACTGAATCCTGTGCAAGTCTACCTGCCCTACGTTTAAACTGGAATAGCAGCCGACGAATAGAGCCACGAGAATTTCGCGGATTATTTTGACAACAGGCTAGGCTTCACAGTCCTCTATACACAATCGTTTGCTCAATATTTGCTGCGACTAAGCGACGACTTTGTACAGGCCTGTTCAACGCTCTCTTACACTACTGCTTCCTGCTTATTACTGGCTCGCAGTTGAACAGGGCGTGTCTATAAAACTGTCGTCCATTCAAAATAGTACGAGAAATGAACAAGTGTTTGAAGTCTACCTCGTCCCTGAATGGATTCACGATATACTCGGGACTCTAGCAATGAACAGCTAAACGAGGCTCAAACATATAAAAGATTGAGGAGTTTCGCTTGCTGCGGTGTGAATTCGCGAAATTTACTGATTTCTACACTGTAAAAATCTTCTATATCTTTACCAATAATACTTGGGAAATTAGTTGCCGAGATTAATTTTTGTAACACTACAACTAAATTAGAACAAATTGTGACGGTGTCGCATCAGCCACGAGCATCCACCATAAGAAAACCCGGGCCACAAGCTGCTGTTCTACGATGCCTACGTGGATTGACTGCTTACGTTATGGAAGTGGCGTCTTACCTTGGACGCGAGTGCCCCGTTGGACTCGCTCGCGCCACCGCTGGCGTTGGCTGTTGGCATACTGTGCGCTTGCCACCATGCTCGGCTTCTTGTCGGGTCTCTTCCCCTCCTTCCCCGGGTGTCTTCAAGAGCGTCTGGAGGGTGCGAGCAGCATGTCACGTCATCACAGGGCGCTGAGAGAGACTTTG
>NQII01000749.1:720240-789068 GCA_002778355.1 Clitarchus hookeri
GGGGGGGGGGGCAATGTCCCAGGCCACTATGCGGTCAGGTGCGGGGGCTATCAGGCACTATCACAGCTGTATCGACCGGCCGGCCGGCGCCAATTGGGCCGCTCGCTCGAAGTGATGCCGCCAGGGCGATATGCCATTGTGTGGCGCGCGCCAGTGAGTACTCGCCCCTTCTTCCTAACTGCGCCCCACCCCCCGGGGGGCAGTACACCCCTGTCGGCACGCGAGTCCCCCGGCTCCGTCTGTTGTGGCAGCGGCTCGCAGCAACAGCCAGCGTACACTGCCGGTCAACATGCACGCACCACTTCCTTCTAGCTGCCACAACCAACTGCGATTTAAGGTTGTGTGGAAGTCAGATTTAAATTATTTCGCACTCGAGAGATGACGCCACTGGCAGTTGCTGGAAGTATAATTTCGCCTCAGTCGTGTGCAACTGGTGAACACTTACGGTTGCCCAGGGGTGGAGGAGGAGATGGGGGCAGCGAGTGTGACCTATCAGTTAGGATTCACAGAACTGCGGACCCACCTCGGGAAGCTGCTCTGACATCTTCACCAGGAAAACTAGTCTGGCACTGTCATTCCAATTATTGTGCTCCTTGCTTGAATTGGACAGAATAAAAAATTTATAATTTCTTCATACATAAAGTATACATAGTTCTTCATACATATAATGTGTGTTCTGAAATAAATGAAGTCATTTCCGCGCTTAATATTATAGGCACTAGAACGAAAAACATAATTATAAAGCCATGATACATTTTATTATAACAATAAGTTGCTATAAAAGTATTCACCCAATTTCATCCCAGAAACACTCCACCTGATTCAGTACTTTTCAAATGGTAGACTTTACTATTTACATCTCCTTTACTATCATGAAATAGAAAATTACTGTGGGGAGACATGCTACAAGGTGCATGTGCACACATGCCTTTATACATCGATACACAAAACATAGGCCTATAATAATAGTGGTAACTCAAATTTCGTTACTCAGTCCCCGTCTTGAGAATGTTTCAGGAGGTAGTCTTGAGATGAGTTTCTAGTCTTTCAACACACGTAAATTGATAAACATTTCTTGAAATGTACATAGCTGATATTATTTTCAAGCTTTACTACTCAAATGGTATTATATATTTTAATTTTTTTATACAGTCTTGCAAATGTCTCTTCAAAGCAAAAATCTGGGCATTTTTTTTTGCCTAAGAATGCTTCTCTGGCACTACAATCCACTTTTTTTTTGTGTTTATAAACACTTTTTCCTAATTTCTTGTGGTGAACAACGGATTTAAAAGAAAAAATTACGTGATATCGAAAAAACATTAACAATTCTACTTGTAAAATAGAAATAGATAGTTGAGAATATTTCGTGATTCACATGAACGTCGAATAAATCCAGAAAAAAGCTAGAAGCTTAGATTTACAAAATTTCGCCATGGAAGCAAGCTTTAGATTTTAATGCCACAAGGCCTGCTGTTTTACAAGTTTTATAGATACAGTTACGTGTATTATCAACGTACATTGCCGTAATAGACAACAGTAATAACATTTTTGAATAACATTTCAGTATCTGCAATAAAAAATCTGAATGTAATTTTTTTAAAATACTTTTTAATAAATTTGCAAAAGAAACATAGTTTGAACAATTATCGACAGGTAGTACTAAGAGTCAAATGAATTTTGGAAATAGGAAACAAATATTGTAAAAACGTTAAAATCGTTTACTTCGGAAAATTATTAAAAAACAATTATCGAAACAGCACTGTCGTAAACTATGCTTCCAACTGAAAACAGGGAATTAATTAATTAATTACTTTCATATAGTGATATATGATATGCACTATTTCAAATTCCCTGCCGTATCAGTCGGAAAATAAGCATTTCGTTATAATTATGGTTACAGTAACTGCGATCACAAAAATAAAAATTATTTCCATACAATACAAGGCAAATATATTTTAGTAATAACTATAAATACATTTGTCAAATAAGAATATAAAACAGTTGCAAAAGTCTGAGTCTCAGGTCACCTGCGGACATTAATTATGTGAAACGAGATTTTTTGTTGCTCACGATACTAATTTCAGGAAATATTAATAAACGGTAATCTCAAGAATTTAAATTGTGAAAATACATTCAGCTGAGACTTACTTCTGGGCGAGTTAAAACATGTATCTCAAAATACGTTTATTGAACAACATCTACCCTCAAAACTAGCTTTAAGCGCTAGTGCACGACTATTACTATGGGCTATAAAAATGTAAATGCATAAGATTATTATTATTTTTTTCACATGGCCAGTTATAGGTTGAACTATGCTTGTGTGACTTCCCACCTCCACAACTGTGCCCTTTCTGGGAAATGCAGGGGTGTAAGTTATCCTTTTCTTTTACCGATTTTCCTTATATTTTATATTTTGACCTATGACTTCCTGTTGTCGGACCATGTCATTTTCACATTTTTTTACTAAAGATTAACAGAAAGTACAAAAAAGAATTTCTTCGAAAATATTTTGATGCAAAATTCTATCAAAACACTTCATGTGTTACAAATATCGATCTATCGCCAAATAATCGCACATTTCTAGCATCAGTGCGTATTTTAAAAAACAACGGCCACGAATTTTTTTTGCTATGTCTGATATTTACACGGCTTGGNTACTAAAGATTAACAGAAAGTACAAAAAAGAATTTCTTCGAAAATATTTTGATGCAAAATTCTATCAAAACACTTCATGTGTTACAAATATCGATCTATCGCCAAATAATCGCACGTTTCTAGCATCAGTGCGTATTTTAAAAAACAACGGCCACGAATTTTTTTTGCTATGTCTGATATTTACACGGCTTGGCTATTGACAGTATTCACACTATATGGCTTAATAATGCAGATAACTACCCATTATTCACAGCAAATAATGATTTGTCGACAGTTCTTCGCCAGGCGATAAATACTTACCGCAAAAAAAGTTTCAGTGTATTCTTCCGTAAATAGAACTTACGGATATCGATACTTGAAAAACGAAGCTCAGCCCTACAATAGAGCGTACGTNTTCTTCGCCAGGCGATAAATACTTACCGCAAAAAAAGTTTCGGTGTATTCTTCCGTAAATAGAACTTACGGATATCGATACTTGAAAAACGAAGCTCAGCCCTACAGTAGAGCGTACGTCATTTAAAATGTTTTAAACTGTGGCTGTTAAATAAATTGCTATTTTAATTTCGTAATTTGCCTGACTCACAGTATCCTGAACTCTGTGATGGGCGACATTCCCAGATAATAGTTTTGTTTCCAAATCAATACATTTCATGTTACGTATTTTTTAATGCCTCCTGATTTCCGCTTTTAAATTACCACCCACATCACAGCTCATAAAACATCTGTAAGCAAAAAGTGAAATGTGGAAGAAGTTGTCTGTGGGCACGAATCCCAGCTAAAACATGGGTGCGCCGTTTTTTATAAGTTATAATTTATTATCTATGCCACTTCTAGTTGTCTAAAAAGAATATAACATACGTTCCAAAGCTACGGAAACATTACTCTGTGATGCTTGATTGCTGTAAAAATTCTATACCGTATTGAAAATCCTCGCGTTAATCGTGCAACAGGAAACCTACAAATCACTCCATATTATTTAGACGTACAAGACACCTCTGTCAATTAGCATTTCCAAATTTTATTGATAATTTATGCAAATAAAGACAAGTTTTTTAGACGATTCCGGTATTGTACATTGTACTAATCAATATCTTATCTGAGATTATATTTGTTTTTGTATTATTTTGACAGGCGAATGCAAATGTAATCTACCTTACATTAATATTTCGGAATGTGTTACTGTAAAATTTAAAATGCGCGTACATAGACTCAGAGTTAACCGCATTGTAGACCGGCGTGCAACCAACTTTGCAATGGAGGTTGGCATAAAATTAGCTATAAAGATGCATGTATATAGTCATTAAAATTAATTCAAACACATGATAAGACTATAATATCGTTTCTCATTTTGGATATGAAAGGAGACTTTAATACGCGCATGGCATCTTATTTCAAGTAATATTAAGCCGTGCTGATTTCATACTTCTGTGATAAATGTATGCATATATGAGTAACGATTTGGAAACGCAATGCTGAATGTGAACATTGTCAGACGAGCCGAGCGGTAAAATAATTTCTTAGCTACTTAAGAACACTGTTTTGAGCCGTGTCTGTTTTCGGTGCTCTCCTGTTCACTTCTCGAGGTGTGAGCATAAACAACATTTGGCTGGTTGACTAAGTTAAACATGATTTAGCTTGAGCTATTGAAATCAACATAATGTACCGAAGGCTTTAGGATCGTTTTATTTGCCCCGTTAGTTTTATAATTTCTAGTTAAGAGACACTGGAAGATCACGAAAATTTTCGAGACAACATATATACGATAACGCTCTAGCTAGTTTTAAAATTTATCATTGGGTGATCAAGTTTTGACTCGACTAATACCTTTGTAGACCAATCACAGAGGTTCTGCTTTCGAGTATCAGAATTTCCATTGTTCAGTAAGATTCAGTAAGATAGTAGCTTCATGCGTGCATGGTGGCCAATAAGGACAGACAACTATCGGGCACGTGTAGAGTTCGTTGAAGCTGTGCCGTTCGCAGGCACTCGCTTATTTTAAACTATGTTCTTTTAACCTCGTATTCTCTTTCAGGGAATGTTCTTGGTTTTCTTGGCAAAGCAGTTTGTTTTCCTTTCCAGCTCCTAGCTTTATTCTTCATTTCTATGTAAAAGCAATGTTAGATAATGTTTTAGTCACTGTTTCTGTAATTTTGTTTATTAAACTAGCAATGTTCCAAGATTCTGTTACTTTTACTTTTTAAAATTCATCGGTGACCATTTACTCTGATCAGATTAAGCTGTTGTGTCAACCGATTTAAATAACTTTATTTAAGAGGAATTGTAAATTTTGTAATGAAATATCCTGCATTTGGTTTGTGAATTTCATATTTAAATTATGTTCTGTCAGTATAATTTTATAAAGTATTTATGGTATTAATATAAAATACCGCATAACAAAAGGATAGTATCACTGGTTGTGTGAAGCGACTTGATATCTGTGATAGTGACTTGTATTTTCGGAACGCACCCTACTTCTTTCTTCTTGCTCTTTACTAGTTATGGCGCGACTAAACATATATTTAGCTCCGGCTATCATCCACCTTTAATGGAGTGATCATTTGATTCTTACCGCTTTGGGTGAGTGCTTCTTGTTCTGTTTTTGATCGTCGCCTCAATAATGTATAATTTCGTCCTTGCCTCTTTATTTTATGAGTAAATTTTGTATTTACAGCGATTGACTTGTTGGGTCGGAGAATGCTGTATTGAGGCAATTTCTCTACCTTGCTGCCGAGGCGTGGCGCGTGGCAGACATTACAATGCGTCTTCTTGATGCTTGGTGCCGTTTTAAAGATGAAGTAACACCTATGCTGGCGTTGGCAACGAAGATGTCCCGAAGATAGGCCAGGCCACATCTCAGGAAAGTACAGCCACCTCTCTTTTATTTTTGGCATGTGTATGAAATACAGCAGTCAAGTCACCATGTTATTTCGGACTCAATCTTTAATAAAAAAAATAAGTAACCTTTAAAGTTTTGTATGACTCAGCACATTACACTATTCTATCTGTGTTAATCTCATTTTGAACACTATCTATCATTTAAAAAATAAAAGGACGTAACCTCCAAAAAGTTTATTATGGCTCGACATATTTTGTAGTTTTGAATTAAAATTTTATTATTGTGGAATTCCAACAAAATTAACATAATTTCTTTAAAAAACTTATGTTATAACAGTTTTTTTTGTACCAAAGAGATTATATATATATTTATTGTACCTGTTACACATTTGAAATAGTTATTATTATTTATCACTTTTATTAAAAAACTAATAATTTTGGTCACACGAATATCAGTTCTGCTTTATTTATCAAACACGTTGCTCTTTTCATTCTAAATCACATTTTGCTTTATTGCTGTATATAATAATAATTATTATTATGTATGTGTAAAGGTGCTGGAGTGGGAATTTTGGCTCGGCCTCTTTGTTTCATATTGGGGTCACACCTACACAACTAGATCCCTCGGAGCTTGTATTTGTAGCATGCTCGTAGTTTTTTCCCACGAAGTTTCTCCTATGCCACATATTCTAGGGAACAGTCAACTTTTCCCGTGATAAACCATCGTCTGTAATAATATCTCATCCTCGATACACGGAGACCAACAAATACTTTAGATCTTCTTATTAGTTTCCAGTGACTTAGAAACTGGCTTTCTTGACAGCCTTCTCAGACACGTGGAATACGCAAAACTAAGTGGCCACGCGATCAGCATGCGTTGCTCGCTGATCGCCTACCTACAGGCGTTAAAATATCTGTACCTAACGTAAGGAATGCCATCTCTGGAGGCAGAATCACACACTAAGTTTCCCTTAAGGCGGTCGACTAGTGAGGGGTACGTTTGCGAGTGAAGCGAAAATCGATGAAGCGTTAAGGCCGACGCCGACTGGCGTATGCAAAGCGCTAACGCCTCTACGAGCAAGGCGCTCAACTGGCGCGCANTGAGTGAAGCGAAAATCGACGAAGCGTTAAGGCCGACGCCGACTGGCGTATGCAAAGCGCTAACGCCTCTACGAGCAAGGCGCTCAACTGGCGCGCAGTCTGTCCGTCGGCGACTTGTCTCGACACGACTAGAGCGGTGAGCCTGTAATATTACCGGACGCAATTCTCTAACACAGTCCAACCCATACCTCTATCGTGGTTTCGCGTCTATCCGGTTCGTATATTTCAAGATACTACAACAGTTTTCTGGGAAAGTTGTTTTCAGCTGTGTTGGAGGGCATGGAAATAATGTATCTAATGCGCGTGATGTCTTGAAAGTTCCACCCCGTCATCGTTTGCAATATACTTTCTTTTCCTAGTTAAACGAATTGGAGGCACGTTTAACACTCCCGTTAAAAAAGNCAATGCCCGTGATGTCTTGAAAGTTCCACCCCGTCATCGTTTGCAATATACTTTCTTTTCCTAGTTAAACGAATTGGAGGCACGTTTAACACTCCCGTTAAAAAAGCGCACTGTTCAAACACGTTGCAACGCATTTAAAGTGACACCTTAAAGCACGACAGCGGAATGGAGTGGTGGTTGTTTGAAGTAGGTGACGCTCTGGAATAAGCCTTGTGCCTAAGTGGGTGTTGCGCACCGCGAAAAGATTCCCTATCGACTCAGCTGTAGACTCATGGCTTCCGACGTTTTTCCGACCAGTGACGTCATTTCGGTGGCACGCGCCACCATGGAGTTCGCGGTATCAGCGGCTATTTCACCTCTGTATAATTGCGCATTCTGTGGCCCTGCTGCAAATGTTAGTCCCAGGTGATACGGGGCACAGAACTTACTTCACTTCAAACATGCTCATCTTTGCACACGGTTACACTGCATGGCTCGCAACTTGTTCCGATCGCAATTACTTCTTGTTCAAAGTAAACTGTAGTCAATTCACGGTTACTTCCAACTTTTGAGAAGCCCTGCTAAAGTTCTACTTCCAGGACATTCCTCCGCCTCATGCAAACAAAACTTAACCAAGTCTAGAAAATTACAATAAAGGGCGTGCGTACGAATTTCGTGCGCACTCAGTGTAATAATATTTTACATAATAACTATTGCTTACAAGGCATTACCAAGACACACATTTTATTATAGATTTTATTCATATTAATTATAAATGAAATATTATTATTTATGAATGAAACATATGTTAAATTTAAATAGAAAAAAAGAAGATACTTTTGCTATAACATAAGTATAAAACGCATGTGGTATAATACGGCTTATTTAAAGAAAATAACCAAACACGTAATACGTGGGGAGATTTTTCATTTTCAAATGTTAGATTCAAAAAGTGCGAAGGAAACGTGAATAGACTATACTTGTTTATGTACATCGGAACGACTTTTCTTCTGTTCTGAAATGTAAGTGCAAAACAGCGCGTATGGACATATAGCAGAAAATGTGTTCAGCAGAAAATTTGTTTCTTAAACTACATACAAGCATTTCGTCGAACAGTCCTCGATCCGAGGCGTTTGGTTGAAAAGGCATTTGGCATTGCATGCAATCGCTTTGGCAGAAAATTCTTTGAAATGACATTTCCACCAAACGACGAGTACCCTCGTAGAAGGCAGGACAAGACGCGAGCGTTAACGCGGCTTCGCCCACCCCACAGCGGCAAACCGGCGAGGCGTAGACGCGCTGTTCGCAAGTGCACTGCAGACTGAATGCCTTGTGCGAGCCGCCGAAGGTGCTGCCAGTCAAACAAGTGTGAGTTATAATTCTCTTCATGGGCGTACTTCAGGAGGCAGGACGTAGCGAGGCTCATTATTTATTCGGCGGCTGGGAAGATTAACGACCGCCCCCCCCCCCCACGTGCTCGAGGCTCGCATCACGTGGTCGTCGAATTACATTAACCGTCACATGAACGACTGCACTATAAACCCGCATCAGTGAAAATTCACTGATCAGAAATCAAATGCAGTTGGCCAGATGAGTGAAAATTGTTTCATCGAGAATAAGCGAAAATTTACTGTTGGTCAACCAGTAGAAAAAAAATGTATTCAATAATCCAATATGCTGACCAATCAATGAAATCACAAATACTGGTTGTTCTGCGGAGGCTGAACGAAGAATAGAATGAAGTAGTGAAAATTAACCGTTTTAGCTATTAATTTTCACTCGTCTCTACCAAGAAATACCACTGATACAAAGCGAAGCCGCACCTACTGATTAATAAGAAAATTTCATTTTTGACGTCTAATTTTATTTGTTTTAAATCACTTGCACACTATTTACATTAATAGGTTTCAAAAATGCAAACTTAATGTTATAGTGATATGTACCACATTTTCACCGATAAAATAATTGTGCATCAGTTGTAATCACTGATCTGTAGATCTGTGCGTTGTGCCATAGGTACCACAGTTAAACTGATGCATTTTAGGGAATATCAGTTATATCCGGCAAGTCACTAATTTTGTGCAGCTTTTAGATATTTAAATCAGAAACAATATCTGATAGAAATGTTACTGCAAATACTGGAGAACAAATATCGAAATGCTTACAAACACAACTAAAGAGGCGAAAACCAAAAACTCTCAATGTTTGAGAAATTGTATAAAAAACTCTCAATGTTTGAGAAACAGTATAAAAGAACTCACTTCGCCAAATTATGATCTACGACACGTGCAAATCAAATAAGTCCATCATTTAGGTTACTTTCAAGCCAAATTAAAGGCTGGACACTCATATTATCTGGGAAAATAAAGATAAAATTACAAAAGGAAAACTTTCGAAAATATTTTAAAATTTAAATTACTTCGTGCTTATTTGCACAAACAAGGCGTAAAAATATATGTCAAAACCTTGGAGGATATCCTTATACCAAGATACCGAAAACTTAATCTTCACTGTAAGTTCCGCAAGCGCTTCATTTCTTGCTAGAACTCCTCTTCCACAACTGTGTTTCCTTTGCATGGCGCGACGACTGGGTCATTTTTGTGTTGAATGCCATCAAAGCTATCGTGTGCGTTTACACGCAACAACTCATAGGCGTAATGAAAGAATGTCGTCTATGGTGTACACAGCAGGCGTGCTTCGAAACACAGGAAACAGTCACTTCTTCTCGCGATAAATCATCGCCTCTAACTATATGCCCTAAACCACATACGACAACACTGAACACGATAGCTACGCCGGCATTCCACACACAGAAGCATCTTAACCCACGTGGCATGTATACAATGTAAACAGAGTTATAGAAGGGGAGCTCTAGCAGAGAAACTAAGCGGTTTCCGTGACTATCCTCATACGATCTGTTTTCATTCTCGAGATGTAACGATTAAATTCGCAAGGTTCTGGCATTTATTTTTGTAACACGCTCGAGCACTGTTTGTGGAAATATTTACTTCTGTAACCATTATATCTGTAGAAAAAAAAACCATTGAAAATTTAAGAACTGCTTTGTTTAATAAATTGGTGGAAGAAATCACTGATTTGGCCAGTGATAGAAAACAGCAGAAAAAGTCACTGGGTCAGTCAGTGGAAGAAAACTGGCATTTAATCACTGAGTTTACTAGAAAACGTGTGAAAATAACTGTTCGGTCAGTCATGTGCTGTGGATGTTTTTTTATCGTTCCGCCAAACACATATATGTCGCGGTGAATTCAACACTTTGGAAAGTCACGGTGAATTGAACACTCTTAAATGTCACTGTGAATGGAACACTTTTGAAAGTCCTGATTTATTTATTCTTTCTGCCCCGTCATATAACCTTCCGTCATATGGAATAGTTAATATTGCAGTGGGCAGACTTAAATACATATAAACGTCCGTGAAATGACACCGTGAAATGTTGTACAGTAAATACGATACTGTCTCACCAATAACTCCTTAATGAAACAAAATAAATCAATACTAAGAATCCATCGTTTTTAAAATAAAAATTCAACAAGAAGTAAAAACACGTAACTATTTTTCCTAACCCTTTATCGTCGTTACTGTAGATTGTAGTAGCTATCAAAGTAAACACGCACGCAGTTACTGACAGGACATTTTTTGAAGGAATAAACTTGAAATTGTCTACTATCCATGGAACAAGCTATTCCCTACGGATCCTGTACTGGGATATCCGAGACCAGAGTACGAATAGAATGGCGACAGAAATAACAATAAACTCTTACCAACGTTTGCTTTACCTCACATCAATAAACACGTTCTCTAGAGCAGAGTAAACTTGAGAGATTTGTTTTGCGAGAAACGTTATTGTCTTACAATAAGTGAAACCAAAAGACGCATATATTTTTATTAAGGGCGTTGGCCACCAAAAATCTATTATTTTATATTTGTACAAAAATGCTGTTCAACTTGTTTACATTACTTGTAGGTACTATTTCCTTACCTAAAAAAAATTTTATACCGCATAGTTTTTGCATAATATGTCAAAATAACAATTTTTGTGTTTCTTTTTTGGATATAGAAATTATGAAAACTAACTCGCTTACCGAAATGAGGTAATTCACATTGAACAAATAAGAGACTTCGAGTTACTTCAAGAAATATTTAAAATCACAGCCTGAAATATTTTCGTGATTCTTAAAAATTTCTTAAAATAAGTCAATGTTACATATATTTTATTTGTAACAGTCTATGTTTAGTTGTAACATAAATGCTATTAAACATACCTTAAAACACTAAATCGTAATTTGGACATGGCATAGTGAAAAAACTACGCGATATAATTTATTTTTTATACGAGGAAGTAGTGCTTGTAAGTAATGTCTAAAAGTTGGACGGTATTTCGCAAAAATATAAAATATTGAATTTTTTGATGGCCAGCACTTTTCATAATTTCGTTTCATACCTTAGATGTCTTGATTTTAATTTCTCGTGATGAAAAACTTCGCTGCAGGTGTAACATGAACCTCTATAACTGTTCGTATCAAAGCATCTGCTACAAAATTAGCTTTCATTGCTGCGTGACCATTCACACTATGGCATTGCACTCTTGAGGTGAAAAAATGGGATCGGTGATAGTTAGTTCACACCCAACCACTCGGCGTTTAACGCAGTTTATGACCACGAGTTGGTACCGATGTGGTTACGAGAAAACGATAAATGACAGTAGTACCGAGGGAATAAATGGTAAAATGCGCATGTCAGCTGCGCATTTACCAACTTTAGAAACCTAACACTTAACTGATTTATTGTCTACAGGGGCCGCGGTGGCNATATTTCAAGATACTACAACAGTTTTCTGGGAAAGTTGTTTTCAGCTGTGTTGGAGGGCATGGAAATAATGTATCTAATGCGCGTGATGTCTTGAAAGTTCCATCCCGTCATCGTTTGCAATATACTTTCTTTTCCTAGTTAAACGAATTGGAGGCACGTTTAACACTCCCGTTAAAAAAGCGCACTGTTCAAACACGTTGCAACGCATTTCAAGTGACACCTTAAAGCACGACAGCGGAATGGAGTGGTGGTTGTTTGAAGTAGGCGACGCTCTGGAATAAGCCTTGTGCCTAAGAGGGTGTTGCGCAACGCGAAAAGATTCCCTATCGACTCAGCTGTAGACTCATGGCTCCCGACGTTTTTCCGACCAGTGACGTCATTTCGGTGGCACGCGCCACCATGGAGGTCGCGGTTTCAGCGGCTATTTCACCTCTGTATTATTGCGCATTCTGTGGCCCTGCTGCAAATGTTAGTCCCAGGTGATACGGGGCACAGAACTTACTTCACTTCAAACANATTGCGCATTCTGTGGCCCTGCTGCAAATGTTAGTCCCAGGTGATACGGGGCACAGAACTTACTTCACTTCAAACATGCTCATCTTTGCACACGGTTACACTGCATGGCTCGCAACTTGTTCCGATCGCAATTACTTCTTGTTCAAAGTAAACTGTAGTCAATTCACGGTTACTTCCAACTTTTGAGAAGCCCTGCTAAAGTTCTACTTCCAGGACATTCCTCCGCCTCATGCAAACAAAACTTAACCAAGTCTAGAAAATTACAATAAAGGGCGTGCGTACGAATTTCGTGCGCACTCAGTANTCATGCAAACAAAACTTAACCAAGTCTAGAAAATTACAATAAAGGGCGTGCGTACGAATTTCGTGCGCACTCAGTATAATAATATTTTACATAATAATTATTGCTTACAAGGCATTACCAAGACACACATTTTATTATAGATTTTGTTTATATTAATTATAAATGAAATATTATTATTTATGAATAACATATAAGTTAAATTTAAATTGAAAAAAAATATATATATACTTTTGCTATAACAGAAGTATAAAACGCATGTGGTATAATACGGCATATTTAAGGAAATAACCAAACACGTAATACGTGGGGAGATTTTTCATTTTCAAATGTTAGATTCAAAAAGTGCGAAGAAAACGCGAATAGACTATACTTGTTTATGTACATCGGAACGACTTTTCTTCTGTTCTGAAATGGAAGCGCAAAACAGCGCGTATGAGCATATAGAAGAAAATGTGTTCGGCAGAAAATTAGTTTCTTAAACTACCGACAAGCATTTCGTCGAACAGTCCTCGATCCGAGGCGTTTGGTTGAAAAGGCATTTGGCATTGCATGCAATCGCTTTGGCAGAAAATTCTTTGAAATGACATTCCCACCAAACGACGAGTACCCTCGTAGAAGGCAGGACAAGACGCGAGCGTTAACGCGGCTTCGCCCACCCCACAGCGGCAAACCGGCGAGGCGTAGACGCGCTGTTCGCAAGTGCACTGCAGACTGAATGCCTTGTGCGAGCCGCCGAAGGTGCTGCCAGTCAAACAAGTGTGAGTTATAATTCTCTTCATGGGCGTACTTCAGGAGGCAGGACGTAGCGAGGCTCATTATTTATTCGGCGGCTGGGAAGATTAACGACCGCCCCCCCCCCCCACGTGCTCGAGGCTCGCATCACGTGGTCGTCGAATTACATTAACCGTCACATGAACTCCTGCACTATAAACCCGCATCAGTGAAAATTCACTGATCAGAAATCAAATGCAGTTGGCCAGATGAGTGAAAATTGTTTCATCGAGAATAAGCGAAAATTTACTGTTGGTCAACAAGTAGAAAAAAAAATGCATTCAATAATCCAATATGCTGACCAATCAATGAAATCACAAATACTGGTTGTTCTGTGGAGGCTGAACGAAGAATAGAATGAAGTAGTGAAAGTTAACCGTTTTAGTTATTTATTTTCACTCGTCTCTACCAAGAAATACCACTGATTCAAGCGGAGCTGAAACTACTGATTAGTAAGAAAATTTCATTTTTGACGTTTAATTTTATTTGTTTTAAATCACTTGTACACTATTTACATTAATAGGTTTCAAAAATGCAAACTCAATGTTATAGTGATCTGTTCTACATTTTCATCGATACAATAATTGTGCATCCGTTGTAATCGCTGATCTGTAGATCTGTGCGTTGTGCCATAGGTACCACAGTGAAACTGATGCATTTTAGGGAATATCAGTTATATCCGGTAAGTCATTAATGTTGTGCAGCTTTTACATATTTAAATCAAAAACAATATCGGATAGAAATGTTATTGCAAATACTGGAGAACAAATATCGAAATGCTTACAAACACAACTAAAGAGGCGAAAACCGAAAACTCTCAATGTTTGAGAAATAGTATAAACGAACTCACTTCGCCAAATTATCATCTACGACAGGTACAAATCAAATAAGTCCGTCATATAGGTTACTTGCAAGCCAAATGAAAGGCTGGACACTCATATTATCTGGCTAAATACAAATAAAATTACAAAAGGAAAACTTTCGAAAATATTTTAAAATTTAAATTACTTCGTGCTTATTTGTACAAACAAGGCGTAAAAATATATGACGAAACCTTCGAGGACATCCTTATACCAAGAGACCGAAAACTTAATCTTCAGTGTAAGTTCCGGAAACGCTTCATTTCTTGCTAGAACTCCTCTTCCACAACTGTGTTTCCTTTGCATGGCGCGACGACTGGGTCATTTTTGTGTTGAATGCCATCAAAGCTATCGCGTGCGTTTACACGCAACAACAACTAATAGGCGTAATGAAAGAATGTTGTCTATGGTGTACACAGCAGGCGTGCTTCGAAACACAGGAAACAGTCACTTCTTCTCGCGATAAATCATCGCCTCTAACTATACGCCCTAAACCACATACGACAACACTGAACACGATAGCTACGCCGGCATTCCACACACAGAAGCATCTTAGCCCACGTGGCATGGATACAATGCAAACACAGTTACAGAAGGGGAGCTCTAGCAGAGAAACTAAGCGGTTCCCGTGACTATCCTCATACGATCTGTTTTCATTCTCGAGATGTAACGATTAAATTCGCAAGGTTCTGGCATTTATTTTTGTAACACGCTCGAGCACTGTTTGTGGAAATATTTACTTCTGTAACCATTATATCTGTAAAAAAAAAAAAACCATTTAAAATTTAAGAACTGCTTTGTTTAACATATTGGTGGAAGAAATCACTGATTTGGCAAGTGATAGAAAACAGCAGAAAAAGTCACTGAGTCAGTCAGTGGAAGAAAACTGGCATTTAATCACTGAGTTTACTAGAAAACGTGTGAAAATAACTGTTCGGTCAGTCATGTGCTGTGGATGTTTTTTTTATCGTTCCGCTAAACACATATATAAGTCACGGTGATTTCAACACTTTGGAATGTCACGGTGAATTGAACACTCTTAAATGTCACTGTGAATGGAACACTTTTGAAAGTCCTGATTTATTTATTCTTTCTGCCCCGTCATATAACCTTCCGTCATATGGAATAGTTAATATTGCAGTGGGCAGACTTAAATACATATAAACGTCCGTGAAATGACACCGTGAAATGTTGTACAGTAAATACGATACTGTCTCACCAATAACTCCTTAATGAAACAAAATAAATCAATAGTAAGAATAGATCGTTTTTAAAATAAAAATTCAACAAGAAGTAAAAACACGTAACTATTTTTCCTAACCCTTTATCGTCGTTACTGTAGATTGTAGTAGCTATCAACGTAAACACGCACGCAGTTACTGACAGGACATTTTTTGAAGGAATAAACTTGAAATTGTCTACTATCCACGGAACAAGCTATTCCCTACGGATCCTGTACTGGGCTATCCGAGACCAGAGTACGAATAGAATGGCGACAGAAATAACAATAAACTCTGACCAACGTATGTTTTACCTCACCTCAAATAAACACGTTATCTAGAGCAGAGTAAACTTGAGAGATTTGTTTTGCGTGAAACATTATTGTCTTACAAGTGAAACCAAAATACGCATATATTTTATTAAGGGCGTTGGCTACCAAACATCTATTATTTTATATTTGTACAAAATGCTGTTCAACTTGTTTACATTACTTGTAGGTACTATTTCCTTACCTAAAAAATTTTATACCGCATAGTTTTTGCATAATGATATGTCAAAATAACAGTTTTTGTGTTTCTTTTTTGGATATAGTAATTATGACAACTAACTCGCTTACCGAAATAAGGTAATTCACATTGAACAAATAAGAGACTTCGGGTTACTTCAAGAAATATTTAAAATCACAGCATGAAATATTTTCGTGATTCTTAAAAATTTCTTAAAATAAGTCAATGTTACATATATTTTATTTGTAACAGTCTATGCTTAGTTGTAACATAAATGCTATTAAACATACCTTAAAACACTAAATTGTAATTTGGACATGGCATGGTGAAAAAACTGCGCGATATAATTTATTTATTATCCGAGGAAGTAGTGCTTGTAAGTAATATCTAAAAGTTGGACGGTATTTCGCAAAAATATAAAATAATGAATTTTTTGATGGCCAGCACTTTTCATAATTTCGTTTCATACCTTAGATGTCTTGATTTTAATTTCTCCTGATGAAAAATTTCGCCGTAGGTGTAACATGAACGTCTATAACTGTCCGTATCAAAGCATCTGCTACAAAATTCGCTTTCAGTGCTGCGTGACCATTCACACTATGGCATTGCACTCTTGAGGTGAAAAAATGGGATCGGTGATAGTTCGTTCACACCCGACCACTCGGCGTTTAACGCAGTTTATGACCACGAGTTGGTACCGATGTGGTTACGAGAAAACGATAAATCACAGTAGTACCGAGGGAATAAAGGGTAAAATGCGCATGTCAGCTGCGCATTTGCCAACTTTAGAAATCTAACACTTAACTGATTTATTGTNGGGGGGTGGTTCTCGAGGATCCGCTGTTGTCAAAACCACGTGGCTTATAATAAGACTATAGCACACTGCTTACGTAAGTCCATGTTTTATAATGTTTCTTACTATTCCTCCAACCAAGATTTAAGGCTTTTGAAATATACTTAAGTTACACTAATTACATTTATTATTACGGATCTTTAAAAAAAAAAAAAAAATGGGAACAAGATTGCCACGTTATTTTTTGGGCACGTGGTTTTAACGTTTTTGTAAGCGATTCGTAAGCTAATTTTGGTAACGTGCGCAGAAGATGAAAACAAATCAAGCTGACCTTTATTAAGTCAATGGATGGGAGTATTATCGTCCTCTTTAACATATTTGTTACGACGCGGAGAACAGTTTTAGAATGCATCATTTCGCACACAAGCAAGCAGAAATTTACATGATTCCCATAAACAATGTTTAATAAAAGGGAAACCATAAATTCTGAGTAATTTATTAATGTGTGGTGCAGGTTGCCGCAATGATATTTACGTAAGCCGCCCGGGCTTTGTAGGGCACAGGCTAACAACAGTCTGTACATACGGGTCACGTACTGCACGCAGGTAAGGCACCAAGTTCATGTATAGTAAATCCACCATTAACTTAATACTGTTTGAAACTTATCTTCAACAAAACGTATTTTTGTAATTAACTTTGCATATTTCGATGTAAACGCTGACTCGCATATCTGCAGAAATATTAATGGTGAATTTTTAAGAGTAGTTGCATGTTACGACGTCTTGTTAAAGGGTTAATGTTCAAAACTGATCACCTCTGAAGCCAGTTCCTTTTTATCCTAAAGAATATGAGATTAAGGCTGCGATCTCGAGAGCGGCCTATACACGTTTATGTAAATACGTTAGGCAGCCATTTTTGATCTCGCTTACAAAAATAACGTGTTTGTATCCACTTTTCGAAGTGAATGTTAAAAAAATGGAGATCCTAACTTCCAAAACCTGAAATTTAATGATTAGGTGAAATGTTTTGAACGTACTCCATTGCTACATNAAATGGAGATCCTAACTTCCAAAACCTGAAATTTAATGATTAGGTGAAATGTTTTGAACGTACTCCATTGCTACATTATGACGTCACAGAAAACCAAGTTCTGACACACGAAACAAACACGAAAAGCGAGTCAAGAGTGGCTGTAGTCAAAATATATAAGTAAAACGTATAATAAACCCCAGAAGGAAGATNAACACGAAAAGCGAGTCAAGAGTGGCTGTAGTCAAAATATATAAGTAAAACGTATAATAAACCCCAGAAGGAAGAACACAGTAGGTTTCCTTAGACAAGCTCGTCTAAGAAAACCTACTGTGATCTTCTGTGTCGTCATCATTGTGTCTTCCAGTTTTGTGCAAAATTTTGTCTTCGTCTCAGTGTTCGTCTGGGCTTAGTTGTGTTGTGCCTGGTTTTTTCGCTTTTTGTCAGTTTGACTGAAACCAACTTTTCGCCTGTGTCGTCATTATTGTGTTGTCCTTGGATTTTTCAGTATTTTAGTTTAATTGTTCGTTCTGTATTATTTTTAATTTTTACTTATCTGATAACATTTCTTGTGGGATTTATTATACGTTTTACTTATATATTTTGTTTGTTTCATGTGTCAGACTTGGTTTTCTGTGACGACAAAGTGTAACAATGGAGTATGTTCAAAATATTTCACTTAAAATCATTCACCCCCATTGCAAGAATCTTTAAGACAACACTGAAATGTTATGCCCGTAATTATTTACATACATTTAATCCTTTCCAAAAATAATTAATCCTGATTTTTTTTATTTAAATAACATTAATATTTTAAGTACTAATACTGTAATATAATTATGGATACCGCTATTTGACCTGGCACTTTATTAATTTGAACGAACCGTCGAAACAATGTCGCAAATTTCCACAACCAGTTTACTTTGAACAAGAAGTAATTGCGAACGGAACACATCCGACGCGAATGAAGCCATAGTTTAGAGAGCTGAAAATGTTGAATTGAAGTAAATTCTGTTTCTCGTGAGACAGTGGCTTAAGAAGTGATTCGGTAGAAACATACGGGTGTTTTTAAGAATTTTTTTTTGTGTTTTTTGAACAGTCCATTATTACCAATCATGAATCAGTTCCTACGCAAAACTAATTTTTATGCGAGGTGAAACCACACGCATTGGGCTGAAAATGGAATCTGGACGTAACTCCCAAAAGTGCTCAATTTGTTGTGGAACAGCAACAACTGAACTGCAATCGATTTTGTTTAGAACAAGTACTTGTTTTCCATGAAATAATATGAGCTTAAATAAGGTTTTCAGTATACTTAGTTTAAATGATATGATCGATTTGCAATTCTATTTATCTTCCAAACTGGTAAGCACAATGCCGATTAATAAAATAAGTTACAATATTCACGAATGTATGAAGTAGAATATACTATCAATCCAAAAGGTGATCCTTTTTTTGGATGTTACGTGCCAGTATGAGCAGGAAACAGGATATATGGGAAAAACGCAAGAGAAATATTAAAAAAATCGTAAGGAAATATAAATTAAAATAATCCACTGGTCCGGTAAATTACCACAAAACATAACTATTAAGTCTTCCATTGAAATAAACGTTTGTGCGTTATGGCTGAGCCAGAGACTGCAATTGATACAAAGTTGTTACACACTGATGTAATTTAGAATTAATTGTCACCTTGCTTCAAATATTTATGTGTAAACGAAATTACATATTATCTTATTTATTTCTAAAATATTTATTGCCACTCATTTTNTGCTTCAAATATTTATGTGTAAACGAAATTACATATTATCTTATTTATTTCTAAAATATTTATTGCCACTCATTTGAACTAACAACGTACTCGCCCGAAGCAAGCCAAAACTTTCTTGATCAAACTTACGTAGGCACAATTTTCGTATAACACGCAACACTCCCAGCGAGGAGTGTACCAACCTTGGTCGGCTGACAAACTGACTCCCTATCGCGGACAGAACAATGATCTGAACATTTAAAAGTCAACTTGTACGGNGTTGTAAAAACCACGTGGCTTAGGATAAGACTATAAGCACACTGCTTACGCAAGTCCATGTTTTAAAATGTTTCTTGCTCTTCCTCCGACCAAGATTTAAGGCTTTTGAAACATACTTAAGTTACACTAATTACATTTATTATTACGGATCTTTTTGAAAAAAAAAATGGAAACAAGATTGCCACGTTACTTTTTGGGCACGTGGTTTTAACGTTTTTGTAAGCGATTCGTAAGCTAATTTTGGGAACGTGCGCAGAAGATGAAAACAAATCAAGCTGACCTCTATTGTGTCAATGGATGAGAGTATTATCGTCCTCTTTAACATATTTGTTACGACGTGGAGAGCAGTTTTAGAATGCATCATTTCGCACACAAGCAAGCAGATATTTACATGATTCCCATAAACAATGTTTAATAAAAGGGAAACCATAAATTCTGAGTAATTTATTAATGTGTGGTGCAGGTTGCCGCAATGATATTTACGTAAGCCGCCCGGGCTTTGTAGGGCACAGGCTAACAACAGTCTGTACATACGGGTCACGTACTGCACGCAGGTAAGGCACCAAGTTCATGTATAGTAAATCCACCATTAACTTAATACTGTTAGAAACTTATCTTCAACAAAACGTATTTTTGTAATTAACTTTGCATATTTCGATGTAAACGCTGACTCGCATATCTGCAGAAATATTAATGGTGAATTTTTAAGAGTAGTTGCATGTTACGACGTCTTGTTAAAGGGTTAATCTTCAAAACTGATCACCTCTGAAGCCAGTTCCTTTTTATCCTAAAGAATATGAGATTAAGGCTGCGATCTCGAGAGCGGCCTATACACGTTTATGTAAATACGTTAGGCAGCCATTTTTGATCACGCTTACAAAAATAACGTGTTTGTATCCACTTTTCGAAGTGAATGTTAAAAAAATGGAGATCCTAACTTCCAAAACCTGAAATTTAATGATTAGGTGAAATGTTTTGAACGTACTCCATTGCTACATTATGACGTCACAGAAAACCAAGTTCTGACACACGAAACAAACACGAAAAGCGAGTCAAGAGTGGCTGTAGTCAAAATATATAAGTAAAACGTATAATAAACCCCAGAAGGAAGATCACAGTAGGTTTCCTTAGACAAGCTCGTCTAAGAAAACCTACTGTGATCTTCTGTGTCGTCATCATTGTGTTGTCCTTAGTATTATCGTTTAACTATTCGTTCTGTAATTTTATTTTTATTTTTTACTTATCTGATAACATTTCTTGTGGGATTCATTATACGTTTTACTTATATATTTTGTTTGTTTCATGTGTCAGACTTGGTTTTCTGTGACGACAAAGTGTAACAATGGAGTATGTTCAAAATATTTCACTTAAAATCATTCACCCCCATTGCAAGAATCTTTAAGACAACACTGAAATGTTATGCCCGTAATTATTTACATACATTTAATCCTTTCCAAAAATAATTAATCCTGATTTTTTTTATTTAAATAACATTAATATTTTAAGTACTAATACTGTAATATAATTATGGATACCGCTATTTGACCTGGCACTTTATTAATTTGAACGAACCGTCGAAACAATGTCGCAAATTTCCACAACCAGTTTACTTTGAACAAGAAGTAATTGCGAACGGAACACATCCGACGCGAATGAAGCCATAGTTTAGAGAGCTGAACATGTTGAATTGAAGTAAATNCCATAGTTTAGAGAGCTGAAAATGTTGAATTGAAGTAAATTCTGTTTCTCGTGAGACAGTGGCTTAAGAAGTGATTCGGTAGAAACATACGGGTGTTTTTAAGAATTTTTTTTTTGTGTTTTTTGAACAGTCCATTATTACCAATCATGAATCAGTTCCTACGCAAAACTAATTTTTATGCGAGGTGAAACCACACGCATTGGGCTAAAAATGCAAACTAGACATNATTCTGTTTCTCGTGAGACAGTGGCTTAAGAAGTGATTCGGTAGAAACATACGGGTGTTTTTAAGAATTTTTTTTTGTGTTTTTTGAACAGTCCATTATTACCAATCATGAATCAGTTCCTACGCAAAACTAATTTTTATGCGAGGTGAAACCACACGCATTGGGCTGAAAATGGAATCTGGACGTAACTCCCAAAAGTGCTCAATTTGTTGTGGAACAGCAACAACTGAACTGCAATCGATTTTGTTTAGAACAAGTACTTGTTTTCCATGAAATAATATGAGCTTAAATAAGGTTTTCAGTATACTTAGTTTAAATGATATGATCGATTTGCAATTCTATTTATCTTCCAAACTGGTAAGCACAATGCCGATTAATAAAATAAGTTACAATATTCACGAATGTATGAAGTAGAATATACTATCAATCCAAAAGGTGATCCTTTTTTTGGATGTTACGTGCCAGTATGAGCAGGAAACAGGATATATGGGAAAAACGCAAGAGAAATATTAAAAAAATCGTAAGGAAATATAAATTAAAATAATCCACTGGTCCGGTAAATTACCACAAAACATAACTATTACGTCTTCCATTGAAATAAACGTTTGTGCGTTATGGCTGAGCCAGAGACTGCAATTGATACAAAGTTGTTACACACTGATGTAATTTAGAATTAATTGTCACCTTGCTTCAAATATTTATGTGTAAACGAAATTACATATTATCTTATTTATTTCTAAAATATTTATTGCCACTCATTTTAACTAACAACGTACTCGCCCGAAGCAAGCCAAAACTTTCTTGATCAAACTTACGTAGGCACAATTTTCGTATAACACGCAACACTCCCAGCGAGGAATGTAGCAGCCTTGGTCGGCTGACAAACTGACTCCCTATCGCGGACAGAACAATGATCTGAACATTTAAAAGTTAACTTGTACGGTCTCCCAATGCCATCAAAAACTCTCCAACATGTGTGGGTGGGAGTAAAAACGTTGTAAGATTACAAATAACAGGCGAATCCTAATGTACAATCTGGAAAAATAATTGAATTTATTTTTGACTTTAAGTTCCGTTTCTTGATTTTGGAATGGCTAGCGTCGACATTCCATAAATATTAATTTACAGTAACTTATTTCTATAGCGTTTTGGTTAGCAGGCAAGCACGTAGACCACTCGAAGCTGTTTGCTCTTCTCTAATCTATAAATACGGAGATAAATATAACTTGTTTGTCTCATCAATGTGTTTATTTTGTTTACGAGCAATCAAGTATTTACAGTTGTGTTTAAGCAAATGCTTTGTTCGGAGGCACACTTGGTTGAGCCATCTAAAATGAGAGAGTGTGTGCGTATATGTGTGTGTGTATATATATATATATATATATATATACACACACACATACATACACACTGTCTCTCTCTCTCTCTCTCTCTCTCTCATACGCACCACTAATATCAAATAAATTTTTTTGCGTTAAAATATTTTTTAGTCTCTTAAAAGATTCTGTACGTTTATTACACTTTTTAAATTTGCATTTAATTTATTTTGGTCTTTAGCTTCAGTTTCTTGATTTCAGTATGGCTAGCATCGATATCCCATAAATATCAATTTTCCGTAACTTATTTTTATGTAATCTACAAGTAAGTATTTTGTTGACTGTGCGAACTTCGGCTTCACAGTTTGGCTACGGTAATTCTGGTCATTTATACACTCCACTGAAGATTAGTAATAACCGTGGCGTTAGAAAGAGGCACTGAAATTATTTAAAACTAGGCAACTGTCCTGGAGGTGGAGTTAACCATTTCAGACCTACTTTAATTTACAGTTTCAGGTGTTGCAAACAAGAAATTTTATGATGCATGCTGTACTCAAATCGATACAAAACTCATTCCGTTGCCACAACCAATGAGCTCTAAGCTTTGTATTCGGCTGTATTAATATGAACCAATCATAACCTGGGCTAGGACACGTGGTTTACGAATCAGTTATTCGCAGGGAAGATCATTGGTCATTAATCCTTACAGTGTACAGCATCAGCCAAAAATAATATTCATGTGCGTTATGTAAACAATTGTGTACACCGGGTCTAAACGTGTTAATTAGTAAATTATCTCAGTTATTCAGTTTTTGGTAGTTTTAGTATTGTGTATGTTATAGTTTAAAGTATTTGTTTGAAATTTCAGAAAATAGGCACAGCGGAAACGAGCACTTTTCAGGAACAAAATATAACGACTATTTGCTTTTTTTTCCCATTAAATCGTTTGATGTTATTTAGTGAATGCACGGAAACACGTGCACATGCGAACATAGAAGAAGCAGTATGTGTGAAGTTGTTCTCTTTTAAACGTTATCCGATCGACAGTCAACGTCAAAGAAAACGCCCAAAACACGAGCACACATTTTTACAAAACAGTCTAAACAGGGGATAGCTACACACATTAAAAAAAAAAAAAACATATAAAACCANAAAACAGCACTCCGTTTGAATAAATCAACGCGTCGTTGAACGTTTGCGCTCCATTACGTTGCTCCAATATTCAGAGAAGAGGAAAACTAAATCTATGCCTACCGTCGGCCGTCATACACGCTGTATCGCAAAGCAAATGACGCATTACTACGGTACATATCGCATGAGGCCTCGATTCATTCCGCCCCTCCACGAGCATCCCGTTACCCTCCCTCCTTCCCATTTTGACGACCACCCCCAAGTTTCAATTAATTTGAGTGCCTTGTAATTCAAAAATCCGTCGCAGCGGAAGCTGGAAGGGGAAAAGCGTCCCCCCCCCTTCCGCGCTGCAGCTGGCCGCGCAGCGAGCTGCCGGCGGCCATGCGCGCGATCAGAGCGCCGCGCAGCCCACGGCGGAGAGCTGGAGAACTACTCCACGCCAACGAACATCACGCGTAGAAGGTGTTGCAATTTTAAAATGCGGGCTTCTTGAACGGAACCGTTGAAAGAAAATCGCTAACTCGAAGTGCTTGCTTGCATTTCAGGAATTATACAACTACAGTTCACTGGAATACAAATATTCTTAACTTTAGTAGTACTTTACTTTAAAACATTCATCGCTCCTCCCGAAGATTTCGGTTACATTCATAAACACAGATATTTCTATTCCGCCCTCCACACTCTTTCCCACGTGTGAGAATGAATCGATGTTGCTGAAAGAGTGCCGTGTGTTGTGAAGATTCTTGCATCTTCGCGCAATGGAATAACATTTCATGCTCGAACATCTATCTCTATTAAAGACTCTCAGAAATCATCACGTAACAGAAATTAAGGTTTTTCGAGTTTATTTGGCATTGTTTATGTGGGATGTTTCTTTACATCTGTTGTTTAAAAGCCTGGTTTTTTTAGTTTTTTTAACTTCTTAACTCACTGTCGTTGCAGATATATTAAATAAAAACTGTATATAAGAAGAAGATTGACCGCCACTGGAAGATTAATACAATGCGATGCAGGATAAAAACGATGACATCCCGAGGGATTACAGCAGCTGCTGTGATCTTGTGATGGTGTGGTGTCTTTTTGAACGTGACACGTGCAGATGGAAGCGGACAGCCATCGAACCCAAGTAGAATCAATTAATACCCTTGTACTTAATTACTGCTATAATAAAATAGTGAATTTTGCGAGTTGAGCTCAGTTAATATCGGCACACAGTTGAACACAGCGTCGGACAAAGTGGGCCGGAACAGTGGTCTAGTACGTCTTGAAACCTTCCGTGCTTAACAGAGGCGTCATGTCCTGTGCAGTACAACATTGCCTGAACAAGATACGCGATGATACTTCATTGCTTTATTGCAAAGCTGTCCCGTAAGTTTTTAGTTTCTCTTCCTCGCTCTCCGACGTGCGTACGCATAAAATTCTGATATATATGTCGAATGAACTGACAGGTCCAGGGAAGATTCCTCCCAACAGCACGCCCCTTATGACTGACCTCAGATTGCTGTTATTCATCACATTCTTCCAACAAACATTGGCATTATGATTACCAGAATTTTTAAATATTTCGTTTTATTTTTGTATTATTTTTCAAATGCTGTTGTAACCATGAAAAAAAAGTTAATGTTTCTCCTAAGGAACTCACTTTGATGGTGGCACCCGAGTAAGACACAGAGCAAAGGCTATAAAAGCTCGAACATTCAGAATCCTTCAGTGCCGGGAGCATATTTCCGCTTCACAAACGCAATATTTCATTGCGAAGTAATAAACAAGTGAACACCCTTGTCACAAGACGACAATTATCGTGTAAGAGGGTAGCGTGTAATTCCTAAAGATGCAGAAATTGCCATAACTGTTGATTTAAGACTCGTCGTTCTACCAGAAGAGCAGTGGACTTATTGCGAGACTGTTTCAAACCCATGTGAGGTCTGGGAGGTCCGAACCAAAGGTGGATTCAGACGTTCGCGGACCAGGGCAGAGGGAGCTGAGCGTATTTCAGTGGCAAAGATTTACACATCACCAGAATTTTTACTTAGCGAGATTTCGTTCCTTTTAAAAATTATCTGCGCTATTAAGATGTTGAGATTTCCCGACAACGTTTTGCATCCTTTATCTTTATATGTATATTTATGCAGGAAGCATATCACCAACATCGTCTTTCCTTCATATGGTTAAGTGCATTGGCCATGAAGCAATTTGTTATTTTATATGTGTAGCGCATACTGTTTAACTCGTAGACATTATTTGTAGTTACTTTTTCTTAGGATAATTTTTTTTTCGATGGCATGGTATTGGCAAAATAGCTTGCCAAAGTCAAAATTTTGCCGTTTTTGTAATGTACAAATACAATAAACCGAACTATTAAAAAATTTAACAAAGAGCAACAAAAAGGTTTTGTCGTAATTCAATATAGGGGCATGCTAAGCAAAATATAATTTTCAAAAATTCAGGTGCAACTAGCTACAAATAAAAATATGCACTAATATCCTTAGTTTCCAATATTTTTTTTTGAAATTGCAAAATTTCCTTGCACCTTTTAAAAGACGTATTGAAGTAGCTCTTGGCATCCATCTTCTTTCAGTGCGAATTGTGTAATTTCTTTAAGTTATTTTTCATTATTTGTACAATGCTGAAACAGTACAACTGCGATTTTGACATGTATTTATGCGAAAACTATGCGCTCAACAATGTTTTTTTGGGAGGAAATAGTAATTACTGGCAATGTCTAGAAGTTGAACAGTATGTGGCACAGATATAAAATAAAATTTTTTTTCGTGTCCAACGCCCAAAATAAGCTATAAAAAACATCATCATTGATGGCAGCCATTCTAGTTGTCTTTGACACGAAGCACCGAAATGTGGGTGAAATCGGCGTTGTCTACGCGGTAGAAGTTGAGATCGGCCCAACCTTTTTATACACAGACAACGCGGATAATTAAGAAGCGGCGGGTGAAGCGTTCTGATTGGCTGTAAAGTGTTATCTGCTCTTTCTGCTGGGCGTGATCTGCGACCGTCCGAATCCACCTCAACACCAAAACGAAGCAACAAATCGTGTAGTGGAGGTAGCAATGCTCTGTGGCGCCAAGTGCATTCCACAGAGTAGGTACTTCACAATACAGAGGAGAAACGACCGCTTGTCTAGTCTATTCGCTGTTTCTGCAACACTTTTTGAATCTAACCTTTGAAAAATCACCTCATGTACGACGTGTTTGGTTATTTCCTAGATACACCATGTATCACAAGTATTTCATACTTCTGTCAACGTAAACATACCTCATTTTTAATTAAATCAAACTTTTGTTTGTACATTATATATAAATTATAATATTTCATTCATTGTAAAAAACAGTGAGAAAACAGGCATGCTGGCAATGTCTAGTAAGAAATAGTTCTTATGCAAAATATAATTACACTGAGTGAGCATGAATACGGTACGTTTTCCCTTTGGTGTTATTTCCTAGACTTGGTTAAGGCTTGTTTGCATGAGGCGGAGAGATTCCTGAAAGTAGAACTTCAGCAGGGCTTCGAAAAAGTTGTGAGTAACCGTGAATGAACTATAACACGGAATCCAGCCGCACACTCCAGCAAAATGACGCCACTGGCCCGCAACGTGGCCGAATCACAAAGTGCGAATCACAATGTTCGTGTATTAGGTAATGTAGAGTATGTGTATTTTGCTTAATAAATTGTAAGATGTAATAAGTATTTCATTTGCATACTCCAGATCCCTTTAACAGACCCGAAAACAGGTTTGACCTTGAACGTCAGTTGCATGATGGGACGTGCAGTACTGCTCCCGGAAATTCTTATCAGTTCTCCCGGAAGTCCTTCCTTTTATAATTTAACCTTGCTCACAAAGTGCACAGAGATGAAATGGCTTGGCGGTTCCTTTGATGTGGGGCGTACCGATTCGCTGATCGGCTGCGAAAGACTCTGGGGACGAGTCTTGCGTCTAATTGGTTACTTCATGCCGCGAACGGTTCCCTACTGGCTGGGCTGACGGACGACGAGTACGTTGCCAAGTGCAGATCTGCGAACAGCGTTCCGAAACTTTGCTGGTCAGTGATACCATTTTGTTGGCGCATGCGGCCAGATTTCGCGTTACAAGTGGCTGTTTCAACTCTGTATTATTAAGTACTCAGTGTCCGAATGCCACACGCCAACCAGCAACCCAGCCAATAAAGGAATTTCTGGAGCTTGCAGTAGCCACTGAAACGCGATGCCAGTTCCAGAACCTCGCGCAGCCAATCAGGGAATGGGTTCACCATTTCTATATGCTGTTCACTGTAAAGTGAGCACTTTTTAGGCCGTAAGCTACTTTTTACTTTCAGCCATTTTTTTAAATACGTTAACCAACTTTTTAAATGACTAATGCCATGTAAGTAATAAACACATTGTGTGTATTCTACCACACTCGGAAGTTAACTTCTAAGAGTAAAATAAAAAATATTTATTGACTATTATTCCAAATGAGGTGGCTTTCGAAAGTGCTCACTTTACCGTGAATGGCCTACACCTCTGTGTACTTCCTACTCTGAGACAACGCAGTGGCAGGAAACTGAACTACTTGAGCAGCGTGGCTGGGACATCAGATGACAGCGAGAACTGCACAGCACAGGAGTGAACTTGCAATCGTTAGATAATCGAAGGACGAGCGTGAAGATGTATTGCTCCAGTGGTGGCGTCATTTTAGTAATTTTACATGCGATTAAGTGGAACGTGTGTTCGGGCTAAATAAGGTCAGTTTAAACATTATTTATTTATTTGTTATTACAAGCAACTTGTAAACACCTTAACTATTTTAAGAAGTTTACGTTTTGAATGAATCTACTTGGGCAACACGGCTAGGCAGGTTGGTGAAAATTCTGTACCAAAAAACAAAACGAAAAAGTTGCATTATCGCAATAATAAAGTAAAACGGGTTCTCGGTGCTTCTGTTTGACGGGGGGTAGAGAGCGAACACAACCATCTTGCATTCCTCGCTACTAAACGCGTTACGCCCTGGCACTTACAACCGCCTAAAACCTTGTCACACATGGCAACATTTCCAAAACACGGTAAAAATGTACTTTTAAAAATTACAATTTCTTGATGTCATACAAAATTAGCAACAGTGATATTAAGAAAAAAGTTAGTTAAATCATATGAATTATAGCCTACGCTAGATTATAAAATGCGAAGATGCTTAATAAATTAAAATGTATTATTTTAGAGAAGAAACTCAGTGACGTTACGGACAGACCATTTGTTACAAATTTGAGTAGTAGTCAAAAACCCACAAATCTCTTTGATTTGTATTACTTTTTAAAATACATTTCGAGAGGTTTTGTTTAGCAGTAATTTCAAGCATGTCGTCATCTCTTTATGATTTCTGGTAGGAAATATCGGCATCAGCCTTATCTTATAATGAAGAGTATAATTCGTTTTGGACCGATTTTTTTGTAGCAATACTTCGTTCTTGCGACATCTTCTTTAGTTGTGCTTATATTCCTACGTTTCTCTATTGTTGATCACTGCTCTATTGTGTTTGTTATCTGCGAATGCATCTGCACGTGTACTTACATTTCTACCACAAAGTGCAACGTCATCACAAGTTACGCATACGTGTAAGGATGGAGATATTTAATCCCGTGTAACGGCAGTCTGTACGCCAGATGTAGGAACTGCAGTGCAAGACGGAACAACACTCTCACAAATAGCACAACAAAATTCAATTGCAAAACAACCAGAAACATCACAAGAAAAAAATATCTACTGCTACAGGAAATAATTACTCAGCAGAGACGTTGCAGGAAAAATGTGGAAATTAATTAGCTTTCTGATTACCAAATTAATTATTTCAGACAGGACAAGTTAAGTCAATTTGCAGACATTATTTCATCTGTGGCTTTAGAAACACTACCCTCTCTCGTAACTGAAGTGATCCGTTTACTTCATGCCCAGAAATTAAAATTTCAAACTTGCATAAAAATAAATTAATTCCCCTCTTTGCTCCAGACTTGCTCAGTGTTTTAAGCAAAAGACTCGAATGCCAAGGTGTCCGTAGTTAAATTTAATGGAGTCAGGTCAACTTGATAGAAAAGTTCGTTAGTACAATAATTCTTAGACTTAGCTGATTATAATTAGAAACGAAGACTTCTTGAAGCTCTCAACGTACTTGACTATCTCGTTGTCGGCAGTCGCATCCCCCTGGATGCTGCAGGACCTCTCATCGCGTGCTCTCCTATTCAGGCTCTCGGGCCTGTAGTGCCATTACAGTCCCACCACATTATAAAGCTCTTGCGGAAGTTCAAACTAATTACCCTGGAAATATACGTGGGCAGAAACCGACACAGGCCTGCTTCTTCCTAAAACTTGCCTCGCGTCTTAGTCTCCTTCGAGACGGCCTGTTTTCAGGTTCGAACTCGGGTCCTAATAATATAAACTAAATTAAAACCCTGCGTGCTAAAACCCACGTGGGCTAGCGTCCTGCCTTCAAACAACAAGATGGCTAGAAATTCCTTCAAACCACTCAATTAACTAACGCCGTCTACAACTGACCAATCTTGATAGTACTAGAGGCAAGAATTGTTCATCAAGTCACTTAGTTACCATGACAACGGATCAATAAATGCTCAGATATTAGGTAGGGCCTTCCAAACACATTAAGAAAATTACGGACTGAAAAGAAATAAATAAGTTTACGATAAAATAAAAATAAAATTTTTTAACGAGTAATGAAATTACATACTAATTTATATAATTAATGTGCCAATGAAAAATGGTATCGGTGAAATCAGATTACGTCTTACAAATACATAAACAAGTAAATAATTAATATCTGCATTTTGCCCAATTTTCGACGTTACAACAGCAATCTGCTTTTGCTATATAACAAAAAATTCCTTCAGTAGAGCAACTTCATTAACAAGTGTAATAAACTGAAATAAAATTCTAATGTTTATACACGCATACGCTTGGTTGCTGCTATCCCGAATCCCGATTACGGAACTGCTATAGCAAATTCTGTGCCGATTTTGTTTTCTACAATAACATTTCTTGCAACATTGATTTTTAAACTCGTTAATACTGGCGTTTTTTGTCCTTACACTCATTTTATGATATTTAACAACGTTAAAGATTGGAACGAATTCCGAAATCTTGCAAATTTTACAACGAAATTTACATTTGAGTGCAGTGTATTATAAACGTATGTTTTTATACCTTGACTTGCCAATGAACAACGTTTGCACAAAGTGCCTCTTTAATCAAAAATATATCCTTGGAAATTAGAACAGCGCGTGTTAATTGCTTTCAAACCACGTCGGAATGGATTTCGCCATGTCGTCGCAAGCCATAATGACCCACGGGATAAGTGCAGTTATCAGCAGTGAGATTAGAAAGATTAGAAAAAACCATATCAGCACCAGCACTTCATTCATGCTATCTGTAACTAAACATAATATCTGTATTAGTGCCAGTTTACTTTTACCGACACAACTGCTTCTCTTTCAACGTACGAAAGTGACAGGTTCACAGATAATTGTTTGTGAATAAGTAAAATAGCTTAATTTTTTACGAAAAATGGTTCAGCCAAATTTTACCCATTTTTATTTCTCTCTGAACGGTCGGAATTGGAAAGGTTTGCAGAACACTGATCAGCAACATTCTTCAGACTTCCTGATGACAATGCCCGATATCATAGCAGTAGCCTCATATCTACTGTTAGGGCTGAATGTATGCATTATGCTACAAACTTAAGCTACTTTATAAGTTAGAATTTCGTGTGTTTTATTCAACGGGAAGCAGCCTTTTAAATCATCTTTAGGCGAGATTTTATTTTCCTGGACTCTACACACGTACCCTTTATCTCCTAAACAATATTTTTGTTCTACTGGGGAATACTGAAATGCATGCTGGGTGAACATGCAGTTGTTTTATAATTTTTCACTTCGCTACAGACAGCTTCCAATTCTTTATATATAAAACAGTTCAGTTTTCCGTAGTTCACAGTTGAAGTGAAGTTGTTAGTTCAGGAATATGCTTACGAGAACACAACATCATAGTGCACTAGCCGACGGCTCCTTGGATACTTCAGACTTATGAATAATGTAAAACAGTACTTGGTACAACCTCAAACAGTACTTGGTACAACGCTCCATTCTAGGGTTTCATTTCTGTCATGCCCGGGGATGACGGTCACCTACGGGTCCCAGCTGGAAAGACCGTCACTCGGAGGGTGTTGCCTTGCCCTGGGTGCACTCCCCACACGCCATTATTATTATATGGTACAACCTATTACCCATCCACCGCACTCAAGGAGAGCACTTTCCCAAAGTTTAACAGCGTACTTTGAGAAGAGCCCTTGATACTATGGGAACAGCTTATGCGACAACCCACTCCTCTGTGGTAGTTGTGTTACCGAAGTAAATCTTACCACAAGGCACGTGAAGTGTCTCGTTCAAAGAATCACTTAAATATTCGGGAGAACTGTTTCGAGTCAGTGTGACATAACTATGAACAGATGACAATTGCCTAACGTTAAACGTAGAGACGTGCAAAATTAGCGTTATTGTTTGATAACATGCTAGACTTCACTGCCATACGCCTACTCGAGCACAATTCGTGTTTTCATTGGTCACCGGCAACTATTTGGCAACATGCGCCTGTGCGACCGCTTCACTGTGGATTGCTTGCCCAACCTTCCACTTAGGGTTCCGCTTGGTTGCAGTTTTTTTTGCGCGTTTGAAGCCTCAAAAAGCGTGAGCTGTAAGGCTGACTCTTGCTCACTCGCCACTTGCCTCGTCGCCTCTACGCGCAAGGCGCTCGATCGCCCGCGGCGTGTGCTCTTCCCGTCGGCTACTTACCTGAACGCGATTTTAAGCGGTGACCCTTTATTTTTATGGCACGTTACTAAAGATAAAAGTATTATTATGCGTGTCTGAAAACAACTCTGAAGTTTCTGTGTAGAAAATTTAGCAGTTGAAACTGATTCTGAAAACACTAGTNAAATCGAGTTGAAATGAGAACTCGAAACTTTTCTTTGGGTATAATACGTTTATAAATCACGCAGCCGACATCCCACGGCGCAGTCGGTTGATGTGCCGTCGGTCTGGGGTGCGGGAGGTTCTGGGTTAGATCCCATGCAAGTAAGGTCATAATGGTCTACCAACTGCAGAAGTCAAACAAGTAGGGAGCATCTTGTAGTTCAGTTTTTAGCCACAGAATAACGCGAATTGAATTTTGCAAGTCCCCAGTTAAATATGAGCTAGATATTTACGTCTTCTGTGCATGATACCATTACTGGCCTGCGAATTTCTAACAGATAATTATGTATACATAAATATATAAATATAAAATTATTTTTAATATATTTTATACATAATTATGTAAATGTATATAAATCTGTAAATAAAATTATATTTTTAATTAATTTAATACATAATTATGTATATACAAGTAAATATAAAATTATTTGAAATTTATTTATTTATATATACATACCCTAAATGCACATTTAAACAACGTATTATTATGCACGTATCTGCGTGTTTTCTTCTGAGTGCCCCAATTTTTTAAAATATAAAATATATTGCGGATGTCCTTTTGTGGGTACAAGCTAGGATCTTTACTGTTAAGAGAACCGCATTTATATAGAAAAAAATGACAGTTGACGTTCTTACACCATGAGGTGAATATCGATTTGGAGGCACTCACTCGTCATACCACGAAGATGAATTGCGAATACGAAGGCCTGCCTTTGACCTCAACAATCATGGAGCCGCGACCTGCATCATCGCTACCTGGTTGTCGCCAGTGCCGATTCTGCGATCGAGTTTTCACTTATGGTCAAAATGCTCTTCGTTATGAGAGAACGGCCTGTACGAAGAGCCCTTTTCGCGCGTTCAAGCATTACGACATTGGTCCCATGCAGCTTGTGCAAGGCGATACTTTGAAAGAACTAACAGAGATCTGCAAGGGTTCGTTTAGTGGGAGTCAACAAGTGTTGTCGGCAATACATCTTGCTGCATCGATGGGTACCGATTCGACAGGTGATTAGGATGAGACAGTTAATGCTAAAGACGGAATGAGCGCAGTAGATTAGGTTTATGTAGAATCTACACTTGCAAGACTTTCGCGTGAAGTCAACGAACTTCAAAATAATCGGTCGTCAGATCTAAATACCGATAAGTATACAACTTCCTGCTACAAAGAAAAGCAAATTAAATATAGAATACAAAACAGGAGGTGAAGATAACCATCAAGAGGCTATTGATGAAAATGAACATGAAGACAGTCATAATGTTGAAGACGATGATGGTGATTTTCTCGATGGCCTGACACCCCTCCAACACATTTGTTGCAACAAGCTACATGAAGAAGACAGAAAACATCGAGAATACTGACTACCTATTTCCCGAATACCCAATTGAACTTGTTGATACTCAGATATTTGAACGACCTTAAAAAACGCTCGGATCTCATGCACATTTAAGAGATATCTTTAATCATTAGTAAACTGAAGGATAGGGGATATATAGCATGATGTGATAAAAACTTCTTTCTTCTGAAATTGTTAATTACAAAATCATAATAAATTATTAGTATAAACTAATTGGTTTTTCTTTATTTTTGTGTGTCGCATCCTTTTTTCCCTCTCAACTTTAAAATGGTGTTATGAGCACTCGACTATTAACGGAAAGATCTGCATAGAGAATGATAATAAAGAATTACGTATAAAAATGCATGGATAGTTGACTGCTTACAAAAAAATTAATTCTGTCAACATGTACAAATTTGGAGACCGTTGACGAACGAATGTAATTTATATACATCAGGGTGGGGGACAAACCGAAGGATTGATCGAAGGATCGATCAAAGGATTGGGATTGATCGAAGGATTCGAATTAGTCGAAGAATTGGGATTGATCGAAGGATTGGGATTGATCGAAGTATTGGGATTGATCGAAGGATTGTGATTGGCGTGGGTTGGTGAGTGAATTTGTGTGGGTTGGTGAGTGGATTGGTGTGTGGTTTGGTGTGGATTGTTGTGTGGTTTGGTGTGGATTGGTGTGCGGATTGATGTGGTTTGGAGTGTGGATTGGTGTGTGGATTGGTGTGTATTGGAGTGGATTGAAGTGTGGATTCGTGTGTGTATTGGAGTGATTTGGTGTGAATTGGTGTGTACTGGAGTAGATTGGCGTGGATAGGTGTGTGAATTGGTGTGGATTGGTGTGAGGATTGGTGTGGATTGCTGATTGCGGTACTGTCTGTGATGCTGATTGCGGTTCTTATTGATGAGTAATATTGCGTGATTGAACGAAATATTGATGAAAAAACATGTCTTGAATAATTTTTAAAATATTTTTTAGAATTGTTTGGATTTGATCAAAGTTTTTAAAATTTCTTTTTGTGTTCAAGGTTATCCAAGATCATGGGCATCGGGTGACGGTCACATATGTGATGTCAAGATGAAGGTCACCCAGATATAACATGCTGGTCGGAATCATTAGTGACACCTAGGTGTTGAAATTGTAAACAAATGACAAACGAAAAAACTAATACGGTGGGTAGAGTGAATTCGACAGAATGAGTAAAATTGAGGAGGGTGAAGGCTTGTCGACTAATTAACCAATGAGAAACATTGGAAAAGGGGGGGAATGTTAACACAATGTTATTGATTGGAGGGTGTTTAGTCGTCTGCTGGACATGGTGCTGTGGAAAACCTCAGGAAATCAAAGATTTTAAAAATATTTTTTTTAAAACGATTTCTAATAATATTTTTTATAAATTTTTTAAAATTATTAGGGAATTTTTTGAATTTTTGACAATTTTTTTGGGTTCAGTGTCAAAGGTCACCGGGTCAATGTCAGAGCTCAAGGTCACCTGGACCCAATATGACAGTAATGGTATAGTAAGTAACGTAATAGGATCGCTAACTTTTATGAATTAATTCCATTTTTGCCATTTTTCTCGAGTTTTTGTTTTTAAGGTATATTAGGTCACGGTTAAAAGGTCAAGGTGAAAGTCACATGGGTCCAACATGGCGGTTGGGTTTCGTCATAACATGGCAGCTGGTCGGTTCCAGTCTCTCGTCTCCTCTAAGTCAAAATATTAAAAACTTTAATTTAATATAATTTTGTAAAAATAAATTTTTAATAAAAATTTTTATATTTTGAAAATAATTTTTAGCAGTTTTTAAAATTATTTAGAAATTTTAAAAACAATTTTTCGAATTTTTTGTTTAAGGTCAAAGGTCATCGGATTAAGGTCAAAGGTCAAGGTGACTTAGATCCAAGATGGTAATAGTAGTCAGTAACGTAATATTCCCCCTGACTTTTACGAATTTATTATATTTTTACAATTTTTGTTTTTAAGGGTATTTAAGGTTATGGTTATGTCAAGGTTGAAGGTCAAGGTCAAGGTCACCGATATATAACATAGCTGACGAGATAGACACTGGTCGATCTGGCGAGGGCCGGTCGTGTCGGGAGCTTAGTCGATTCACCTGTCATCGAATCCTAAACCTCCTACATCTACATCTTAAATTTTTTTTTTAATCTTATACATTTTTTTCGGATTTATTTGTGTTCAAGGTCACCTGGGACGCAGTCAAAGGTCGAGGTCACCGTCATTTAACATGGCTGACGAGATGTCCATCGGGGGACCAGAATGACAGAGCATGGACAGCTCTGAGCTCCGACGCCGAAAGCTGGACCTCCTACATGTACATCTTTAAATAATTCTTTTAAACAATTTTTAATTTTTTTATAATTCCTTGCTGGGGATCTTATAATTTTTCTGCAATCATTTTAGAATTTTTTGGTTTCAAGGACATGGACATAGGGTAAAAGTCAAGGTCATGGGTCAAGGTCACCGACATCCAAGATGATCTCCGACCGACCGGAATGACTGAGAATGAACGGCTCCGACGCTCCGATACCCCATCCCCTAGTGCCCGACTCGCCATAATCCTACTACTGCTACATACGGAGAAAGAGAAAATTATGTTTTCTGGCTCACTCAACATTTGCGAAATGTTTCCAACGTATTTTACAAAATGCGTGAGTGGGATCCCTTTGTTCACGTCAAAATTTTCGGGCACGACCCGTAATCTCCTAGACTCGCTTTTTTCCCCAGAATTTTGTAACGTTGCAGGAAATATCATCCTACGGCTCTATAATACATGGCAGGGTTTTTATTACGTGGTAAAGAGTGCGGAAATAAATAAGCTGAAAAACAATTATCTTCCACTCCCCACCTTGCCCCCTACAGCACCACCGCTAACCGCCCTCAGAAATACCGTCCCAAACTCGTTGAGGGGATTTATACGAGCGTCATTACATGGTGGTTTGCAGTAGACAGAATCGATAGCGCGCCAAGCGGCGTGGTTTGGGACTAGCAGCATGCGTCGCTGCCAGCCTCGGCGAAAGCCGTATGCTCTGAATTAAAAAATAAAAGCAAAATGGTTAAAATTTTATTTAGTTTATACCAGGGTATGATGGGACTCGTTTTTCTACAAGACTGGGAATATAACTGCCTTCTGCGTATTAAAATATAGAAATGTTGTATATTATAAGCAAATCACACTTAACATTTACGCTTCACAAATATATTTAAAGAAGTTAATAGTTTTAGCATTGTTTTTTGAGTTCTACCATTTACGAAACCAACATCGATACTTATACTTTCATACTTAAAGTTGAACATTGTTTTCGGTCCCAAGTCTATTTTTATGAGTATTCAGGGTCTTCGAGAGAATAGTTCAATTTATTTGTACATGAATGTATCTGTATACGTTTGGCTCATGCCTAATTAAACACCTATTTTTTTCCCCTCAAAGAGTAGCCTTTGCCACATGTATAAGATGTTCGTGATGAACTAAGCACTTTGAAAATCAATCTTTAACAAAATTCGCTGCCTATAACTGCATACATTATTAACTTAGGTGCTTAATTAGATACTCAATGCGAATTACTAAAAATAGTACCATATATAAACCATATATTAAAAGTACGATCTTTAAATGTGTGGACGCTGAACTTAACTAATTTTGTTTCTGTTTATTTCATGCACATAAAAGTAATATTTTGCAGATTAGTAACACATTACTGTGACAAGCACCAAAGCTGCCGCTTGGTAGAAAGTGTTTATACTGGTGTCTAAAGGGCCAATTTACTACTTAANTGACGTACCCGCCTGTGAGCTCCACTATAGCTTGAGTACGGACGAGTAAATCTAGAGACGCCGTAGGCGTCAACTGTTCGTGGCAATTACACAACTACACTCTATGAACGCATAAATAAAGTGAGTGTATCTACGGTAATGTTAATTTTATGTTTGGCGGAAGGTTAAAAAACTAGCAGAGAAGTAGATCCCCTGCAGCGCTTTCCAAAATATTTAATTAACTGTGAACAGCTTACAAATATTAACTTTGCCAGAGATAATATAATGACTTGTGTCCATATACCCATAAGTGAAACTGCGAAATCACTAGAATAAACCTACTCAGAGTAATGCCCCCCTTAACAGACTCCTTTAACATATTTACTTCCCCCGTGTCTCTCCGGCACAGTGGTTGCGCGTAACTTTCCTTAACTAGTTATTATTTATGGTTTTATATACATTTGAATATGAATGTGCTCATTAGCCACTCCTTTACATGCCTAACAATTCCATCGTCTTACTTGGATGGCGCATGAAAATAGTGATCAGACAATGTTAATTTTACACATGGCAGAAGGATACACAATGAGAGGTAAAAATATATTCTAAGCAGGGCTTTCAAAAGTGCTCAGTTAACTGTGAACCGCCTATATATTAGTGTAAAGGCTGTTCACGATAAAGTGAGCATTTTTGTAATCAACCTTGTGAGAAATGTCACTGGCCCCAACCGCATCTATTTTAACAGGTGTACTGAGTGGCGTGCGCCCTGTAATGATGGAAACGACGGAGGGAAAGTAGTTCCATGCCTTAACGTTGAAACAAAAGTGTTAGGTAAAGCACTCATGAAAACTGAAATGATTTCTCTAGCTTTCCGTTTTTTAATGCACCTAAGTGTAAGAATTGCAAATTTGTAAATTATTTACTTTTATACTAATTTCACAGTTTCGTTTGAGCAACGCAGGAACAAAGTGATCAGGCCCGTGGAAGCGGAAGAATACATACTGTACCTGCAAGAAGATCTGAAGGAGGGCTTTCAAAACTGCTTACTGTGAACAACCTATACTAGAATATATTCACGCACTATATGCAAACGGAGGTTCTCCGGACGCCTCTCTCCAGCGTGCCGAAGGAAGTAAACAATGACCCATGCAAACAGATCGTACTAGTTGGTCACGCCTGTTTCTGTTTTGTTGTTCACTCGAAGTTATTTTATACAGTTCATTTTTGAAGTCGTAAAGTTGAAATTTGAGTTATTTAACACAAACTTCCCTCTCGCCAATTTAAGATTTGCAACTCAGCGAACTTTATTTTAATTAATATTTATTAACCTAATAATTTACGCATTTCCAATGGTTTTTTTTTTTTACGTTTTCGTTTCAAAAACGAAGCGTTAAGTTATGCGATCAAAGAAAATAAGGCATTTAAATTTTCAAGTTAACAGCTAAATAAAACTATTTTGGGCAATGTGGACAGGTTCCTTTGTCTAAGTTCATCTGTAAACTAATATACTTTTTTTTTATTATTTGTATTCAGCAGCTTAACCGTAAAACATATAAAAAATCACGAAGTTTATTATGGTAGTAACCCTGAATAAATTGGTTTCCTCGATTGTTTATACAGCAACATAGCCAACAGTTTTGCAGTTCGCACACTGTTGTATATCTACAACAATGGCGTTTGTTAAGTCCATTAAGATACAAACTATTTTGTTAGCGGGACTACTTCGACTAAAAAAATTCAGCAAAAGAAAAGCAATGGATATCGACAGAAAAAAGGAGCACATTCAAAAGCAATACAAGCACGCAAAATTGACAAAAAAAATAATTTAATTACAGACATATATCAGATATTTAATATCTGAATACAAGTAACCCAGTCATGGCAAAAAAAAAAACCCCTCAAAAATGTAGTATGAATATGGAAGAATGAAAGAAAACTAGATAAACAGGAAAACGAAATCCAACTATTTGGTGTTCGACGCACAGTGAAAGTCTAGCCTACATAAAAAAAAACTCCAATACAAAAGAAAATTGGTCACAACACAATATTGAACACACGAAGCAACACTGACCAAAAAACGGGTGGCCTGTTTCTGAAACGTTTTGTGTTGTGTCGTTTTTTGTCAGACTGGATTATTTAATCTTTTCCTTTGTTAATGCGTGTTTGTTTCTCAATATTTAATTGTGGTTGATTCTTCATTCGTATTGCTGCTTATTCCCTCTCCGGTGTGTATAGGACTCAAGCTCTGGGCCAAAAACCACAATCGTTGAATTTCATATTTTATCTAATTATCTTTCGATTTTCTTCTTTTTAAAAATTTGATAGTAATGTCTTATTAAATGATTTTTGACAGCTGGGTTACTTATGCAATGCAATTTTATTATTTTATATCCATCTTCCAATATACAACACATTTTTATCAATTTGTTTTCTGTTATGCGTAATCGTAGGTCCTATGTTTAAAATGTTTTCTCCTTTTGTGGCTTTAAATTGTATAGTCTCGTATTAATTTTGTTGTTAATATGGGAAATAAAGATTGTCCAAGCCAACTATAAATGCAATTTAGTTAAACCGCTGCCAGGTAAAAAATACAAGTTATAGTGTTTTTTAAAGTGTAGTTTTATTATTTTTCTAACATTCGCGGTTCGGTCAACACAAATTTTCGTTTATCGTAGCCTGTTGAATTATGTTCGCTCGAAATTTAATTTGCTGTTTTCTTTAAATGTAGTTTGTTACGTATTTCTAGTATAGCTAGTTCACGGTCAATTAAGCATTTTTGAAATCAACTATCGAAAAACAAAATTCCCTCCATCTACCAGCATTCATTTTAACGTCAACGCGGACTGGAATGCTCCTAGTAAAGTTGATGTCGATGTTTTAACGTATCTTAAAAAAAAAAAAAAGCAGAAATATATCGATGCTGATATAATTTATTTAATTTATGGTAATTTTCTGCACATTAAAATGAAATATTGGTAAATTTGTAACACATTTACATTCCTAACACAGTTTCACGGTAATCGAAGATTTCAGCTTACTGCAGACAATTTCCTCGAAGACGGTGGGGCGATAACTCGTCAGAGGAAAGTGTCATAAACACAAGGGATGGCACTTTGTGGAAATATATTCTAGGCAACATTATAAATATAATCAGTGTAAAAATGGAAAATTATGGTTAGGAACGATTGCGTTAGTTGTCGACTTTATTGTGAGAAAGGAAGACAAATCACTTTCTCCGCACAATATAATAGCATCAAGATAAAAGAAGGCCGCTATTATTATCTTACAGCAGGATAATAGCAATTTTATAGTATGATCAGTTTGATAGTTTAAATGAACTGTGTCCGATATCAAATATGAGGATAAAAAAATTAACTGTAATAGGACGTCTCAAACAAATAACAACCAAAGAACAAAGCGCAAAATAACTAGAAAACAAAACAGGGATGCTAGTAGTCTATAGAACATCAACATCAGACAATAAGCATACTGACGTATATCTAAAAGCCTTAACGAAAAACAAATATAACAGAATTGTGGTTGTTTGTGGCTGTTAAGTCTTTTCCATTTTTTGTCATAATGCTCATTGTTTGTTGTCGAATGTTTGTTTAGGTTCAATAGTGATGACGAGAAACTATGTAACCATGTAGTCAAAACTGTGATATAAAATGTTATGATTGATAAAAGTGACTTTCTGGTTTGGACTTTATCCTTAATAAAAGTTCTACCCGGAGGGATATATATACATTTAGGCTTAAAGTTTATTCAGACACGTAGGCTATATTAAACTTTTGGATCGTCTGTTCTAAAAGTTTCAGTAAGAAACAGCAATAAAATTTACAGCACAAGTATATGTAGGTAAATGAAATATTACGCCAATAAATACAACGCAGTAAAATTAATGCCGGTTTATGCGGGAAAAAACTTAGAAAGTAGTAATTCATTTTTAGTAACACTATTATGTGGAATGTTAAAAACGTAAGAAAGTTTCTTAAGATTGGCAACAATTTCTCTGTAGCTATAGAACTAAAGCTGTTCTAAATGTGGTATTTAGAAAATTTTTCATAAATTATTTATATTCATAGACAAAAATACATACATTTGTGTGTTTGCAGACGTCTGCATTTACACAAAAATTTCAGTTCCATTCATTTTTTTATATTTTATTTATTATGAATGGTGCCACTTTCCTTTGGCAATGTAACTTGCGCCAATTAGGATGCAAACATTCACATCATTGTTTTCAGGCAGCAAACATTTCTTTAAACATACGCATGTCTTAAACTTCCGTATTTATCATAGGGATCAAAAGAAATGCTTGAGCACTGCTGAGTTAAAAACGTGCAAGATTATTCGGAAATATGCCGACAACAACACGACCTTCGGAGAACACTGGGATTCAGATAACGACGTCAATGGCGCTTGGGAAGGCATGGTCACGTCTAGAATAATTTACACGTGCAGTGAGGTGCGTACGTCTGTACTCGTGTGTGTGCTAAGTTACGAAACCGCCTCCCACACAGGAATCACGAGATTATTGTGGCCCTTCACATATCCAAGCTTATTACTGTTGCATTTGTTTACAGACGAATAGCGAACAGTACTAACTGAACACAATGGACGCCATTAGTTGTGACGTCAAGCCAAGCAGCTGGTCCGAAACAAACTGTTTGTTTACTATGAATAGTCTTATTGCGAGTGTCACACGAAGTCGCCAGTTGTTTTGAATTTTCACTATATTTTTGTTATTCTCGCGTTTGTGAATTTGGCAGAAAAACAGTTGCGTCTTAAAACTGCTATCTATTGTTGATTTATTCGGTGATGATAGAAAATTAATGTTAATATATGAAAATGCACACGAGCAGGGCCATGCGAGTCCAGAGGCGCACAATCCCTAAAAGTAATAGTGTTTAGTGTACTCGTACCGTGGATGCATACGTGAAAGGTAACTATTGCACAATCATGGCGTGTATCTTATGTTATCTGCGTAAGNGGAATCACGAGATTATTGTGGCCCTTCACATATCCAAGCTTATTACTGTTGTATTTGTTTACAGACGAATAGCGAACAGTACTAACTGAACACAATGGACGCCATTAGTTGTGACGTCAAGCCAAGCCGCTGGTCCGAAACAAACTGTTTGTTTACTATGAATAGTCTTATTGCGAGTGTCATATGAAGTCGCCAGTTGTTTTGAATTTTTCCTATATTTTTGTTATTCTCGCGTTTGTGAATTTGGCAGATAAACAGTTGCGTCTTAAAACTGCTATCTATTGTTGATTTATTCGGTGATGATAGAAAATTAATGTTAATATATGAAAATGCACACGAGCAGGGCCATGCGAGTCCAGAGGCGCACAATCCCTAAAAGTAATAGTGTTTAGTGTACTCGTACCGTGGATGCATACGTGAAAGGTAACTATTGCACAATCATGGCGTGTATCTTATGTTATCTGCGTAAGTTTGTGAATGCACAATTGCAGCGTGTTTATTTGTAAGTTGAGGACTCATAATGGGTACATGCACTTTTATAAAACTGCAGATACGTATTTCTCTAGTGGCCGATTTGTTATTTCATTGTAGGAGATTATGGAATCCATTTATTAATATCAAAGGCTGTGAATGTTAGAGTAGAGTGAAGGTAAACAAAAACGTGAACAACTGATCCAAGAATGTTTCAAGCATTACTTTTGGGTTTCCTAGTAATAAAATTACTGTTTGCTGGGCATTAATGGCAAATCACCTCGAAAACCAATAAAAGGCTAAACCTTTTGAAAAATCTCTCTCTTATAATTTTTTCTCCCCAAGCCAGCAAAGGTGCGGTGACTAGAAATCAGCTGTTTATCAATACAAGAATATATATAAAAAAATCGGCTCTCATATTTTTAATAGCTAGTGTAGCCATCCTGATTCGTGTTTTCCATGGTTTCCCGAACTCACTCCAGGCAATTTCTTCATTAATGAAGGCAATGACCAACTCCTTCCTTGCATTCCATTCATTGTGTTCTTGGTGTACCGTTCTCTAATGAACCTTATGTCGTCAAGATGTTAAACTAAATAAATAAATCGTAGGGCCAGTCTGGAATTCTAATTTTGAGGGCAACTAATTATACATAAGCTTATAAATTTAATATTGATGATGAATCACAGGTATTTAGAATGTTGTGTGCTTCGTGGAAGAGCGAGTACTTAAGCCATCACACCACCATGGCCTCCGTAACCTTAGGAACGGAGGAGTTGAGAGGTTTAGATGGTTTGTAACAACCTATGTGTTGAGAGCCAATGACGGTGAAATATGGCGAATATGGAACTGCGCCGAAATGCAAGAGCGGGGAAAAAGGAGAAAACCTTGAGAATACATGCCAGCCAGCAGCATAATTCAGCACAATTCTTATATGTGAAAATATCTGAGTAACTTCTCAGGAAAACAAATATGGATCACTTTGGTGGAAGGCAAGCGTCCTACCACTACGCCCACCGCAGCCCCCCCCCCCTTAGTAAGGGAGGAGAGGCACTGTTTGGGCACTTATGTCTTTCGGGTAAAGTCAATTACAAAGCTGCATTACAAAAAATGTTTATAACAGTTGAAATAATTCTCTACGAGCTTATCACAGATCTGGTTTCTGAATGGGAAGGACAGTATTTTGAGGACAGTATTTTGTACATCTGCATTCAATTTTTTTATAATTATACTTACCTGTTTCTTTCTCAAGTACCTGTGCATACTAGAAGTTGTCGAAAATCATAAATAGGTTGCAATGTACATACATAACATGTATACACACATCATTAAGAGATAGGATATACATACCAAAATACGGAAAAGAAAAATTAAATTAAAGACAATTATAGAGAAGTCATGTATTCTTGGAAGTGGCATTTGAAAACATTTGCAGTAGACCTACTCATTTTTAAAACATTGGTAAGTACTTTGACAAGCTGATGATAATGTTTACAATAGTGAAATCACCGTCACCCACGGTTACGACTTTTCGCCGGGTCTGCAATAGTGACATATGAAACAAATAATAAATTGTTTTGGATATGCACTGTCGTAGCAGAGTTTATGTTAGAGAAAACTAGAATCACACATACAAACACACATCACACAAAACCAAGCAGGAATAATTGCCAACGGGTACATGAACACACAGAATTCTGCAGAAGGAATCGTTTTGTTGCAAGAAGACCACTGTGTTTGCTGTTTTTGTTGCGCCCATCGTTAGTCTTACTGGCAGAATTCCTTCTACGGAGTTCTCTGTGTGTTCTTCGCGTAGGCCTACCTGTTGGCAACTATTCTTGGTTGGTTTTCTGTGTGTATGTTCGTGTGAGTAATTATGGTTTCCTGTGACATGAGCTCTCCTGCAACGGCACTTTTTCATTTAATCTATAATATTCATGTAGACCTACCTAAATTAGAAAGCGTAAGAAATTTTAGCTCAAGGGAAATGTGTTTAAAAGAATAGTAATCCTGATTATTAAGGATAGAGTAAGAAAATACTGCAAACCAAGATAAAGTATCTGGAATCAGTGTTTCGCTAAATAATCATAAATCATAGCAACAGTTTATGGTAAGAAAACATGTCAACACTGTGACATCTCGCCTTGTGTAATGACACCGACTTTAATAGTCCTCCCAAGTAGGCAGTGATTGGCCTTATTTACATCTAGTCATTTACATGTAGTCATCAAACCAATTTCTTTATTTGTAACACAGCTTGCACTGGTAAATTTACTTATAAAACTACTTCGATAAGTGGCCCTGCAGTAGTCCGGGAAAATGCATGTTACATGTCAACTGCGAATTTTATTGGTGGTGCACGTGTCACGAAAATGAATGTAAACAAACATGGGTTAAACTAATTGGGGTAAAGACGTTTTTCCAAACACTACGTATTTGCAAATGTGAGAAATAATGTTCTCAAGTACTGATTATATATATTGTTTCTGACATATGACAGATTTGTTTCTGGAAATGATTTCTATAGATAAAATATGCGACTTTGCACAATGAGGTCGGGTGAGGTTATCAGCCTCCCTACTTTTTGTTGGTATTCCGTAGTTGGTATCAAAATAAATACGTCTAGTGGCGCCATCTATATTGAACTGTAACTATGTATGTGCTAAAAAGGAACAAATAAATCAGTCTGTTGCGGAAGCTTGATGTGTTTCTATCAGGTTATGGGCCCAGCACGCTTCCACACTTAAATAAAAAAGAAAACACAGTAGAATAACCGAGATTGGCTCTATCTAAGTTTTATTTATCTTGACTAGCTTTGGAAAACGATAAAATGTACACGCTTTTCTTTTACTGTAATGATTACATCCTACCGCAAAATATATCACCATCTAAACACAAGGGTAAACAAAAGCATGTTTGAAACCAGCAGCCTTGTGTTACGTCACGATAATTGTGTCCATTGTTACGAGTTGTGGTCAGGCCCTTAACTGAGCGGCCTACCTGACCACACCTTCACTTATTTATCCAGAACACGGGCCGTGATCGCGGAAATTAGTTATGAAATCGCAAACCACAGAAACCCCTACAATTTAACATAGTAATCCAACAAACAGTGTCTGTAGAAAATTCCACGGTAGTCAGGAAGAAGACATTTCCGAATTGATAAAACAATTTGAAACAGGGGCAGAAATTAACCAATGGAATGAAGAAAAAAAGATAAAAAGACTACAAATACACCTATCAGGCCCAGCCAAAAGAGTGTATGAAAACATTATAAAAAACAAAAACAGAACCTCACTTACTCACATGGGAAAGAATTACACAAGAACTAATAACTATTTTTGAAACAGAAGAAAACATTACTAAATACAAAAAACAATTGTACACCAAGAGACAGTGAGTGGAGAAGTGAGTGCATTCATACGTACTGTTTGTATTAACAATCCTAAGATTACCAGCTAAACTAAAAACGAAAATAAATTGCATAAAATTTAAAGTTCCTTATATTCGTTAAAATATTATAATACATGTATTTCCCTTTCCCCTTCTCACTTTTAAGGCAATTCCGGTGTGGTAGCACAATTAGTAAGGTGACAGTATGGCCGAAGAATACTATAAGTTCAAATCCTGCTCGAAGTATATTATTTTAATTACGTTAAGTTGCACATCAACAGTGACTGTCGGAAATTTGTTTTCTTCTCGTAATGATTTGACTAAATTAAATAAAAACAATATTTAATTCACAGCATGCAGTTGGCTGTGATACTTACTCAATCAGTGGAATTGTTTTCCTGAAACAACCAGTTTTTTTTTTCCCACAGATTCTATGTGGATCCATTTTTACCCATTAGTGGTGTTGTAATTGGCTGTGAATAAGTGATTGCTCAGTGTTTGAGGTCTAGAGTAAAGTACTCTGTGACTACATACACAACATTTTTTTAATTCGCTATGCAGTCGAGTATTTCCTAAAGAAGTGCAGACCAGCTACCACACAGACGCGTGGAGACAATATTTGGCTATACGTACTTCATTAGTACGCCTAGTTTTATCCGATCAAATTGTACAAAATGTGTGAGGCGACTTTTGATGGAGAATGATACAGTAAATATAACGATACTTATAATCCAAAGCGGATTTAGAGTGAGTTACACACCTTTAATGCAAGAAGTTTGGAAATGCTTTTAGGTTAAAAAATCAGAACCGACACGAGATTAAACAACAATTACCGGTTTGTTGAAGGGCTCTGTTGAAAATGTGAATATTTTGTTTGGTAATATCATCCCCCCTGTTATTAGTAAGATAGGTGGATATTATATTGTGTAACTCTAGGCATGGTTTTGTTCACACATTGTTAATAATTATATTCAAATCAACAAGAATAGTTCTCTTTGAAACAGCACACATGATTAAAGCCCACAGTTATACAATTTCGAACGTTACCATTTAGGCAGACCTTATCTTACAAACGACGGGGAACGATGTTACCAACAGAATGTTCACATAGTCAACAAAGCCTTTCAACAAAACTCTGTTATACTATACCGCCAATTTTTGTTTAATTTAAGGTAAGTAGTGATTTTTTTAACTAAAAGCATTTATGAACCTTTTACATTAAGCGTGAGTACCTCTCTCTCCAAAACCACTTTAGGATGTAGGTCATATTATGTTTATAGCCTAATTTTGCATAGAGAATCACCTCTCCCATTTTGTACCATTAGACTGAATTCAAAGGTTTATTTCAGAATGCTCAACTGCATGCGAATCAATTATAGTAGATTTCACTGATTCGTGAATCACGAGCTGCAAAATTACTAGATTTACAGTGACCCTTATGACATCGGTTGCAGAAATGTACATATTACCAAAACATGTTTTGGCTGAGGCTAGGGTCCTTTTCAACCTTGCGGTGAAGCCGGATTCATGACCAGAAAGTATAATTAACGCAGGGCTTCCAAAATTGGCAGAATGTAGTATCTAAGCAATGCTTCCAATATTCACTCAGCAATTGCAACATTTATTAACTAAAAAAAAAATCGCTTTAACCCCAACGCCTAATTGTTTGTAACTGGAAATAAAATTAATTAGTATATTTATTATTATATACATTTAGCACATATGAAAGCCGTGCGTGGTTTGTACTTGCACACTTCTGCGTTTCCTTGCGCCACATTTTAATATAAGCATTTCCTTGTGATTTTCAGCTAACGTCACAGTAACAGCTAAGTTCATTATATATTTCAGCAAATGAAAACATGTATTTCTGTAGTGGTGAACAATATAAACACATTTACGTTAATGTCACATAACGATGATGTCGGTTTGCAAACATTGCTTGATGATAATTAACTTCTCTATTTAGGTATCAGCGCCGTCAACACTGAGTTCTACTCTCCGGAGATAACAGGAAATATTTTTTTTTTGTTTATAGCGTCATTTTAGATAGTCATAGGAGGGTCGAGTTAGGTCCTCATTTATTACAATTATAAGAACAGAGCGTAACAGTTTAGAATGTTCATTTTCAAATGCGTGCATGGCTCGAATATTTGCAAGTCTTACACATCATACGGTGACGTCGCGCTTGTAGATTTTAAGGAACATTTGCTCTTCGTACAGCACGCGAAATGTATTCAACGATCTTCAAATGACAGAAAACGTGAAGCGGAGAGATTTGGCCGGCTCTTGACATCAAGGTCATGAGAGCCGATGACAGAAAAAAGTATTTTTAATTATATTTACGAGTATAATCAAGGAAGATATTTTGCGTGTTTAATAGCTTTCAAGCCACGGGCGTTGTCAATTTATTTCAACATAAAATTATGTTTTTCCTATGGTATTCATTACAACAGTAACAATATTTGCAGATGTAATAAAATGATCATGGAAATAGTTTATGTATTGTGGGAAAAAATACATTAAAAACTAATCAAACGTTTAGTAACACCACATCCAACTTACAAACAAATGGTTAACGCGGAGCATTTACATTGCGAGTGAGGTAAATACTTGCCATTGAATAAAATAGCTGCGCCGAATTGCTCCAAATTTTTCAAACGTAATCCCACGCTAACTCTTTGTCACTTGGTAAAGTTTCCATGAAAACCTTCGAGCTGTATAGTTTTTACTAATTAGTTTATGAAACTGTATTTTATGAGACTACTTCCTCATATTTAATCCAGAGCCCAATTCTCCCTCAGATCTTCTAGGTTATCAGAAAATACTGTTCCTTAACATCAGTTCGCAAATACAAAGAAAATTACAACGCTCAACATAACGTCACAGAGCTGTGCTAAAAACGTTTTTAATACTCGACAGATGTTCCACTGGCAGTATCAACAATAAAACTTATAACATAAACAATTAGTAAGTCAAGTGACGTTACGAAATTGTTAGAAACACAAATATTTAAATTTTAGTGCAGATATTATTGTTTGTTCATAAAAGAAGAAGGAAAAAAGAATTTCATTTGACTTCAATAAATGCGAATAATTTAAGTGATTTACAGCTAACTTTAATGTGAATACTGCAGCATGTTCTAACGTTAAAAAGAATGCAGGTACGAGCAGAGAATTTTTCAAACGTGTTCAGTTTGACCGCGAACAGCTTACAGAGTGACAAAACATGTATTTGTTAGTGATAACAAAATCAGCACTTTGTTTTGTAATCGCTAACAACAGTATGGTAAATTGTTACGGAACATTTTGTCACGGGAACTTCCCTCCGCTCATCCTTTAGTGCGGCAAGTTTGTTTAAGATTGCGTGATACATTTATTAACTCTTTAGATGTTAATTACCTGTTGCAGCTCTATGAGAGCCATAGTAAAAGGACGAAAGGACGATGCCATATAATTGTTTTTACTGACTTTGCGAGCAGTTTCTTTCGCAGCAAATTTTTACATGTCACTGCGGCGTAAGATACTAAGAAAAATATGCTTCGGTCTGGCAGAATATTTGCAGACAAAATTGGCAAAAGCCATTATCTAGGATTGCCCTTTCTTTAGTTTATTCTCTATGTTGACTTGCAAGAATCTTGTGGACCCAAACTGACGTATTAGGATTTCATTTACGTCTCACGCACTTTTAAACTGGGTGACTGACGATATTTGTAGACTTTACTTTATTTAGTGATTCGCATTACATGGACTGCGCTGGGCCTAATTTTTCCCAAATAATGAAGATAGTAAGTGATCTGAGTGAAGGGCATCACGTCACGGCAGCCGTCTTGCAGAGTGGAGTATCGCTTCCGATATCGAAAGATATCGATCGTGGTGGCAGGAGCAGGGGGTGGGATGTCTCGCGGGGCGTGCGATACGCCAGCCGCCCCCAGCACGACGGGGGTTCGCAAAGCGTGGTGAGTCATCGCGCACAATAACTAAAGGGGGTTGCGACCGGGGGGTTGGTTCCCGGCTCACCCCGCGTCAACGCTGCTGCCCAGCCCTTCTCGCGACACACTTCCGTCTGCAGGGCACTTGTGGGGCCGCGCTCATGCGATCGGTCGGCTGAACAAAGACAGCCGAGCGGGGCCGGAGCCCAGAAGTTCTGAAGTCCAAGTTCAGGTCTGAAAACTTCCAGACCTACTTTAAGGTACGGTTTCAGGTGTCGCAAACAATGTATCTTTTAATGCGTGCTGTACTGAAGTCGACGTAACCCTTGTTTCGATGTTACAGTCAATGAGCTGTAGGTCTAGTGTTCGGATGTATTATTGTGAACAATAGGCCAGTAGTACGGTTTGCGAATCAGTTACCCATTGGGAATATCATTGGGCACTGAGCCTAGCAGTGTACAGGACTAGCCGAAAAGCTTTCCTTTGTGTTACGCAAACAAATGGGCACAGTGAGTCTGAAAAGGTTAAGAGCGTTCAATTGCCTATTAAAAAAAAAAACGTTTTCACGATATTTTACAGTTTTGTGATCGCATACCAATATAAATTTTACAAACACACCAAATAAAACAAAAAACGACTAATTTTTTTTATTAATTTAATGATTTTTACCTTAATTATTAAGAACACAATGAAGCAGATTCTCGGAAATCTAGCGCACTGTTTACCTGCAGTTAAGGTTTAAATTCTGATTACATTTGCAATGAATTTCATCATGAAACTTGGAATAAAACTATCAGCAAACCACATAACAAAGTACCTTGAATTATTTTTTTANCAATGAATTTCATCATGAAACTTGGAATAAAACTATCAGCAAACCACATAACAAAGTACCTTGAATTATTTTTTTAGTATTCTGGTGGCTTTAACATTTATTTTGAACTGTAACCAAACATGTTAATAATGTGCAATTTTTTAAAAGTGTATGGCAAAATTAATTACATAAAAAATCCAGTAATTTCCTTAAATAGTTTTGTAAATGACTCCGCGGTTTTTTGGAATCTCATTATACTACTATTTTATATAACCCCTCACAACCGTGTAAAATGTACTAACAATATACAAAAAGGAATTTTAGCACTTGAATTCGTGGTAAATATTGTCTGTNTCACAACCGTGTAAAATGTACTAACAATATACAAAAAGGAATTTTAGCACTTGAATTCGTGGTAAATATTGTCTGAAAAGTCAGCGTTTGCGTGTATACACGTATCTCAGTAAACAAATGTTCTGGTAATACGATTTTTTTTCCTGCGAGGAAAGGTAAAAACTATTATTTACAGTCCGCGAGTTCATTTGACGCCAAGGATTAAACTCACAGATGTGTATACATTCCAGGCGCTGTCAGTTGTACATTAGCTGGTGATAAACACTTTACACTGTGTACTAGGTTGTACGTGATTCACGCGGCCTCTTTCTATAGGATGCTGACTATAAAGTGAGCACTTTTGAGGCCCTAGTTTTTTTTTTTCCTTTCAGCCATTTTTTTAAACTTGAACCACCTTTTCAAATAAATATTGTCATGTATGTACTTTCAAAAGTGCTCACTTTACCGTGAATAGCCTACTCACGTCTATTACTGGTTCACAGTCCTGCACGGCGTGTCAGGGAACGAGCTGTTCAATAACAAAAGTAACAAGTATGCACACACGTGTTTGAAGTCTATCCTATTACGTCTTTAACTCGCAAAATTGACGTGTCTCCACACACAAGCAATTATATTAATCCTGTCGGCTTACCAAACCAAGACTATGCAGGCCTTGTTTACGGCATACAGCTTGCGACACCAGCGTCACTTTTCCCGACATTCTGTGCATATATAGTTAAACCACTGAACTTCAGTCACTAAAACTATCTGTGATATTTAATTCGTTCGACAGAGAGTGGAACAAATTTTACGCGCAGACAAGCAGACGAAATCAAGGCAAGTTTATAGTTGGCTCTTGGCAGGAAAAGCGAAACGATGAAGATCCTCTGTCCCCTGCCTCCAAATGGTTGCGTTGGTTTAGTTGGTTTTGGCATCCCCATTTGAGTAGTCTGAGGGAGCTTATTTTGGCCGGATAGGCCACACATATTACCGCTGAAGACTTAAAAAAAAATGTAATAATTGTAATTAACAATAAAAATGTCAAAGGTTAACGTATATGAAAAGGGTCACGGTAAATTGCAGTCAAATTGTAATAGCATTTGAAGTTACAGTTGGCGCAACATAAAATTCGGACCTTGAACGGCCCTGCCTACCAAGCCGGCAGCCGCGAACTTCAAATGGGGAATCAATGTTAAACGAGATTCCTTCTTATTACGTCAATTTTAAAGATAACTATTTCAAACAAAAAACATTTTGACGCGACGTTCTCAGAGAATGTTGCAACTTAAAATAATTTTTGTTAAAAAAATNAGAAAAAATTACAACACGCTACTGTGGAATGTGTAAAACTAAAGCTCTGTGTTAACAGGCAAGTACCGTATAGTCCATTTACGGTTAATGTCAACTTTTCTGAAGCCATGTTTAAGTTCTACTTGCAGGATATTCCTCCGCCTCATGCGAACGAAGCTTAGCCGAGTCTAGAGAATTACACCAAAGGGACAGTACACCGCATTCGTGCGCACTCAGCGTAATGATATGAGTCTAATGGTATCAATAGGAGCAATATGATACTGACACCGTTGAACTGTACTACTAGCCCTCTACGAAACTACGTTATATGTGTATTTCGAAAAGAACAATATTCTATCGTTTCAGTGCATGAAAGGAAAATGTTGGTTTCACACAGAACAATCTCCTCCATTTGTTGGAATTAGTGGGACAATCTCCACAACTACCAATCAGCTGATTCCATTCCGGTCATGTGAGCGCTGCCACTTTGTTTCAATGTAGTTATAAAGTGAGATTGTCCTGCTTACGTGTGCGTAGTTGCCCGAGTATTAGTTATATCGGAGGTATTTTCAGTGTTTTTAAACTGTATTAAACTGNAGAACAATCTCCTCCATTTGTTGGAATTAGTGGGACAATCTCCACAACTACCAATCAGCTGATTCCATTCCGGTCATGTGAGCGCTGCCACTTTGTTTCAATGTAGTTATAAAGTGAGATTGTCCTGCTCACGTGTGCGTAGTTGCCCGAGTATTAGTTATATCGGAGGTATTTTCAGTGTTTTTAAACTGTGTTTAAGCGAACGAATGTATTATATTTTCACAAGTGGTAACTTTCTTCTTCGCGTTCTGTGATTGCTACGATACCTCAAAATGTGACACATGTGTCACCCACAAAAGCTAGGAAACGGACCCGGGATCCAAGGAAATGGAAATTAGTTGTTGCTTAAAAACAGAGGTTATTTTAATACTCAATAAGGAAGTATTTATATATCAAGTAGACATTCTGTTGGATAATGGACGTATATACTGTGATGTTTATATAAATAGTACATCATCTGAGGTGGAAACCATAACCTCATACTGCTATCTAGTAATTTTGCATTGTAACTTTACATAATAACTGTTAGAACTTTCTGTACCATGTCAATTTGTAAACGAGAACTACACTGAAGAGCCAAAAAAACTGGTATAGTCGTGCGTATGCAAAGAGGTATGGAACCAATCAGAGTAACGGGATGAGGTCGGCAGTGCCTATATAAGACAACAAGCGTCTGGCGAAGTTGCTAGATCGGTTACTTCTGCTGCAATGGCAGGTTATCAAGATTTAAGTGAGTTTGAACGTGGTGTTATACTCGGGGCACGAGAGATGGGACATAGCATCTCCGAGGTAGCGATAAAATTAGGATTTTCGGGTACAACCATTTCACGAGTGTACCGTGAATATCGGGAATCCGGTAAAACATCAAATTTTCGACATCGCTGCGGCCGGAAAAAGATCGTGAACGAACGGGACAAACGAACACTGACGAGAATCATTAAAAGTGACAGACGTGCAACCCTTTCTCAAATTGGCGCAGATTTTAATGCCTTCTGCATACCTTTAGACATTAGTCGAGTCCATGCCACGTCGTCTTGCGGCACTTCTGCGTGCTCGCGGGGGCCCTACACGATATTAGGCAGGTGTACCAGTTTTTTTTTTGGCTTTTCAGTGTAATTTCATTCTGTTTCCCCCAAACAGTTATGGCGCTAAATAAATGCCTACACCACCCACGTTTAAAGAGAAAAAATAACAAAAGCACTCAGATGTAGGACATTGTCGATGAATGATATAAAGGTGTTCCATGAACAGTATCACTGCAATAAAACGTAAGATGCGCAAAATGCTTTCATTTGTAATTACATTGAAATTGTACCTTCGCAGAGGAGGAGGCCAAAACAGGAAAAACATGCTCGAAAGCAATTCCAAACTAAATTTGATGTTAACAACAGTAAAAGTAAGAAGGTTCCTGTATGTCAGCAAGCTTTCCTAAACACCCTCCATGTCTTTAGGAAGCGTGTTGATACAATAGCTAAAAAAAATATGTACAAACAGGTAACCCTCCTGTTGAAAATTGTGAGGGTGATAGGAAGACACTAAAATTCCGACTAAAAAAGGAAAGCATTGTGAAGTTTAGATCTTCCTTAGGGTGTGTTGAATCCCATTATTGCCGTAACAAGTCAAGGCAGAGAATGTACTTGCCTTCTGAATTAAGTGTATACAAACTGTTTGCCATGTATGATAAAATGGTTACAGATCCAGAATTAAAAACCACCAAGCCTTATTTCCGCATGGTTTTTAACACTCGTTTTAATCTTGGATTCAAGGACCCTTATAAGGACTGTTGTTCCCTCTGCATACAACTAGATGAGCGTCTCAAGCAAGAGAAAGACCCCACAAAACGAAAAGAAATCTTGACAACAAAACGTGTCCACAAACCAAAAGCGAAGGCAAAGAGACTCATCCTCTGACTTACAGAAAAATCAGACTTTACCCCGAGTCGCATATCAAGAGGCTTATTACTCCCGTTAACTTTAATTTTACACCTTCGCCGTAGTTCAAGGTACTTCCAAATGCAGTCTCACCAAAGCCAATGTGTTTTGTTATTGCTGGACGGAGGACCAATATGGAAAAGGGTTCGAATCAGATTGATTCAGCGCTTTATGACAGGCTGATGAAAACTGACATGAGAAATTACAAAGAAGTGAGACTCATTTGTGNCAGATTGATTCAGCGCTTTATGACAGGCTGATGAAAACTGACATGAGAAATTACAAAGAAGTGAGACTCATTTGTGACTCGTGCGGGGGTCAAAATAAAAACAGGAACATCCTCGTCATGTGTGGTAAATGGCTTCTGATTGCTTCACGTAACATTGAACTTATTGAGCTGGTGTTTCCTGTAAGAGGCCACTCATTCATTCCTCCAGATCGTGTCTTTGGCAATATCGAAAAAGACATCAAGAATGAAAGAGAGATCATTACTCCAGCAGCTTACTTGGGCATAGTTGGGAATCATGGAAGGGTCATTAATCTTGGAGAAGACTGTCAAGTTTTCGATTGTAAAACCAGTACAGATGCTTTCCTGAAGTAACCTGGAGCATGGCGCTTCAAATTTTCTCCAATCGAACGAATAATACCTACGCGGGGTGTCAAAAAGTGCGATGTAAAAGTAATAAGGGAGACAGCGTTCCGTGTTGACACAAACAAGTCCATGTTCATTACATAAATAAACTGCTCCATGTCTGAAATAAAACGCATGGAAATATGTCCTAACAATGTCCGGAACAACGGACGTTGCGAAGCTTTTGTCATTCTATTTCGGTAAAAACTGGAAAACACTTTCCGAGCTTCGATACTATGCCGATGTGCTTCACACAGCTGAAACTGAAGTTGAATATGGCAAGAATCTGCATAGTGATTTCTTGTGGGAAAAAATAATGATGATGAATTACTTTTAATGGTTTAATTCATTTTTGAGTTTCGTACATTGTTCTTCATTAACTTTGGCACTGTAATCCAAATCAATTATTTTTGCGTGTAGTCCAAAAAGTACATTTCAATATTGTTTAATCTTGAACATTTTGGTTTAAGTAGGTCCGAAATTACAAGGAACTTTATTACAACTGAAAAGTGTAATTTTTTTTGTGTAGAAAGTTCTTCTTTTTGTTTTGTTTGACTGACTTTCGGAAGTATAACGTTTTTTTTTTAAATTACAGAGTAGTAAGTTCTATTGTTTTAATGTCATTGTACCCTGTAATGAGTTACTGGTAATCTGAAAGATGCAGATCTCAAAACTAATGTGTTTCATGCTGTTGTCATGTCTTCTGTTTTGTGCATTCTAGATAACATTTTCCGTCACATTTGTAACAATTTTATAGATACGTACATTATAGTGCTGTTGCTTTAGTGTAATGGTATCTATACTAAATTTAATGAGTGTATGTATCACACGTCTATATTATATTTACAGAAAGAGCAATCTCCAAGCATGTTGGTATAAAATAGAGCAATATCCACGTAAATCGTACAGTATGTATAAAAAGGTACAATCTCCAACATAAAAGTTAAAATATCTAACAAACTATAAATCACATGTAAGATTTCCTTGGTTACTCGCATGCATATCATTTTTCGTATATGTAAGACAAAAACCATCCAGATAGTGTGGGTAGAAATGCATTAGATAAAAAATCACTCCTACTGTACNGTAAGATTTCCTTGGTTACTCGCATGCATATCATTTTTCGTATATGTAAGACAAAAACCATCCAGATAGTGTGGGTAGAAATGCATTAGATAAAAAATCACTCCTACTGTACGCTTTAGACAGGGAGATACCCTGATACCAATAGTCTCATATATTGTATAAGAACTATTTCTTACTAGGCATTACCAACACACATTTTTTTCACTGTTTTTATTAGTACTGATTATAAATGAAATATTACATTTTATAGATAAAATATAATTACTAGTTCAGTTTAACCAAAAATACAGAACTTTTATGTTAACACAAGCATAAGACGCTTGTGATACAAGGCACATTTAGGAAACATCCAAACATGTCATGGGTGGGGTGATTTATTAAACGTTTTATTCAAAAAGTGTGAAGAAACAGCGAATAAACTATAGACTTAAGTTTTATTATAAACTTGCAGAATATAACCAGCGTTGCCTTTGAATATAAGAGGGCAAATGAGAGATACAACCTAAATTATAATCAGTGGAAAACAACTGATTCGCAGTGAAATTCAACTACTCGAATCAGTGAAAATGGCTCCATTTAGAATCAATGGGAAACCACTGATTATTTCAGTGAAACAATTTCACTGATTGAATCAGTTACGTGAAACAATTTCACTGATTAAATAACTGACGGCCAACTGCAGCGGCGAATTAAATATTGTTTTTATTGAATTTAGCCAAATAATTACGAGAAATAAGTATATTTACGATAGTTTACTATTTATATCGCAAAATTTACCCTAATTAACAAAAATAAAAAAATATTCCGCATGTTGACGGGATTGAACTCACACACACTCTCTAATCCACTTTTAGGCCGTTACCTTACTATCTTTTTTTTTTTAAGTTCACTTTATTGACTTCATTGACGGATACATTTGCCATTGGACATAGTGTGCGTGATGTTTGACGTTGGGCAGAGTGATTGTATTATGCCGTGTGACGAGCTCAAGTAGTAGANCGTGATGTTTGACGTTGGGCAGAGTGATTGTATTATGCCGTGTGACGAGCTCAAGTAGTAGAACCGACTTGATGACAAATCCACAGTACACATGTGCGCGACATGCGAACTGAAAGTCTGCCGCGGAGGAACCGGGCCGCGACCCGACTACAAGTCTGTCTTTGAGCTATAGGGGCTGTGTATATAAAGTTACGAATCTTGCTTTAACAGACAGCTCTAGTGGAAAAGAGGATATAAAGTAGGATTTTGATTCGACTGGATTGGAAAGAGCTTATTAACGCCCCCCGGTGTTATGCCTGAAGGCTTATCCGGGGACGGCTTTTAAACTAACTTATGACCTAACTTAGACTAAAACCCATGACCATCTGAGCTACCAAATCAAGTTGATAAGAAGGGAAAATTTATGTCTCATATTTCCTCATCGAAAGCGTATAGTGTTTTAAATTGTATGCCCTTACTTTTCGTTTTTGGTTTGATTGGCACCGTTAGGATTGTTAAAACGAATAGTACATATGAGTGCACTCGCTTCACCTCATTATACGCAGTTCAAACCTTCAAACAGAGAGCTGTGATGATTACATGACTGACGCCAACAAAATGAAAGACTTAAAAACGGAATGGAAGATTGAATGTTCATGTTACCTCATAAAATGGTTTTTTGAAATACGACAAACATTTGAGAAAGTATTTTGTATTGGTTTTATTAGTTTGTGGGTTGTTATTTCACATGATACACGTTCTTTAACTGATCCATCAGTCAAAAAACAAATCACTGAAAAACAGTGAAAAAAATGACTAATGAATCAGTGGAAAATGTCACTGAATCAATAAGTGAAGAAAAAAGGGCATTTTTGCATTGATTCATCAGTTAAATTCACTGAAGTGACTTTTGAATCAGTCAGATGCTGCTAACTGATTGAAACAGTGAAATTCTCACTGATTCAGATTTAGGATGTACACGATCTCTTTGTAGGTGTTTCGGAAGTACCCAATGGGCGAGAGGAGATACACGACTCTGATATAGGGGTTTCCCGCCCGATGGGGGTCGGGGCCCATTTTGGACGACACAGCATTTTAAGCTGGGTACTGAAGGGCATCCCTGCCAAATTTAGTCCAGATCCGTCAAACGGTGTAGGATTGTACATAGCCTACATACACACAAACTTTGACTTTAATATATATAGAGCTATATTTTGTCAACACGAGATATTTTACTTGTAGTGGTATAAGAACATTTTTTGAAATTTGTTTCAAAGAATTGAAGGTAAAGTGTACAAATTTTTTATTGTGTATAACAACATACTTTTGTTTTGAAAATTATACAGTGCCATTGGTCTACGCATTCAGTTAATGCCAATTATAAATTATCTTACGGCGGAAGGGTAGGTTCACAGTCGGCAGGAAGAAGAAATCAAACAGGACTTGAAAAAGATCTCAATTAACGGTGTACAAAAATAATATTATTTGTTTCTCGAATGTTTAATCTGGGATATTAAGCGACGGATCTAAGAAAAATAAAAGGAAGAAGTTTTAAAAAGGGAGTACACTTGTTTATCACTTTTTTTACTGAGGAACCCCTGCTTAATAGCTGTGCAGTTTTTTGGGGAGATGATGTCTAAGACCAACTTCTTGTTTGACTTACAAAGTAGATGAAGAGTAAACAGACGAGCAAGAGCTGGGATTCCCTCCAGCAATCAGACAGGACAAACCCGTGCGTGCACTAATGCGCAGGAGTAAATTACGGAAAGGAAATATAACGAAATTTATACAAATACAGAAAATTGCGTGCAATTGAACTTATAATGTACAAAATATTTTCTACTTCTGAAGAAAATATTTTTTTTTTAAAGTTTCTTTTTCGTTACGGAAAAACAGAGTGTTTGAAACGAAATCTTTAGACTATAACATTTTTTGCGATGAATANTTAAAGTTTCTTTTTCGTTACGGAAAAACAGAGTGTTTGAAACGAAATCTTTAGACTATAACATTTTTTGCGATGAATAGAAACGTAGTTACAAGAAATAATGTTAATCTGCTGTATAGAAAAAAAATAAAAAATAAAAATTAAAAAAAAAATATATAGTAAAACGGAGAATAATTTATTTCACAGAACGAGCTAACATTGTTCGTTTCTGGTCCACTGCGTTGAGGTGCCGTTACCGCGTTTGCCAAACGCTGATGTAATGAGAATTATATTCCCGCTTAAAATCAAACTAATTTTCAGAAAGCAAAAGGAAACTTCTCACGAGCGTTCGGTTTATCCAGTGATTAACATATAATTACGAGTCATGAGAATATTTTTATTTTAACGTATGCTGTTCGATTACCAAAGCCTTTTATGTTAATTTCTACTATTTTTGTGAGCACTGCAGAGATAATCTTACCGGTACAAGCACGTACACACAATCGCATAAAAATTATATATACACACACACACACACACACACACGAATTGTCTGTACCAGGCTTGGTCAAGAGCGGTTAGTTTTTTCTAGAACCAGCGAAAACAAATAAAATACCCACAGAAGAGCACAGCATATTTTATAATTTTATACAGGATTGTGGATGAAATATTCGCGAAAGCCAAATTCGTATTTTGCAGCTCTTAGTCACATATTCCAGCCGTTATTATTTGTTTAATGGATGATATACCTACTGCCAGCTGTTTCTCCTGTGAACAAGGTTTCTTTGAAGGCATTAATGTTTACATTCCCAGCCGAAGAGTCTTCCAGGGCGTATGGCCCATTCTCAGCAGTGAAAATAAATTACTGTGTTTGAAGTGCATCCTATCACCTGATGAACTAAAAAAAAAAATGTTTCGCTCTACAGATTTCAAAGTTGAAAATGAGTGAAATGTGTCTGCAAAGTAATTGAAACTGNAAAAAAAAAAATGTTTCGCTCTACAGATTTCAAAGTTGAAAATGAGTGAAATGTGTCTGCAAAGTAATTGAAACTGCTCCGCTGAATGTCGTGTCCATAATTTAAGTCACTGGATTTTATTGACTTTCCACAAATTCATATACCTGGTTCACAATGAGTTTCATTGACCCGCGCAGTGCTGCGTTCCATTGCTTTACGTTAGTTAATCAGCCAGGAAAAACTTGTTTAACTGAATTTTCAGAGAGCGGCGAATAATTTTCGAAGTTCAGTGGCAAATGTGTAGCAGAATTATACTGAAAATATTATTAAACTTCGTGAATTGATTATAGCGACTAAAAATATTACCGAGAAATAAATAAGCAAATCTTTCCAACCAGTATCACAATTGGTTCAGCTGATGTGTTGATTATATTAGATAAATATTTTTTCTCCTTTTTGCTGTTAATTTTTTTTAATGGTTGAATGTTGTTGCTAGTCTTGGCCATTGAAGTCCAATTATACTCGTATTCTTAGTCTATTATCGACTCATTCGCCAATTTTTTCACCCCAGTTGCTACATGCAGGAGTAACGTTTTCCTTGTAAAAGAACAAATCTCTCGGACGACACCACCACGGAAGTATGTATCAATGAAGGCGTGAAGTTTAATGGCGCGTTACCTGGGTAACGACACGCGCCTATCTGTTACGAGGTGTCGCGCTTGGCGCGTGTTCCACCTGCGGACACGGGCTGGCGCGCAGCGACTCGGCCGGATATTGATGAGAAGCTAATACCTAATTACTGTAATGAGCCAGTAACCCAGGGCGCCGTGATTACATGGATCATGTTTAGGTCTCCCCGTCAAATTACACGGGCTCCCAGTTCCTCCTATACACTCTGTCTCAGCTTCGAAGGCAGCTTTACAGCAGTTGGGGAGGCAGGCAGGAAATAACATCCTCCGAGAAAGAAAGGCTTCGTCAAGACTTCTTCTGTCAGATTGACGAAACGAACACACTTCCGCGTGTCACAACGGCCCAGGCGGAAGGATAAATCATCCTGGCAACGACACTGGCGCTTCTGAGTTGCAGTGTAACACCGTATTTACAAGCGAAGAGGTGCTGGCGATGTCTGAACTGCGCATTCCGGAAAAAAATAAATTATTCTGCGATCTTCTTTGATAAAATTTCACATCTGCATGGTACTGTAAGACCTATATCAAAGAAATTGGAATGACCGAATAAAGGCACATGTTTTCAAAGGTCTTTGTTGTATTTATACACAATACCGTGCCAAATAACCTGATTTATTTTTACACAGTTTACGAAGCGAGTTGAGTAAATGACTTTTCGTCGTCTTTCTGGAGTTATTTTCCGCGTTTGAGGCCGAGAAGCGCTGGAGCGATACTTCCACGTGCATCGAGTGCGACATCGTCACTAAGCGCAAGGCTCTGAACTGGCGTGCAGTGTTCTCGTCGTGCAGCGTGTACCTATGGGACTTCAAGTGGTGACCCTTTCCATTTTNGCAGTGTTCTCGTCGTGCAGCGTGTACCTATGGGACTTCAAGTGGTGACCCTTTCCATTTTATTGGTGGAACGTCCGTGGCAATGCTTAGTGCAGGGCCATTGAGTATTTCTGTATGTATCTGACGTGTATATTTTGTGGTACAGAGCTTTGAAAAGACAGTTTTGAGCTATGCTGGAGTGCTTTTAAATGGCNTTATTGGTGGAACGTCCGTGGCAATGCTTAGTGCAGGGCCATTGAGTATTTCTGTATGTATCTGACGTGTATATTTGTGGTACAGAGCTTTGAAAAGACAGTTTTGAGCTATGCTGGAGTGCTTTTAAATGACGTTCCTAATGTACGTGACTTCTTGGAAGCACTCTACAGGATTAGTCTAAAGCATGTGTTATTTTCGTCGATCAGCACACGGGAGGCATATTTAATAGTTTGTTGGGAAAACATGCATTCAAACATTTTGCAACGCGGTTCAAGGGCCAGGTAGGCGAGATCTTTAATGAGAGTTTTGTAATCTGCTTGAATACTTTTATTATAACGAGGAGGGAATAAACACACCCAGACAGAACTGTATTAGACAACTTTATAACACCAGAAATAGTTTAAGGCCAAAAGCAAATATATAAAAATGTATTTTTATATTATATTTTAAATACATATTTATAAAAAATATGTTTCTGAATCGGTAATTAGTTGTTTAGCCTCAGGCCTATTATCTCTTAAAGAATGACACACAACACCATATCTCACAATCATTGGGCATTTACAATTTCACTTCATGGTAACAACTTGCGCTTTGTAAGCATTAGTTTCAGGATAACGTTACCTGCAGCGAAACAACAGTAATTCTGAATTTTTTAAATTAGAAAAATGGTAACAATATCTACAAGAATTATTACAACTGTTGTCAAATATTAAATATGTAGGGTGACGTTATCTATGAATTCACAAAAGAAATATCTACAAAAATTGTTTATTGTAGAGCCATATAATAATCTCATTCAAGATGCATGCGGCTCTTGCTTGAAACCAGTCTTAAACGATACCTAATTTATGCTATTTTCTGTTATATCCATCGGTATAACAGAAGGCATACTACACTGGAGAGCAAAAAAAAAAAAAAAAAAAAAAAAAANATAGGCGTGCGTATGCAAATAACAGAGATATGGAACCAATCAGAGTAACGCGATGCGGTCGGCAGCGCCTATTTAAGACAACAAGCGTCTGGCAAAGTTGCTAGATCAGTTACTGCTGCTACAATGTCAGGTTATCAAGATCTAAGTGAGTTTGAACGTGGTGTTATAGTTGGCGCACGAGAGATGGGACATAGCATCTCCGAGGTAGCGATAAAATTTGGATTTTCGCGTACGACCATTTCACGAGTGTACTGTGCATATCGGGAATCCGGTAAAACATCAAATCTTCGACATCGCTGCGGCCGGAAAAAGATCGTGAACGAACGGGACAAACGACGACTGACGAGAATAATTAAACGTGACAGACGTTGTTGACTGCACGACATAAAGCTTTATGACTCGCCTGGGCCCGCCAACACCGCCATTGGACTGTTGATGACTGGAAACACGTTGCCTGGTCTGACGAGTCTCTTTTTCAATTGTATCGGGCTGATGGAAGTGTACGGGTATGGAGGCATCCTCATGAATCCATGGACCCTACTGTCAACAGGGGACTGTTCAAGCTGGCGGAGGCTCGCTGTAATGGTATGGGGCGTGTGCATTTTGCGTGAAATGGGACACCTGATACGTCTAGATACGACTCTGACAGGTGATAGATACGTAAGCATCCTGTCCGATCACCTGCACCCATTCATATCCATTGTGCATTCCGACGGACGTGGTCAATTCCAGCAGGACAATGCGACACCCCACACGTCGAAAGTTGCTACCGAGTGGCTCCAGGAACACTCTTCTGACTTAAGACACTTCCATTAGCCACCTAAATCACCAGACATGAACATTATTGAGCATATCTGGGATGTTTTACCACGTGCTGTTCAGAAGAGATCTCCACCGCCTCGCACTCCGATGGANTAGCCACCTAAATCACCAGACATGAACATTATTGAGCATATCTGGGATGTTTTACCACGTGCTGTTCAGAAGAGATTTCCACCGCCTCGCACTCCGATGGATCTGTGGGCTGCCCTGCAGGATTCATGGTGTGAATTGCCTCCTGCATACCTTCAGACGTTAGTCGAATCTATGCTATGTCGTCTTGCGGCACTTCTGCGTGCTCGCGGGGGCTCTACACGATATTAGGCAGGTGTACCAGTTTTTTTTTTGGCTCTTCAGCGTAGTTGATATACCAGAGGATAAGAAAGAACACATCAGTTCGTATTCACGATACCTAAAGAGCTAACAAAAAGTGTAATCACCAGACAAACCAACTTACGACCCGTAGACTGTCCGCAGGCAACATAAATGCATTTGCAATAACATTTTAGCTGTATGTTCTATTTGATCCATCCTTTATAGAAAATGAAACTTAAACAAGGTATAAACATGTTCTGTACGACGGAACGTTTACGCGATTCACTAAGACACGACAAGAACGTTTTTAAATATTCTCTTCAATAAAAAAAATTTCAAGTTCTTTCTTTTCTATACACGATTTTACAGTTCGGTGGTAAAATAAGTCCAGTTCCTCATGCTTTTAAAAATAAGGTTTTTATATAAGTTTAAATAATTTTTAGGAAATAGAAAGACCAACCTGCGATTAGGTACATGGAATTTTATACTGCCATAGCTTCACTAAATTTAGTTTTTGTTGTCTTATTATGACCGTTTGAGTTGTTGTGAGTTTTTATAATTATGACACTCGAGTGTCCGCCACATTGTCTGCGAAAGCTTGCAGGCAAGTAGAAATTTAAAACACGTTTTATTAGCCGAATTGAACTAAACATCATGTACACTCTAAATCCGAATAGTGATATCAATCAGTGAAAAATTTTTCACTGGAAGTCAGTTGATAAGCTACTGCTGACCGGCGAATCGAGAAAATTAACTGGGAACAAGTGATTTATAGCAGTGACATTCTTGACATTCAGTGGGAAATCACTATGAAATAAGTCACGCTATTAATAAGTTATTTGGCACCGATTGTCAGTTACTCAATTCTCACTATTTTCACTGGTTTGGCTCAATTCTCACTGATTAAAGTTAAGAGTGTAGGACCGGCTTCAGTGACCGAGATGCATAAATTACAATTTTTCAAATAGAGATAACGCGAATAAACACACGGGGAAAATATGTATGTAGGTATGGCCTGGTAATAAATACTTCATATGCGAAATATTATTACACTGGGTGCGCGCGAATGCGGCGCGCTGTCCCTTTGGTACAATTTTCTACACACACGTAGTTAGGCTTTGTCTGCATGAGGCGGAGAAATATCCTGGAAGTAGGGCTTCGGAAAAGTTGGACGTAACCGTGAATCGACTATAGCAAGGAATCTTCACTCGCTACCCTCCCCCTGCGAGTTTCCTGCCGAAGTCCTAACTGTCCCACCTTCCCTGCCATACCCGCTCCATCTCATCACATATTTCGTTAACCTTCTCGGCGTATCTTTCTTCTTAGTCTCTTTAATTGAGATATATGTTTTCTTATTAATATGTCGCTACCTATATTCTATTGTTGTCCCATTAACCAAGTTTTATAGAAAAAAAATGGATTTTTTTAAAAAGATATTTTTGCTTCATTCACGTGATTCAGGCGTAAATTTACCAGAATTAATATATAGTAAAGGAATAAAATACCATTTTCACATCGCAGATTAGGTCACTCGTTTAAGAGAAAATCTTTTAAGAAATCTGGCTTATTTCGGTGCTGATGTGATGGCGGAATTCAGACTTTGGTCTAGCCNTGGCGGAATTCAGACTAATATCGATTATACTTTGTGATATTTCTTTGTATGCTATAATGTTTTTATGTATAGTCTACTACATTTCTCTTCTGGGCATCCTGGAGTTACGCAAGGAAAGGTGGATAGGTTAGTTTCTTGACTTACTGCGAATATATCACGTTCGGTTGGTAGTAAGAATTTATTATGATGGTAGCCAGTAGTGTAATAATCTAGGGTGACATTGTACATTAAAGTTTCGTTGGACATTTTAAAGTACCTACTTTTCAATTTTGTAGTGGGAAACCCTGATACGTTCTACGTGGAGCCTTAACCGTTATTAATTCTAAGACATGTAGGTGCATTTGTAAATTATATATATAGCTACATAGGATGCCTGAGGGGCGTATCTAAGTTCGTGAGAGACAGAGGTCTTAATAAAAATAAAAATAACTTAATTTTGATTTCTAATTTATTCGCACAGCTATTATTTACATCATTAAATTATCTGTCTCCACTATTACTCTTTTTATTAAACAGTGAGCGCAATATTTAATGTCTATTTCAACTCTAATTAACGTCCTTCTTTATTTCTCTGTTTGTTTAAGTCAATTAACTCATACTCATAATTAACACGTGTTCAGTCTATCTGTTTCCATAATTTGTAATGTCTTTCACTCGCGCGTCTAGTCCCATAGTCCAGCCTGCCAGCCGCACTCTTCACTGCTTGATACTTGCAGTCGCAGATTTCCCTTGCGCTGGTCACACTTCTATCGCCGCTCGTCTTCTATCACTCGGAACTCAGCCACTCATCCATTCAACAAAAACTCCAACTCCCGGCTCGGAGGCCTGTCACACTTTTATATCGTTCACCCTGACCATCTGGAAGGTTCAACGCACCCCGAGTCACGCTGAAAGAACGAGGTCAATAATCCAGAGCATTCTTCAGATAAACGCAGAAATCGTACCCGCCGAAGGTCAGGAGAGGCGAGCCGCCAAAGAGTTATCGCGGCAGAAAGCCTTCATAACTCAAAACGCTAGTAGGGCAAATCAGTGTCGAAAAACGACCGAAGCCACGTCACCACAATCTGGAGAGGCTGCATTTTCATGTGGACTACAAGAAGTCCCGACGTCGATCCCAGGAATCCAGTCTACGAGAACTTCGGGACAGCGCGTGAGAATATTGCCAGCTAAGTAAATGATCCAAGCTACTTTTTGTGACTAAGTTGTGTGCCTGGTGGCCTGGAAATAACGGAAATTTTACTAATATACTGAACAAGTAATTTTATAGTCAGTCAGCATGTAGATTACTATCTTCAAATGTATTCTTCTTGGCCCTTCATAGTTTTCCTTTTCTTAAGACCGCGCTTCATCCCCGATGGCCCCAATCGCGGGATAGGCATTTACATGAAAAATAAAATATTTCACGGCTTCCATATTTTTTTGTGACATCAGTTTCAAACAAAAACCATTTTGCAGATTTTGAAGAGTACTCTTCAGCAGCAGCACCAAAATTCTTTTATAAAGTTTACAAGGTTGAGATACAAAGGATTGAATAATTTAAAATGTCACAGATTGTAGGTCATAGGTTAAATTTTGTGAAAAGCTACGTATCAGTCTTGCCTGAGGTAAGCTACTTAAAAAAGTACTAGACGCCGACATACTATATTTTCAAACAAAGGAGACACGTGCCATTTTGTAATTAAACACTTGTGTGGAAAACTCGCACTGCAGCCTATAGCATTGACGAGAGACGCGGGCGGGAGCTTGGAAGTGGTTGGTGAAGGGTG